>LPNX011142129.1:0-78998 GCA_001517045.1 Pseudotsuga menziesii | reverse complement strand
CACTTTCAATAGAGAGGGATATTTACATTGATGAATACATTGCCTAACGTAGTAAAAGGTATCTAAATATATTTCCCATAAAAAAATAGTTGACATTGCTGGGAAGATATTTGTTGGAAGGGAGGCATTATCCCCCATCAACCAACATTAAGAAGTATCATGTACTTATTTGTTTTATAAATGAATTGGAAAATTATCTATAGGAATATACAAACAAGTATTATTCTCTCATGCACTAGGTGTTAATAACACACAAAATAGGCCCTTTGAGCAACAATTGATTATGAAATTCATTGACAAAGGAGAGGACCTCCACAAATGATGAAAAAGTAATCATTTTCTAAATGTTGCATATCGCACTTACAATATATCGCATATGCGTTTTGTAAATTTACATATCGCATATGCGATATATTGCATATGCATTTTGTAAATTTACATATCGCATATGCGATATATCGCATATGCGATATTTAAAATTAGAAAACGTGAATGCGATATATCGGATATGCGATATATATTTCCACGAACCTTAGCCTTGTGTTTGGGCTCGGGTTATTCCGAACATACCATCAATAACGCATATGCGTTCTTGATTTACACTTCGAAAGTGCGTTTCTGATTTCCTAAGTGGCACCAAAAAGTGGAACCAACTTCGTGCGAGCGCCCTTGACCTTAACCTGATTATTCTTCCCAGGAATAGAAATATTCATCCAAAAATCCATCTGAATATACATCCCAAGAGATAGTGACTCTTCCACAGGATGAAAACATAAACATAAATACATGCACATTTTATATAATAATACTAGCATACCCCCAAAGCGGGGGAAATGAAACACCAAAGAGAACTTCGATATGTTACAAAAATGAAAGAAAGTTGTGTGTAGATAATAGAAGTTTATGTGATGAAAGAAAGTGTAGGAAAATAAGTGAAAATAAGTTACATAAAACTTCTAAATCAAACTTGTAAATCGCCACATAAGTGAAAATAAGTTTCCTCAAAAAGGATTTTGTAAAGCAAAAAAGTCCAAAAATCCAAGAGGCATAGTTTTTAGGATTTTTCCAAGTTTTAGGTAGCTTCACAAGAGACTATACCTTTGCAATTGAAACTTGAACTATGCGAGACATCAAAATTTATGCACATCAAAATTTTCACAAGCGACACCATTTTTCCTGTCGTCCATTCGCGTGGGTACTCTTATAATCTCATGTATTGAAGATCAATGAATGGACAAATTGTAGCTCAAGGGGAACAAGTTTTGATAGATGTAACAATTCCATTAAATTTCTTTTTACCGGTTTTTTTCACTACACTTAAAGGAAAAGGCATGTGCCCTTCCCTCCTTGCGGATCCCAAAACCATGAATTTAGAGGTTCATGACAGTAGTTTTGTAGATATTATTTATCAATCTAATATAATGTAAATGTATTTTCCAATAGACCTCATGAAACAATTTTCCCATCTCATCGATTATTCCATTCCTTACCCTTAATTAAATCAACAATACAACTAAAATTTCATCTTTAAGCTACGATCACAAACTGATATATAAATTCTAAATTGAAACATGAAATCTAAAAAAGTTACAAGTTCTACTCTATATAAACATGAAATTTAAAAAAGTTGCAAGGTCTATTTTATACTTAGCACACCATGAATACACCTTCTCATCAATTTTGCAGAGCTTAGCACATCATGAATACGCCTTCTCTAAAGTGATTTGCAGTTTTCTCATCAATTTTGTGTAGTTATATCAATTCACTCTGAATTTGTAGTAGCGTTATTTATGATTTTGCAGTGGGTTTATTATCCTTCATTCTCCATGAACATAGTAACTAATTACATCCATGTATTTTCACCAAATTTATAAGTTTGAAGTAGATATGTTAAAGAAATTCTCCATGAATTTTCCTCTGTGAAAGAATGTTCGAAACAATGAACAATATTTATATTAAAATATAAAAAAAATTAAATAAAGTCTTTTGGCCATCCATATAAAAAATGTTTGGCCATCCATCTAGAAAGTCCAAGATCCAAAGAGTACGTAGTTGCCTTCAATTCTCATATATTTAAAATAATCATTTTTAAATTAATAACAAGGTTCGTAAAGTTTCATTTGAATGAAACTAATATTCCTTCCTAAGAGGACTTGGCTTGCCCTTAATACTGGTTTATTAAGATGCTCTAATCCTTTTATAAAGAAATATAATAAATTATTAAGACAAGTATTGCGCTTAATATGGGTTTGTTAAGATACTCTAATCCTTTTATAAAGAAATATAATAAATTATTAAGATAAGTATTGCGCTTAATATGGGTTTATTAAGATACTCTAATCCTTTTTATGAAGAAATATAATAAATTATTAAGATAAGTAGACCGGAGATCACTAAGTAGATTTGAACAACTCATATTATATCATCATCCAAATACTTAGGAGAAAAAGACAATTGAAACCAAATAATATATCACTCCTTTTGGACATATATGTACCCGCACGTATAATGCAAGTATATCATGGTATATCAGACAAATGAAATCAATTAATACATTTGACTTAAGAAGCCGAATAATTTGTGCAGGAATTCTTGGTAGCGAGCGTGAGAGCCAAAAAAGTATCTCAGTCAAATACATACTCCCGACTCCTTCGCTAATTATGATTCTATCTCGAACTTACCTTTGGTCAGCGCAAGCTGCAGTCCATTCCCATAGAGATTATTGGTCAAGCTCTCCATTTCTGATCATTTTTCATACAGGTCACTGGTCAATCTTCCATTTCTTTAATTTTTCCGTACTTCCTCCTCCACTCCGCCATTCTTCTTCACTGTTTCTCTAAAGTTTCTAATACTGCAGGTTGCACCAGGGCCCATGTGACTCGCCTCAGTATTGAATGTGGGATAATTCCTCCACCACAAATGGCATTCGGAGCTTATACGTGTTCTCTAATTTCTATATCTCATGAAAAAATCCGGAGCTTGCAAATTGATATTGACCACTAACCCAATCAGGAAAATCTCCACTGTTTGGCCATTCATATGAGGTCAACCGAAATCGTGAATCGCGCTGCTCGGGCAGCCCTTTGGCCCCTAAGCGAGCTCAACTGCGGAGGAGGAGCGCGAGGAAGGGAGCGGAGCTCTGCTCCCTTAGCCACCAAAGAGCCGCTCTTCATTGGTGGCACGATTCTGAGAATCGCGCCACCAATGAAGAGCCGCTCTCTTTGGTGGCCAAGGGAGTGGAGCTCTGCTCTGGCCTCCCCCCTCCCTAAATTATTTAAATAAGGTAGCAAGAAAAGCTCGACAACAATTGAAAGGATTTATTGCATCAATCGAACCTGAGAATAGAGATTGGAGTGAGTTTTTTTTTTATTCAGTATTATTTTTATTGTTTTTAATAATATATGAACAAGCAAATTGCTGCACTTCAAATTATTCTAACTTAAAAAGAATGCAGTGGATGAATTTTATGAAGGAAAAACATGCACCATTGACCATGTCAGTTTACAAACCAGGCCTTAATCTCATTCAAACATTTACAAAAAATAATGTTTTGTTTCAGGATTATATTCTTCAATTACATTAACTATTTTTTTTATGAACCAGCTTCCATATCGTATTCCGCAAAAAATTATAAAACCTGTTGGGCGTGATTACAAGGTTAAAATACTCAATTGGAAGACATCACCTTGTGTGCGAGTTGATTATGTAATGAAACACTGGAGACATATCTACGATGATTATATCACCAGTCAGCAAAATGATAATTGAGTTTTCACCGTGTAATATATGCTTTTGTTTTAAGTTCAGAACTTCTAAATAATATGGTATTAGTGAATCAATGATAATACGTTAAAAGCTTTTTCATACGTTACTTAATAGATTCATATTTATATAAAATTTTAAAATATTTGTTTCCATAATATGTGTTATATTATATTTATTTATTAATTAATAATGTATAATGGATTTTTATTCTTGCATGTATTTTAAAATTAGTTTAAAATCAATTAAAATAATTTAATAATTTAATAAAAAAATTAATATATCGAGATAAGGAAGAAGTCTCATTAAAACTTTTCGAATTTTCTAAGTAATCAAAACTATGATAATTTAGGGATGATTTTTTTTAAGCTTTTTAAATTTCCAATTTCCAAGATGCTTGAATCATCCTTTTGCACAATTTCCAAGATAAAATTGAATCATCTTTTTGTTTCTGCCGGAATTCTAAGAGCGGAGTGTCCGTCAAGGAGGCAATCTGCTCGTCAAATACAATACATGTATCAGTTGCACTGTAATTCCTGCCTTGCTTAATGTTTTGCAAGGCCCCACTGTTCATTTTCAAATGTGACGTCACATTATCACCATACCATAAAATATTAATACGTAAATTCCTATTAGGAACGGACACATATGTGTTACTTGTTAGTAGAAGAAAAATGTTTTTAAGGGTGGCTTAATTGTGTTGTCGTCTATTTCACAAATAATTAAGCCACCCTTAAAAACATTTAAGTGTGACCACACATAAGAAAGCTCCCATACTAGTTATAATATACTATTCATTATTATGTGTGATGTGTTTCAAGGGTTGGGGATGGGCATTGATATATTTGTATAATTTCAATTTAAAAAATCAATCACCCCAAGAGTTGGCCGCGGGCGTTGATATATTTGTATCATTTCAATTTAAACTATCAATTTTCCCTTAACTTTTACGATATCACAAATAAGAGGTAAGTTGGTGTGAAGGTGTTAGATTCATGGTAAACACAACGTTGAAACCTTATATTCACTGTCCCTTTTGATTCAACACAACCCAATATTTACAATAATGTGAAGACAAACACAATTTAAATGAATGAGAGGGAGATATGTATTTTAAACTTAGTCACAAGTCTCTCCTATAAAAAAAAGTCCCTAGAGCCACGATATCATGAAAAGTATGAATTATGGAAAATACAAACAATAATGTGAAGACAAACACAATTTAAATGAGAGGGAGATATGTATTTTAAACCTAGTCGCAAGTCTCTCCTATAAAACAAATAAAGTCCTTAGAGCCACGATATCATGAAAAGCATGAATTATGGAAAATACAAACAATAATTTGTGAAGCAAACACAATTTAAATAAGAGGGAGATATGTATTTTAAACCTAGTTGCAAGTCTCTCCTGTAAAACAAATAAATTCCTTAGAGCCACGATATCATGAAAAGCACGAATTATGGAAAATACAAATTATAGATTGTTGTAGCTTTGTTTTTTTGATAGGCCTGGGTTGGTTTATTATAAAATTTAAATGTTTTTTTAAATGTAATGTTGTGGGGGTGTTAGGGGGCCTTAGAATTAAAAAAAAAAATTTAATGTCATGATGTTGGGGGTAGGGGGTGGGATGTTTTAATTTTTTTTAAGTAATGTTGTTGGGGGATTTGGGGCGTGTTTTAAATCCTTTAGATCTTTTTTTCAATGTAATGCTATGGAGGGGTTAAGAGGATTAGGGTGGCAGGAGCGGTGAAGGGTTATATTTTTTTTTAATATAATGTTGTTGGGGATTTAGGGGTTAGGGGGTGATGTTTTAAATTTTGTAAATGTAATGTTTTTGGGGGGTTAGGGGGGTGTTTAATTTTATTTTTTAATGTAATGTAATTTTGGGGTGGTCAGGGGGTTATGGGTTTAATTCTTTTATGATTATATCCAGTCATTTATCTGCAGATAATATAGATTCTGATGGGGTGTCAAAATTCATGGATGAGTGTGAATAATTTCACATGAAACATTTTAGATGTTTTTTATTAGTATGATGTTTGTAATTGAAAGTCTAAAGAAGTTTTTGATTATTTATATCAATAATTAGTTCTTGTAGGGTCTAATATATGATTTCATTATGAATCATGACATAATTTGTTTAATTTTAAATGGCTAGAGTGGTGAAATTATTTATGAAATATTTGTTTTCGTTTAATATGCAAGTTTCAAAAAAGTTGTAATTTATCTCTTGAAGAAAAAAATATTTTTCCAATTTAGGGGTTGATTTCAGAGTTTTTGTAGACAACAGTATGGCATGTTTGGGCCATGGCGCTATTTTTTACCCCGAAAAAAAAATGTGTATACTGGTATCAATACTTTTCTATTTGGGGGTTTTTTTTTGTGTTTTTATGCAAAAATCATCTTTTTTATGGATAGAGTTCTCGTTCTTAGTATAAAGTTCTCATTTCATAGTATAAGTGGTTAACCAAGTTCCATTGCTAATTTATCCTGAAAAACACTTCTCATTTTTTCCAAGAAAATAGATCTGTCATAAATAATAAAAACAAAAACAACAGTGCAACTTTCCTAATCCTCCCACCCCCCCCACCCTCCCAAACCAAAGGTATGGCATGTACTCAAGCCATGAGAAAGAAGAGTCAATTGTTCCATATAAAAAGAGTGCGATCATGCTATTTTGTTATTTTGTAAAAAAAAAAACTAACTAGTAACTCAAAATGATTCAGATATGTATATTCATGAAAAATGTAACAGTGTGTAGAAAGACCAGATAACTGAAAATATGACAGATAAGAAAAGAAAATTGGTCATTCATGCATTATTTTAAAGATATCTTGTCACGATGAGATATGTTGAGTTTACCTCGGAGTGTGTGATATTTTATAGCTATCGGTCCTATTTCCAAGATAATGACATCCTAGGTATTTGTTGAATGAGATGGCTAGGTCCAATCCCAACTTATAGTGATTCTCAAATGATATTAAAAACAATCGGTCTTAAAATTTGAAAAAATTTCTTCATATTTATCATTATTCTCTGAATCATGTGCATAGTAGTGCATTAACTAGATCTCCTTTAGCTGATATTGCCCCACTTCTAGAAGGCCTATTCAGTACCTCGATGGGTTTATCTTGGTACCATGCAAGCATAGCCTTGCTGCCAATGAGCTTGTTCAGTACCCCGAAGGGTTTACTTGCATTTATCAAGCTTCCTTGTTTTAAGTTTTTACTTGGCATTGACCCGCTGCCAATAGGCCTGTTCAGTACCCCTGCAAGTTTTCCTTGTATAATGATATTAAAGATATGGAATCCGATTGGTACTAGTGCGTGTTAAGCCATGCTAAAACACATAATTCAATTTTGAAAAAATAAACTTACAAATTCTTTTCATACTGGCCTTAATCATAAATCATGTTAAAAGAGAATAACTAAAATTTGTTCTCTAACCTAACAATCCTTCTTCTTTATAAATTAAAGTAATGTTCCCCACAGCAAAAAATTCCACCTACTATTGAGTTATCACACAAAGATATCTTAAGAGACAAGTTTTGATAATAAGTATAGGATAAACTTAGTAAATTAGAGGTATGGGATTTGGATATTGAGAGTAAGTCTTATCATGCGATTGTTTAAAATAGAAAATCAGAAATATACATGTCTGAATCAAAATACCAAAAACTATCTGAATCATAAAACGAACGATTTAGAGTGATTTATAGAGAATTGTTTTTAATCATCATTATAAGCTACAATTTTTAAGAAAGGTTTAAGATATCTTATGATCACAAATTGTCTTTCAGATAATATTCCATAAGCTGCTTATAGATAAAATTATTATAATTAAGCTACAAAACCACTTGTTAGATAATTCATATTTATTTATAAAAAGAAAAAGAGTCTCCTACAAACAATTTATTAGAAGTGACTCTTATTTATTTGATAAAACAAAAACATATTTACATAATAACCTATTCTACTAAAAAAAAAAACAATTCAAGTATATGAATTCGTCCAATGTAACCATGTTAGAAGTAAAATTAGAAATGTACCTTTATCCACATATAAGAAAAATATTATAATAATTACCAGGATATGAAGAATCAACTGAGCTATTTGATTTAGCAATAATAAGAATTGAAGAAGAGGATGGTACTGTCGCTTAGTTCCCTCTTGGAACCATATTTCAATGTGACTTATGTATTCTATGTTTTCTTCTTCATTTGTTATGTCACGAGATGTTTCATTGAACTCTAGAATGCGTACAGAATCTGAGTTTACTGACAGGGAATATTCAGGTTCTAATGTCCCTTCCTCATCGAATGAGAGGCATTCCAGGTTTATCTTATCTTCTTGTGGAAAAGGCCAAATATAAACTTCACTTTCTTTCGTAGTCTTTAGAATCCCTTGATTTATAACCTCTCCAAATCTCGTATGAATTTCTTGCAATAATGTTGGTGAGGTAGGTAAGGTGGATAAATGTTGCAGTTCAACATTGTAAGCATATTGTACTACTTTATTGTTGTTAGAAGGTGGACTATACTGAACAGGAATATGCATTAAGGCATAGAGGAGGTTTATGAGAAGGTAATTGTGTCAGGTGTAATCAATATTCTTGTGTGATTGGTCCTGCCTGAAAAATGGGATATTGTTGAAAATCTTGTAGAAAAGGAAGTGTTGCACCATAAGAGAAAGTATCCCTATGATCATCAGAAGGGACATAAATAATTTGTGAACAAGGTTGACAAGGGTTAAGATGAGGCTGAGAAGAGGGTATATTCTTACTAATATTGAATTTTCCTCTTGAATACCTTCTACATAATTCACAAACATTATCATATGATAACTGAGATACATCACCTATTACCATCAGGTTTAACATTTCTAAATAATCAATTTTTATTCCTTTGAGTAAAGGTATTTTTCCTTGACTGTCTTAGTTTTGATCTTTTAAGGTTTTATTGAAAGCGCTCAATAGAGTTTTCCAAATTTTCTTCTTCTCCATGTGTTATTTCAAATATTTCCTCGTTAACTTTGTAATACTCTTGGTATCTTTTCAAGAACACATGTTTCACATCTTCCCAAGTTTGAATGCAATTCCCACCTAAGCTCATGAACCATCAGAGGGATGCCCCTTTCAAACTAAGAAGGAAAAAATTCATATTTTGAACATTAGATGCTCTACAAAGAATTTCCAATTGAAATAAAAATTATTCTCGGTCTTCATTCTCTAGTCCGTGAAAATTTGGAAAAATGGATGAAAAAACGTACTATATTTGTGCCATTTCTCCTAGATATCTAATAGGGAATTCAAAGGGAATTCAAAGGTATTTCTTGGTTACACAGGCCCTACTTAGTTCAATTGAACTAAGGCACCTTTCTCTTTTGTTTATGCAGTTCATTATTTGCGTTGGGATTAGATGGACAGTGTCTTGACAGCCTTGGTCGTCGATAACCTACTACCAGTTATTATGCTCTCTATCGACTTGGGTTTTTTTCAAACTTGGTAAGTGTCGTTATTGTCAATTTAGCAATTACAACTAAATTTCCTGTACATTGATTATTCTTCATTATGGTCTTAAATTTGTCATTTTTAGATGTCATTAATATCTTTTCGTGCTATTTATATTCTTACTATAAATTCTTTTTAACATTTCCTATGTTATTTTATTGGCAAGTTATTTATTGGTTTGAGATCAGATCTTTGGATTTGATAATTTGAGAGGTTTACATGGCACACTTTGTATGCCATCCTTCTTAAGCCTAAATGCCTAAATACTATGGTATTAAAACCTAAGCTATAAACCTATGTAATAAACCTTATCTACATTCCTAAGCAAAGGTCTTAAACTTGAACTAGCGCAACCTATGACTAAGTATTATGGTAATGCTAACATGGTGCAAGCCTTGAAATGTGATAACATTGATGTTTAACATTTGGGGTGACATAATATATGGTATGAACCATATATTATAGGGTTCAAGCGATGGTGTGAAAGGTGGTGACATTCGATACATTGTAACAAATCGTGACTATGGGAGTGGGTTTGTTGAAACGTTAATGGACTTTGGCCTAGTGCATTTAATGCTCTTCATGAATCATGACATCCTTCCCTTAGGATTGGCTCACAATAGCTGTGCAATGTATTTATCATTTGGGGATTTCGTTGTTTCGTTCTGTGCAGTGATAGGGCCATGGAGGCGACCTACAGCTTGTGAAGGTAAGCCCATGTGAATGTATAAGCCTGCACCTTAGTTTAATTTATGGTTTGTTAAGCTGGCATACTCCTCATCCCCTTTTGGCTATTGCTTGCAGGTGCCGAAAGGGATCGAGGGCAATGTGGCTATGACACCATTGGCTCCAAGCATTACAATAATGGCCATGGTAAGCCTGCTAATCAAGCTTACACTTGTTAACATTCAATCCTGTGGCAAAGCTACATTTTCGCCTGGTTTTTTTGGTTGGGGTTTGATGTTGTAACAAAATTGATTTCTCCTTCAAGCTTGAATACAGACTTGGTTTATTTATAATATTAAGGCGTTATGCCATGACTTGATACTTAGGCCATTCGGCTTTTTGTAGTGTTTATTTTGATTATGTAACTCATTAACATTTTGGTTGTTGGGATTTTAAAGCCATGGGCTGCACCATTGCAAGCAATGGTGCCATAGCCGATTGGCACCCTGTGTAAAACCTTGTCTCGACCTTCAATGGTGACTATGTACACACATTTGGGATTTTGGTGTAAATAGATGTATGGTTTTGATAATATGTAAAGCTTAAACTTGATATGTGGTGTATGAGATTTTAATCCTTCATTTTTTATGAGGCACTTTTTTTAAATGAGTTGGGGTTTTTAATGGACAAAGGAATACGCCTTACCGGATTCTCTATGCGTAAATGCTATTGGTTTGTTTGTTTAATAAATAATTCAATATCTTGATAGTGTGGGAAAAAGGCCATGCCGTTAATGGCATGAGCCTTCTCACAGTGTTGCGATAGCTTTTATTTAAATTGTTTATGGTATTTGTTTTCTATGTATTATGGCATTTAGAATAGAAAGATGTAGACATCGTAGGTATAGGCCATGTCGTCAATGGAATGTGCCTTCCTAGAGGCTGCGATGGTGTAGCATAGGGTTTAGAATGGTAGTGACTATGTATTGTATTTAAAATATTACTTGTTCGAGGCTGTGACTGATGTGAGTACTTGGGTGTTAGTTGTTTTCATGGTGGCCAGGGTATGTAGACCCACGATGGCATTCACTATACTTAATGTAATTTGAACTCTGTAAATATTTTAAAGGGTTTAATTAAAACCACATCCTACATACGAATTCATACATCATGGCCTGTGTGAGAACGATTATAGGATTTGGTTGTTGTAGGTATAAATAATATGTATTGGTTATTTATTAGACATTGCCTTAGGTCTTGACATCCATGGGAATTGATGTCATGACCTCTGTTGGCAGCGATTTTTTTAATGTAATGTAATGTATTTTGATGAATAACACAAGTTGGGCTTGCATGCCCACAGGATTCGATTCCTGCTTCTGTTGTAATAAACGGATTTATGTTATGATGTTGAAATTATGTAACTTGGTTTATGGTTATGTAAAGATGGATATATTATAATGTAGATGTTAAGACTGTAGATTTTATGGTAGAGTCTTGATAAGGACCACATGAATGGTCATGATATCGCTATGTTTAAATTTAATGTGGTTTTCGTTTATGTGGAGTATTTAAAATATAATTTGTATATGGTTATAGACCTTGAAATGTCTTAGATGGATTATTTAATTTTGGAAATGAATGCATAGATATATTTTTAAAGAGATTTATACTTGATAGCTTATTTATATGTATATATATTTATATTATAAAAGAATAGCTCTGGTTTTAAGTAATACCCAAGGGTATCTACACAGTTTTTTTTTAATTCTTTAAACTTATTCCTATGGTTAAATCTACTATAATATGAAACACATGTCTCTACTGACAAATTGAATATGTCAGTAGAGATATAATGATAGGTGAACAATTAAATTGTAGATCTAGATTTACCTAGTCTACAGTATAAATTTCTGAATATGAAAGGAATACAGAACATAAATTTTAAAGATAGGAACCTAGCTATAAAAAACCCATGATAATATTTCCAATCCTAGGAATATTGAAAAGAGATAAAGACCCTAGCAAAATCTAGACATAACATCAATTACCTAGTGTTACTAAAATATATAGAAGCATATACATAAAGCAGCTTGCATTTACCCTAGAACTGAACTTTTACTCGGAACCGTTCCTGGTTATAATCCGGATCCCCTCGAGCTGGAATCCAACATGCAAGTAGATTAGAGCTCTTAAGGTAGGGTTTTTCTATCTGGTATTCATATTTTGAATTAGTCCTCGACTTTTCCTTAGAGGAGAAAATTCTCCAAGAAAACACTTGAGAGCAAAAACAGGCAGAATAATAATTCTCCAAGATAAAAATTAGAACCCCAAGCCTTTGCTTGGCTTGAGTCTTTATAGGTAGACTTTTCAGTCAAAGGGGTAGTTAAATTAAGCAATATTTGATTTCTTGATTTAACCCTTTTTAATTTACTGGGGTAATTTTCAATTCTTAGCCTACGAACTTTTAACTAGTTCATAGTTAGTCTTTCATAGTTATTTCACTATTTATTAAATAATAAATAATAATTGGTGGAGCTTCTTTTCTTTATTTATTTAATTATATAATTAATCATAATTAATTCTTTATACATACTATGTATAAAATACATAGTATTAAAATAGTTGTTAACATTTTTCTTCGAGCATCATGTATCATGATCCCTAGACTTAACGACACTTCCTTACGAAGGTCAATTAGATAGATGGCTTAGGTATACTAGTCTAGGAAACTCTAAACATCCTTACATGTTGGATTTCCCTCATATAATGTGGTAGATCTTCAGTACTTCGATGAGAATACATAAATTTGAAATTTCATTTAATCACTTATCAATAAGTATGATGATGATCAACATTTTTCTCGAGTCATTTCACTCGGAAGTTGTTAAATTCTTTTTAGTAACCCCTAGCGCTGACCAGAGCCCATACTCAATGCCTATAGCAGGGAGTTACAAACATAGTGAAATTCCAGAGCATTCGCTCAAAACTAAATGCTAGGATGTACTTGTAAGATACACCTAGTGACAGAATTTCCAAAGATACGATGCTCTAGAACTTATGTTCAACATCAACATGGAATGCTTCAGATATTATGCCCAAAATTTACAATTTTTTTTTCATGCGTTCTAGAGCTTTATGCTCAACACATATGTAAGTACTCATGTGCTCCAGAGCCTCTCGTTCAACATAAAACATCTCATTAATCATGTGCTTCAGGGTCAACACCCAACACAAACATTTCATCAATCATGTGCTTCAGGGTCCATGCCCAACACAAACATATATATACATATATATCATCAACAATTGGCTTACATCGAATATACAAAACAAATCATCATGTTTATATGCAATGGGGTCTTTGAACCAATATAAAATAAACTTATCAATATAATTATCATGATCAATAGGCCTATTCCTATAAATGGTAGGTCCAAAATATGGGACATTACATCCATCCCCGCTTAGTACAACACTGTCCCTGGTGTTCTAGGGACTCTGAATGAGATCACGAAACAAGGTGGGGTAAGCCTTTCTCATGGTGGCCTCATTCTCCCAGGTAGCTTCATCTACCTCAAATTTATTCCACTGCACTTTCAATTGGACTACAATGCGCTTCTGAAGGTGGAATTCTCTCTTGTCCAATATATGCAAAGGCTCAGGGGAAAATTCCCCCTCAAGTTCAACTTGTAATAAGGACCAATCAATGACATGCTTAGTGTCATAAACATATTTCTTTAATAAAGATGCATGGAAAACATTATGAACTCTTATGTGTGCAGGTAATGCTAATTCATAAGCCACTAGTTCTTTCTTGGCCAAAATTTTAAAAGGTCCACAAAACCTAGGTGCCAACTTACCACACCTACCCAAGCTCAATGAGCTCCATTTTTCTTTCACTTTCAAGTAGACATGCTCACCTACTTGATAGTATTTATCTTTTCTTTTCTGATCCGCATAAATTTTCTGACGGTCTTGTGCCTCGTTAAGGTATCCCTGGACCTTGGTAAATAACTGTTCCAAGTCCAATAACAGGTCAGGCCCTAACATGTGCCGATCCACTGGAATGTCCCAAGTAACTGAGGTCCTACACTTCCATCCATAGAGTACCTCGAAAGGACTCATCTTAGCAGAAGCCTGATACTTGTTGTTATATGCAAACTCTGCAAGGTGTAGATAATCCTCCCACTTGGTGGGGTTGTTCATGACATACATTCGAAGCATGTCTTCCACAATTTGGTTTACTCTTTTATTTTGTTTGTCCGTCTGCGGGTGATAAGTAGTGCTAAATTTCAGCTACATCTCTAATCCAGAGAATAAAGATCTCCAAAAAATTCTTGTAAACTTAACATATCGATCTAAGATAATTGCTTTGGGTATCCGATGTAATATAAATATATCTTTTAGGAAGATATCGGCAATGTTCGTGGCCTTTTAGGTTGATTTCACAGGAATGAAATGTGTCACCTTTGACAACTTGTCAATGCTTACAAAGATGGAATCATTTTGCTTCTTGCTTTTCGATAAGCCAGTAATAAAATCCATACTGATAACCTGCCATTTCCATTCTAGAATGGGCAATGGCTGTAGAAATCCTGAAGGATGCTGGTGCTCAGACTTAACTAGCTGGAATTCTTGACATTTCTCAATAAACATTGCAATGTTGGCCTTTAACTTGGGCAAGAAAACGTGTCTCTTGATGGCAAATATCATCTTTTGATATCCCATGTGCCTCAAGTAGGGTGCCCTATGAAATTCTATGAGGATGTTGGACCAAATTTCCACTTCATCTAGAACATACAATCTATCCTTGGACCATAGTGTTCCAGAGTCATCCACCTTGTATTCCTTTTATTGTTGAAACAACCGGTCCTCCTGGACCTTCTTGAGGATTTCCACATAGAGTGGGTCAACCTTGTTGGCCATTCTAATCTTCTCATGCAAATCTGCATCAGTTTGACTCAGTATCACCTCATATATCCTATGAGTTCGTCGACTCAAAGCATTAACAACTTTGTTCTCTTTGCCCTTAATGTGCTTTCGTTCAAAGTGATACTCACTCACAAAAGCCAACCATCTGGCTTGCCTCGCATTCAGATGGGGTTGATAGAATAAATATTTTAGACTCATATTTTCAGTCTTTAGATGGAAATTCCTTCCCATGAGGTAGTGCCTCCACATCTTCAGAGCGTGGATAATGGCCTCTAGCTCAAGATCGTGCGCGGGATAATTCTACTCATGCTCTTTTAATTTCCATGATTCATAACAGATCACATGGTCATTTTTCAAGATGACTCCTCCAAGTCCTTCCTTGCTTGCATCCGTGCATACAGGAAAATCCCCCTTTGGATCCGCAATTCGCAACACTGGTGTGGTCATCACAAGTTGCTTAATATTTTGAAAACTTTCTTCACACTTGTTAGTCTATAAGAACTTTTTTGCTTTATTCTGCAAAGTTGTCACGGGTCAAGCGATTCTCGAGAAGTTCTCAATGAACTTTTGATAATTCACGGCTAAACCCAAAAAGGACCTAATGTCAGTGACACTAGTCCGCGTAGGCCAATCCTTTATGGCTTGAATATTTGTCGGGTCCACATCTATCCCTTCCTTGGATATGATGTGACCTAGGTACTGTATTTGTGGTTTGTAAAAATCACCTTTACTAAACTTAGCGTAGAGCTTGTGTTCTCTCAACACTTGAAGTACTATGCGAAGGTGTTCTTCATGTTCCTCTTTACTCTTGTAATAAACCAGAATGTCATCAATAAATACTAGTACAAACTTATCCAGATACTCATTGAATATGTTGTTCGTCATACACATAAAGATTGCAAGTGCATTGGTCAACCCGAACAGAATCACTACAAACTCATAGTGCTCATACCTCGTATGAAAAGTGGTATTGGGAATATCTTCGTCTCAGATCTGTACCTAGATCGCAAGGCAATCTTCAAAAAGATTTTGGATCCTCCCACTTGGTCAAACAAATCATCGATCCTAGGGAATGGTAAATGGTTCTTTATAGTCATTGTGTTCAATTGACGGTAATCAATGCACATTCGCATCATACCATCCTTCTTCTTCAGCAAACAAAATCAATGCTCCCTAAGGGGACACACTGGGTCGGATATACCCTTTCTCTATTAACTCCTGCAATTGCAGTTTGAGTTCCACCAATTATGGTGCAGTCATGTGGTAAGGGGCTTTGGAGGCTAGAACTGATCCTGGGTCAGTTCAATGGAAAAGTCTAGGTCTCGTTTTGGAGGTAATCTAGGGATTTCCTCGTGAAACATGTCCTTCAATTTTTCAAGAATGGGGAAGTCTTCTATGCATTGTTATCTATCCGAATCTACATCTCAGATGGTCACTGCAAATAACTTCCAGCCCTTCCTAACACACTTCTTCGCTTATAAGGCAGAGATTTGTCTTATAGAAATTTTCTTGGGGATGCCTTGAACCTTCAGTTGGTTCCCTTGGCTATTAGTACACAAGATAGACTTGTGTAGACAATCGATCATGACATGGTGTTGTTCTAACCAGTCCATGCTGATAAGAATATCATACGATCCTAAAGGAAGGATGTTCAGGTTTACCTTAGTAAGGAAACCATTTAGGTTTACTTCACACTCTTTAACAATTTCTGAAACCTTTCGTTTCGTACTAGTGGCTAACTGTACCAGCCAAAGTTTATCATGCTTTACTTTTCCTAACTTTCATAAATCAACAATCTTAGGTGCAACATAGCTCCGACAAGCATTGGGATCAATAAGTATTGAAACAGAGGTGTTCAAGATCTTGCCTTCGATCTCAACCATGATAACTTGATGGTCCTCCTGTTTGCCATTTAATGCTGCATAGATTCGTGGGGTTCCTGCTATATACTCAATGGTAGGTTCTTCTTGCAGGTTATGCAAGACTCCATTGTTCTTTTTCTTACAATATCAGACATAATGCGGTCTGTTTCATTTCCAGCACTTGATCACTAAAGGGGTGGCATTGGCTCCACTTGCCACTTGCTTATTACCATTAGGATCTGGTACATAAGGATTCGTACCTAGTTATTAAAGTTCCTATTTGCTTGAAAGATGTTATTTTTATTTCTATAAGGATGAGGGTTTGACCCAAGCTTGCGGTTATCATAAAAGTTTCTAGAATTTTCTCTGTTTCAGTTCTGGTTTTCTTGCCGTAACTGCCCATGCTCATATCAAAGTCTGGCATTGTGTAGTGTAGTATCTAGTGTCTTTGTCATGTTGAATTCAACCTTGTCCCAAAAACTGGGAGGAAGACATCCTAGGAACTGTTGGATCTTCACCTTCTCTTCTTTGATATATGGTACATAATGCAACAGATCTAGAAATCTATTTACAAATGCATCCATAGTCATGGACCCCATGCGTAGTTCATGGAACTCTTTTACCTTGCAGTCAAAGAACCTTTCCGGCATATATTTTTCTTTGAAAATATTTCGGAAGTTTTCCTAGCTTATTTCTCACACTCATATTTCATGGTGTGCTTTAAATCTTGCCACCATCTTGCTGCCTTACCATTAAGGCTGTAGATGGAAATCCTAGCCTACATCACACTTGAATAGTTATGAACTTGGAAATACTTACTCATTCCCAGCAACCATTCTTCAGCAATTTCTCCCGTATTTACTTCATCTTCATAGGTCGGGGATCTTATTTTTTGAAACTCCCCATGAAGAGAGTCATCACTTATTTGCCTCTTTCTCCATGGAGAAAGTGAGTCATCACTAGTAGGAATGTGATGATCTCCTTTAGTTGCTTTAGGGGTACCTTCTTTTTCTGCTTCTCTTGGGCTACTGGCCCACTCATGGTACAATTATCTTTTGGATCTATTGGTGGACTGGGTAGGTTTACCTTGGGGGCTCCCTCCCATCATGTTACGTAATAATTCTTCATTTATAGCTTGTTGTTCCTTTCTTTCATTTAGGCTATCTTCTCTGAAACTCTTCAGTTTAGCTTGAACACTGTGAAAAGTTTTTGGCACATTAGAGTTTAGCTCGACCACCAAGTTCACTTCTGGAGTAGGGGTGGTCATTTCTTCTTGTCATTTGTTTTCTCTCTCAGTGTTCATAAACTGAACAGCGCTATAAATTTTTTCCTGTAACACAAAAACTTTTAATAGCAGCAAAAATTTCTATTAGTAACAAAATTTACTTATCATACTTTATTTTCTCTACGTGAATTCCTAGTGCGCTCAGAAGTCTCTTAGTATTGAAATTGGGCTATGATACCACTTATAATTTTTCCAAAATTTGAAAAAAAAAAAATTATAGGCTAGTAGAAAAATACCCAAAGAGGATCATTATTACTCTTGTGGAATTACATGCGCTACTTAACTTTCAATCTCTTCAGAA
This sequence comes from Pseudotsuga menziesii, assembly GCA_001517045.1. Taxonomy (NCBI): domain Eukaryota; kingdom Viridiplantae; phylum Streptophyta; class Pinopsida; order Pinales; family Pinaceae; genus Pseudotsuga; species Pseudotsuga menziesii. Next base: position 60,680 of record LPNX011142129.1, on the reverse strand, counting down.
ACTACTCATACCGTCTTGTTAATCTCTTATCCGTTCAGTGATTATTAGTTTGTTTACCTCTTATGTCTTAATTCTGTTATTTAAACTAATTGTACATCTTAGTTGTTGCTGTCAGTGAGTTAGTGAATTTTATAGTTCATTGATTTACTTCTGCACATGTGTACTATGTTTATTAAGTATAAATAACTTAACTTTGTTGATGGTAATAAAGTGGTGGAGTGGCGAGACTAGTTCTCCCATGACGATCAGAGAGGTAAGGTATTTCTTGGTTATGTAGGCTTACTTAGTTCAATTGAACTAAGGCACCTTTCTCTTTTGTTTACGTAGTTCATTATTTGTGATGGGATTAGATGTACAGTGTGTTGATAGCCTTGGTCATCGATAACCTACTACTAGTTATTACGCTGCCTATCGACTTGTTTCTTTTTCAAACTTGGTAAGTGTCATTATCGTCAATTTAGCCTTTATGGATAAATTTTCTGTACATTGATTATTCTTCATTATGGTCTTAAATTCGTCATTTTTAGATGTCATTAATACCTTTCTGTGCTTTGTATATTCTTACTATAAATTCTTTTTAGCATTTCCTATGTTCTTTTATTGGCAAGTTATTTATTGGTTTGAGATCAGAGCTTTGGATTTGATAATCTGAGAGGTTTACATGGGATACTTTGTATGCCATGGTTCTTAAGCCTAAACACTTAAATAGTATGGTATTAAACCCTTGGTATTAAAACCTAAGCTCTAAATCTATGTACTAAACCTTATCTACATTCCTAAGCAAAGGTCTTAAACTTGAACTAGCGCAACCTATGACGAAGTATTATGTTAATCCTAACATGGTGCAAGCCTTGAAATGTGATAACATTGATGTTTAACATTTAGGGTGACATTTTATATGGTATGAACCATATATTACAGGGTTTAAGCAATGGTATGAAGGGTGGTGACATTCGATACATTGTAAGGGTGATTCCATGAAGATGGGTAACACTTTTTGGCCAAATTTGGCGATGAAAACCTGATTTTTTACTCATGTGCTAGATAGAAGCCCTCAAAACACATATATGCCATGTGAATTTTGACTTGCAGTAAAAAAAAAATTTGTAGAATATTATGTTGGCTTCATAGTGATATTTTTTTTTAAGTATTCCGATGTCATTTAATGTGTGAATTTTTGCATTTAATGAACTGTGTGACCTTAAAAATTTGAAGAAGCTAATAAGTGGCTCATGTCCACGTAGTGTAATTCAATCTTGCGTTAATAATTTTAAAAATATATATATATGAGCATGATCTACATAAAATGCAGTGTGATGTGCATATTTTTTTGTTAATTTTTTTTGCATTATACAATTATTTATTATTTTTCGAAAGTGACCACATTCGATTTCAGCATCATTTTAAACACATATTTGTCCACGTAAGAATTTTTTTCTATTTTTTCAAAAATTGAAACCAAAGATACCTTTTTGAATAGGACACGTCGATATGTGATGTGTGCATTTTAAAGAATTTTTTGGCTGTGTATTTTTAACTCTGCGAATTTTTCTTTGAGCTGCTTTGAAGTTGCAGTGTGGTTTTCTAAGTATAAGTTTTAGAAGTAATTAAAAAATAAATTTCATATGAATGCCAAAATGTGTGTATGATACCTCAATGGATAGAAGATTCATTGGTGAATTTATCAGTATCAACTCTGCTCAATTATGTGCTAGGAATGGCAGGGTGTACACCTCTGCAAGGCACAAAAAAAAATTCATTTGTTTGAATGTGGGCTAAGTCTATTTTCTTAAGCCCTCGACCGAGGTATGAACCTCGACTGAGGTATTTAAATACCTCGGTCGAGGTCTTAACGAAACCTCGACCGAGGGTTTGTAAATCCCTCGACCAAGGTATTTAAATACCTTGGACGAGGGCTGAACAAAACCTCGGTCGAGGGCTTGATAAAACCTCGGTCAAGGGTTTAACAAGCCCTCAACCGAGGTGTGTTTTTCTATTTTTGCCGAAATGCGCTTGCCAAAAAGTGTTACCCAGGTCTGCGGATTCACCCGTAAAAAATCATGACTATGGGAGTGGGTTTGTTGAAACCTTAATGGACTCTAGCCTGGTGCATTTAATGCTCTTCGTGAATCATTGAAACCTTCCCTTAGGCTTGGCTCACGATAGTTGTGCAATGTATTTGTAATTTAGGGGTTTCGTTTTTTGGTTATGCGCAGTGATATGGCCATGGAGGTGACCTACAGCTTGTGAAGGTAAGCCCACATGAATGTATAAGAATGCACCTGAGTTTCGTTTATGGCTTATTAAGTTTGCATACTCCTCATCCCCATTTGGTTGTTGCTTGCAGGTGCTGAAAGGGATGGAGGGATGTGTGGCTATGACACCATTAGCTCCAAGAATTACAATCATGGCCATGGTAAGCGTACTAATCAAGCTTATGCTTGTTAACCTTAAATCTTGTGGCAAAGCTATGTTTTCACCTGGTTGTTTTGGTTGGGGTTTGATGTTGTAGAAAAATCGGTTTCACCTTCAGGATTGAGTACATACTTGGTTTATTTCTAATGTTAATAAGTTATGTCGTGACTTCATACTTAGGCCATTTGGCTCTGTGTAGTGTTTATTTTGATTATGTAACTCATTAACGTTTTGGTTGTTGGGATTTTAAAGCCATGGGTTGCACCATTGCAAGCAATGGTGCCATAGCCCATTGGAACCCTATGTAAAACTTTGTCTCAGCCTTCAATGGTGACTGTGTATAGAAATTTGGTATTGTGGTGTAAATAGATGTATGGTTTTGATTATATGTAAATCTTAAACTTGATATGTGGTGTATGAAATTTTACTACTGCGTTTTTTATGAGGCAATGTTTTTAAATGAGTTGGGATTTTTAATGGATAGAGGAATATGCCTTACCGGATGATATGTGCGTAAATGCTATTGGTTTGTTTGGTCAAGAAATAATTCAAATATCTTGATAGCATGGGAAAAAGGCCATGCCGTCAATGGCATGAGCATTCCCACAGTGCTGCAATAGTTTTTATTTAAATTGTTTATGATATTTTTTTTCCTGTGTATTATGCCATTTAGAGTAGAAAGATGTAGAAAACGTGGGTATAGGGCATGCTGTCAATGGCATGTGACTTCCCATAGGCTATGATGGTGTAGTGTAGGGTTTAGAATTGTAGTGACTATGTATTGTATTTAAAGTATTACTTGGCTGACGGCGTAACTAATGTGAGTACTTGGGTGTTAGTGGTTTTCGTGGTGGCCGAGGTATGCAAACCCGTGATGCCATTCATTATTCGTAATGTAATTTGGACTCTATAAATATTTTAAAGGTTTTAATTAAAAACCACAACGTACATATGAATTCGTACAATGTGGACTGTGTGAGAACGATTATAGGATTTGGTTGTTGTAGGTATAAATAATATGTATGGGTTATTTATTAGACATTCCCTTGGGTCTTGACATCCATGGGAATCAATGTCGTGACCTATGTTGGCAACGATGATTTTAATGTAATGTAATGTATTTTGATGAATAATGCAAGTTGGGCTTGCATGCCGAGAGGATTCGATTCCTGCTTCTGTTGTAATAAATGGATTTATGTTATGATGCTGAAATTATGTAACTTGGTTTATGGTTATGTAAAGATGGATATTATAATGTATATGTTAAGACTATAGATTTTATGGTAGAGTCTTGATAAGGACCACATGAATGGTCAAGATATCCCTTTGTTTAAATTTAATGTGGTTTTAGTTTATGTGGAGTATTTAAAATGTAATTTGTTACATGGTTACAGACCTTGAAAGGTCTTAGATGGATTATTTAATTTTTTAAATGAATGCATAGATCGATTTTTAAAGAGATTTATACCTAATAGTTTATTTATATGTATATATAGTTATCTTATAAAAGAATAGCTCTGGTTGTAATTAATACCCTAGGGTATCTATACAGTATTTTTTTAATTCTTTAAACTTATTCCTAGGGTTAAATCTACTATAATCTGAAACACATGTCTCTACTGACAAATGCAATATGTCAGCAGAGATATAATGATAGGTGAACAATTAAATAGAAGATCTAGATTTACCTAGTCTAGAGTATAATTTTCTGAATATGAAAGGAATACATAACAAAAATTTTAAAGATGGGAACCTAGATATAAACATCCTATGATAATATTTCCAATCCTAGGAATATTGAAAATAGATAAAGACCCTAGAAAAATATAGATAGAACATCAATTACCTAGGGTTAGTAAAATATATAGAAGCTTTTACATAAAGCAACCTGCATTTACCCTAGAACTGAACTTTGACATACTAAGAATTCACACCTGTAATTTATCTTCCTGAAGCTCCTTTAATGGCCGAAGCTACAAACTTTTCAAATAATAAGCATTATCAATTTAGGACAGATCTTACCTCTTATTTTGATGACCAAATCACTGGGGAACTACCACATTCCTCCCAACCATGACTCGGAACCATTCCGGGTTCTAGTCTGGATCCCCCCGGGTTGGACTCCAACATGCAAGTAGCTTAGAGATCCTAAGGTAGGGTTTCCTATCTGGTATTCATATTCAAAATCAGTCCTCTTTTCCTTGCAGGAGAAAATTCTCCAAGAAAACACTTGAGAGAAAAAACAGGAAGAATAATAATTCTCCAAGAGAAAAATCAGAACCCCAAGCCTTTGCTTGGATTGAGTATTTATAGGCATACTTTTCAGTCAAAGGGGAAATTAAATCAAGAAACCCTTGATTTCTTGAATTAACCCTTTTTAATTTACTGTGGTAATTTTCAATTCTTAGCCGAAGAACTTTTAACTAGTTCCTAGTTAGTCTTTCATAGTTATTTCACTATTTATGAAATAATAAATAATAATTGGTGGAGCTTCTCTTCTTTCTTTATTTAATTATATAATTAATAATAATTAATTCTTTATACATACTATGTATAAAATACATAGTATTAAAATACTTGTTAACATTTGTCTTCGGGCATGTTGTATCATGATCCCTACACTTAATCACACTTCCTTACGAAGGTTAAGTAGATAGATGGCTTAGGTCTACTAGGATAGGCAACTCTAAACATCCTTGCATGTTGTATTTCCCTTGTATAACGTGGTAGCTCTTCAATACTTTGATGAGAATACATAAATTTGAAATTTCATTTAATCACTTATAAATAAGTGTGATGATGATCAATATTTTTCTTGAGTCATTTTCACTCAGAAGTTATTAAATTCTTTTTAGTAACCCCTAGCACTTACCATAGCCCATACTCAACGCCTATAGCAAGGAGTTACAAACATAGTGTAATTCCATAGTATTCACTCAACACTAAATGTTAGGATGTACTTGTATGATACACCTAGGGATACAATGGCCAAAGATCCAATGCTCCAAAGCTTATGCTCAACATCAACATGGAATCCTTCAGAGCTTCTGCCCAACATTTCCAATTATGTTTTCATGTGTTACAGAGATTTATGATCAACATAAATGTAAGTACTCATGTGCACCAGAGCCTCTTGCTCAACAAAAAACATCTGATTGCTCATGTGCTTCAGGGTCCATGCCCAACACAAACATTTCATCAATCATGTGCTTCAGGGTCCATGCCCAACACAAACATATATATACATATATATCATCAACAATTGGCTTACATCCAATATACAAAACAAATCATCATGTTTATATGCAGTGGGGTCTTTGACCCGATATATAATAAAACATCAATATAATTATCATGATCAGTAGGCCTATTTCTATAAATGGTAGGTCGAAAATTCTGGACATTACACATAATCATGATACAATGACAATAATGACTCTAAGAGGACATAGACTACTGGATATGGTTAAAAAATCAATTTCCTGCAAACAGAACGAAGTTGTCCCAATGGGATCTTATGTATGTATTGTGTATGGTTATTTTATTTAAAAGGATTTCAAGTAAAAATGCTTGGTCATGCATTGCAAGTTATTTAACGTTAAAGAAGGAAGGATGACATGAAGAATCAAATGGGTAACCAAGTATAGCCTATGAATGGTATTTCCAAAAATATGGTATGCAGTCATGTTGACTAATTTTATGAACTTATATTTTTTAGAATGTAACTTTAATATTTAATAAATTTTAAGAGCATTGTTTAGTAAATGTAAATATTGAGGAAGCTTGTTGTGTGCAAAATTCAAGGTGACACTAAAGGAAATCAATTAAAATGATTTATTGGTGCAAACCCAACCAACAAAACCCAGTCGATAGGGGTTACCACTCTGTCGACACTTGACTCACCGTGATATCCTTGAGCACCAGCCCAGACAGGTTTTACCATGTTCGGCAACACCCGTGAAGAGGATGAAGTCTCACTCAATATGTTCGAGGTAGCACTAACAGAACCAAGTTTCCACAGAATATAAGTGGACTATGGGCATCGACAATTCATAAAATTATTTATCAGATATCACCAGTTTTTTAACCATTCATAGAATCATTCATCATCACTCTTCAACCAATCACATCATTCATTCATATAAGAAGTATTTGCATCATATAACATAAATAAACATGATATCACACAAATAGATCTAGAAAAATAACATCATTCATAAGTAGTAAACATTGCATCATATATCCATGTCACACATTATCACCATTATATTGCAGAGACAAAAATAAAATACAGGAAGAGACATGTGGAAATTAAACCCAACTGATAGATCAATTACACTCACAAAGTTGCTAATCAAACATGCAAAATTCATAAAAAAGGAGACAAAAATTCGAGCATAACATAATCCTATATTGAATAAATTTACATCATCCAACCATATGAATTAATAGTTTGATAAAATATATAATTACATCAAATATTCAAAAGCACAATGTTTCTATTCGAATTGGTCAAAAAGTAGGCTTACTAAAACTAGTCAAATCCCGCATAGGTGCAAGAAAGACTTTCCAAATCTATGAAGATTCTCAGGAATTGGATAAATCATATAGAATAGCTAATAAGTGATGGAAAGAGATCAGATCCATGCTTTTGTTTGGAGAAAAGGAAGGAGGGTGATAGGAAAAAAAACAAGGCAGTTACTCCTAGACTAGCTTTTCCTTTTTTCCTTAAAACTATTGTAAAGCAAGGAAACTTTCATTAAAAATAGAAATACACTTTTAAGAACTAGGAATAAAACAATACATTCTAAAAATGTTTCCAAATCACTCCATGACTCATTTTTAGAAATTATTAACTTCTAGGTGCATGTGGAAGCCAACTACCATAGAGAGGAATCTAGGAATCTAGGAATAAGACAAAAATGATTAATTAATGTAAAATATGGGTAACTATGGGTTGATTATTCCAACACCCCCCATTAATCCTGAATTTATGAGTAAGTATCATAAAACTATAGAGGACAGAAATAATTCTTAGTCACCCTTTACATATTGCATGTCCATACAACCAAGGAAAGAGGCTAAAACCCAGTGGGAAAATCCTCCCTTAAACATGGACAAGAATTTTTTTTTTTGGAAATTTTGTTATCGATCATACTTCACCACATCATCAGAAATCCCCAGTAGTGATTTGAGATTACTAAATTTCTTCTCACAGAATACTTTGGTGAAGATATTTTCTACTTGTTCTGAAGATGCACAGTAGAGTAGAGCAATGGTACCATCATGCACAAGCTCCCTGCTATAGTGTATATGGATCTCAATGTGCTTGGTTCTTTGTATTTGAACTAGATCAATGGATATTTGAATGGTTCCTTGATTGTCACAATATATGACTATTGAAAACTATGATTTGAAACCACATTCTCGAAGTATCCCCTACAACCACAAACATTGAGTAGTTGCACTCAGAACTCCTATATACTCTGCCTCTGTAGATGAGAGTGCTATTACACCATGATTCTTACTTGACCAGATGATTGGTCCTTCTACAAGCATGAAAAAATATCCCTATGTAGACTTTCTTTCTGTGTTGTCACCTTCCCAATCATTTTCAGTAAATCCAACTAGCTCTAAGTCATATTTTTCTTTATAAAATATCCCATGAGTCTTCTTCCCTAAACAAAGTTTAGGATCCTCTTGGCTGCTCTCCAATGGATATCATGAGATTGATCCATGTATATTTATGCCACACTAAATGAATTATATAAGTTAGTTCAAATATGTTTATCATAAATCAAACACCCAATCAACTGCCTATAAGTGTATTATTTACCAAAGGAGAAGAACCTGCTTCCTCAAAATTAACTCCTGAAAGGAATGGAGTCTTGATTGGATTGCAATATTTCATACTGAAATTATTGAGAATATATGAAGCATACTTGTATTGATGAGCTTTTATTTCATGTTGGGATTGATCGATTTCGAGACCCAAGAATTGGCTAAACAATCCCAAATCTATCATAGAAAATGCATGGTTCATTGAATCCTTCAAGGGGGAAATTTATTTCTTTGAACATCCTGTGATCAATAGGTCATAAAAATATAAATAAATAATCATTAAAGAACTATTAATTAGCTTCAAATAGACATTAGGATAATAATTGCATCGAACAAAACTCAAGTGCCGAGAGAAAGCCATCAATCTTAGCATACCAAGCCCTAGGAACTTGCTTGAGCCCATACAATGATTTCTTTAACATAAACACTAAATATGGATTAGAAACAAAACATTTTGGTTGATTCACATAAATCTCTTCATTCATATCTCCATTTAGAAAGGCAGACTTCACATCCATGTGATGTACCTCCCATTTCCTTGAGGTTGCAATGGCTAGATCTAGCCTTATGGAGTCCATCTTTTCCACTAGTGCAAAGGTATCATTGTAATCAATATCATGTACTTGTGAGTATCCCTTGGATACCAATTTTTCCTTATTTTTCAAATTTTATACATCACCATCAAACTTATTTTTAAACACCCACTTATGCTTCATTAGCTTTCTCCCTTGGGGGAGATCAACCAGTTCCCATGTGTTATTCTTCTAGAGCGAGATGAATTTTTTTTTAATGGATGTTTTCAATACTGGATCATGTGTTTCATATTCATATGTATGAGGATCAGAATCAACCATCAAATAACACTTATCAACAAAGAGTGGATATTTCACATAAGGGGTACTGTCAAATTGAGATCTAGTCCTCCTAGTGTCATTAGGATTTCCAGCTAGTTCCCCAGCTGCATGAATGGTCCTTGCTTCCAATTTTTTTCTTGCAGGGAAGTTAGGATATGCAATTAAATAATCATTATCAAACATATAGAATCAACAAACTCATGATTCTAATCACTTACAATTAGTGGTTGTGGTGGTGAAGAGGACTCTCCAACTTCAACTACTGCTAAAGGATCTTCTTTGAAATAAACAATCGTTTCAATGAAATATTTGTTAGTGCTCAATTTGATGAGCTTGTACCCTTTTGAATAATCACAATACCCAAAAAATAGCCACTCTTGGATTTGGGGTTCCAAATCCTTCTTCTTTTCAGTTGGAATTCTAGCCCAATCTTTTGAGGCAAAAATCCTGGAAATGGGTCCCTTCTAGCTTGTGCCCACTCCAAGATTTGAAAGGAGTAATACCATCAATATGATTTTGTGGCACTCTGTTCTGGATATAGGATGCATAGTTTATAGGCTTGGCCCAAAAATTTGGTGGCAAATATTTAGCCTCCATCATGTAAGTTGCCATCTACTTGAGTGATCTGTTCTTTCTCTTAGCAACACCATTTTGTTGTGGTGTGTAAGGAATAGAATGCTGCATCTAGATACCTACATATTTAAAATAATGGATGAACTTAGACTTGACATACTCTCCACCATTATCAGATCCGAGGATCTTGAGTTTCCTCCCAGAGTGGTTCTCAACCAAGGCTCTAAATACTTTGAAGAGGTAAAAAACTTCAGACTTATTCTTTAGGATAGTAAACCCAACAATACCTGGAAAATAATATATGAAGGTGAGTGAATATTTGGCTTGACTCATGGACATATGAGTGAATACATGAGAAATGTCACCGTGGATTCAAACTCAAGAGGTGTAGAGGTTCTCTCATGACTAGCTCTCTCATACTCAAGCTCAAGCTACGTATGTGGCAGCCTGTTCTTGATATAGCATGCACAAATTATAGCCTCGGACCAAAACTTTGGTGGAAAATATTTATCCTCCATCATGCAAGTTTCCATCTCCTTGAGTGATCTGTTCTTTCTCTTGTTAGATTTTTATCATTCAATCTAGCATTATGATATTAGGATATTTAACTGAGAGAATAACATGCACAACAATAAACACAAGAGACAAGAGACACAAATAATTTTCCTCGGAGAAACCATAAAGAAGAAAACCTCACAACTTCCTCAGAGATAGAATCAACACCAAAAGTAAAACCCGAAAACATAAAGATGATCTCCTGACAGCAATAGCCTCTCTCTTGTCTGAACAACTTCTCTCTCTCACTCATGCACCCTAATGAGTGAGTGTGTGTGTGTGTGATAAATGTAGAGGCTCACTCTCTATTTATATTCTTTCATTCACTTAATGTCCACTCCAACATGTCGGCCTCACTTAACAATTACTTACTAAAGCCAACATCTCTAGGAGAGTCTGATAACCCTAGTGCCCCACAACTTATGGGGACTTTGCCCCTCTGACCAACAGGGAGGGTTAACCTTAACAAAACAGTGGGGACTATTGCCTCGACTTACAATAACTCACCTAGGATCGACTTCTCTAGGATAGTCTAATAACCCTAGGGTCCCACAACTGTGGGGACTTAAACCCTTGATTAATAGGAGGGTTATCCAAAATCACATGACATGACTAGTTTATATTATAGAACCTCCCGATGGGAACATCGAGACATGACATGTCTCAATTAAATTATAGAGACTTCCCAAAATAAAAATTGGGGTACAATACATAAGATATACAAGTGAATACATTCCAAAGTTACAATTAACGTCAACACTCCCTCTTAACTAGGAAGGTATTCTCTCGACACAATTTATCAGCACAAGTCTTCTTCTCTGTATCATCTAGATCATCATTGAGTTCTCATCATATTCAAGTCATATTCATTTAGAACTAGATCATCACTTGATATGGATCATCATCACTGGATCTAGGTCATCACTCGATATGGATCATCTCCATTGGATCAACATAACTGGATCAGGATCATCACTGCTAGATCATGATCATTGGATCTAGATCATTACTTGATCTAGATCATCACTGCTGGATCATTCATCACTGGATCTGGATCATCATTGGGTCATCATCACTAGTGCTATCTCATGATTCTTCTTGTCACAGGAAGTTCTACAGATCCAACCCTTTTTCATGATGGTTGTAGGCCTAGCCTTCATGTAGGTAACATTCAGCACTTATATATTACCCTAAGTTAGAATGGACCACCCAACACTCACCTCTGACCTTGACTCATTAGAAAGGCACACCCAGCACTCACATCTAACCATGAGAGCAACACATCCACCATCATGTCAGAATGGCCTAGCCCTCACATCTGAACATGGAAGGAACTTAATATTCTCACCATGTTAGAATGTCCTATCCCTTACATATGACCATGGAAGGAACTTAATCCTCTCACCATGTAAGAATGGCCCAACCCTTACATCTAACCATGGAAGGAACCGAATCCTCTCACCATGTCAGAATGGCCCAACCCTTACATCTGACCATGGAAGGAACTGAATCCTCTCACCATGTCAAAATGGAACAGCCCTTACATCTAACCATGGAAGGAACTTAATCCTCTCACCATGTTAGAATGGCACAAACCTTACATCTGAACTTGACTCATCAGAAAGGCTCTTAGTCCCAGACTGAGGGTTCCTAGTAACTAACTAGGTGCCTCCATTCAAAGAATGAAAACAAGCCTTATATCTGATCAAGTGGGAACATATCCCTCAATCAAATCAGAATGGAACTGCACTTATATCTGATCATGTGAGACTACATCCCATAATCATATTAGAATGGTACTCAGTCCTAGATTGAGTATTCCTGGTAACTGACTAGGTACCTCCATTTAGAGAATGGAAACAACCCTTATATCTGATCATGTAAGAACCAATCTTGCAGTCATATCAAAATGGCTCAACACTTATATCTGAGATGGAAGGAACCAATCCTCTCATGATGACAGAATGACTCAGCCCTTACATCTAACCATGGAAGGAACCTAATCCTCTCACCATGTCATAATGGCTCATGCACTCATCACTTCCCCTTGGAGGGAACCTCGATCTAGAGAACAAGAAGCTTCTCACTGAAGTACTCAAACTTCACTCTGGCCAATGGATTCATCAAGACATCAGCTATTTGTTTGTCCATCGCAACATACTGGAGCTTCACTGCTCCTCTCTACAACATATACCTGATATAGTGATACTTGATCTTGATATGCTTTGACTTGTCATGGAACACGGGTTCTTTGAAAAATTCACACAACTTTTGTTGTTGCAATATATACAAGTAGCATCTAACTAGAGATCAAATAAATTAGACAGTATCTTCCTTAGCCATACTACCTCACAACTAGCTGAACAAGCTACGGCATACTTTGCTTCAGCTGTACTCAGTGCCACATAGGATTGCTTCCTTCTAAACCAAGAGATCACACCTGATCCCATATTGAAGCAACAACCTAAAGTGCTCTTCTTATCGATGGTACTGCCTGCCCAATCTGAATCAACATAACCCTAATCTTCTTATTCACCTCATACCTCAGCCCATAATCAACTGTACCCCTTAGGTACCTCATAATATGCTTTGCAGCAATCAAGTGAACATGTCTTAGATCTATTAGGAACTGGCTCAAGGTGTTCACAGCAAAGCAAATATCTAGTCTCTTGTTCATCACATTGTTGAGGCCCCAAAATTCATAGGCAACAACAGTAAGGGATTCTCCCCAATCAACGTTCCCAACTAGCCCGTTGACTATTTGGTATAGGGAATCCGTCCGGTTTGTGGTCCGGCTACCATAGGTCAAGTAACAAAACAAAGTATTTACCGGTTACGGCCCGGTCCATCGTGAATTTTGTATTTTTTGACTTAATGTATGATATGTAAGTTCCTAACTAATAATGTAGGGTGCTAAAGATGCAAGGAACAGTCACAATGTGATGCGCAGGTTCTTACCTCTTGTCTTAAGGTTCACAAGCACCCAAAACACATACAACGTAACATAAAATACACTAACTACCTAAACTATCCCTAGGGAGTAGAGTTATCATTCATTGGTGAGTAATACATTTTGTACGTGCATTATGAATAGTTACAGATAGCTGATACTTCATTCAAGACGCATGAACAATTACAGATATTTAAACAACCAGATAGCCGATTATTTTATGAACAACATTTATTACTCACAGTGGAAGACATCCCAAAAAATACTGAAGAACACTCAACAAGAACATAGGTTCAGGAAGTTAAATACTCTCAAAGTAAATGAAACACTACTGAAAATGAAATAGTTCCTCTTCAACATTATTCATTGAGCCACATTGATACATTCCACCTTTCACTCTCTCCAGCGGCAAAAGTTGCACTTTCTGACTGTAAAACGAAATAGTTCCTCTTACAAGCAAAAGAGTTTACAAATTTTCAGGGAAAAAGCCCTTTCTAAGTCCTATCTTTACAATATTTAAACTACTATAGCTAGTCGCTTGGGCTGCCTCCCAGTTCATGACCTTTCAGTTCCCAATGCTTCAGACGCCTTTCTTCTTTTGCGTGCACTCACGAGCAATTGAGTAATTTTTGGAATTTTCGGTTCTGCGTTTGGTTGCCTTCAACTTTGTCCTTTTCCTTGCGACCTTGTTGGCATTTCGTCCTACCTGTAGTCAATGGCTGTGCATCATTCTTTGGAAAAGCGTGTCAAACATTAGCATTATCCCTCTGAAATGACTAACCATAAGAAAATAGCTCGGCACCTTTGTTAATCTGGAAAGAATTTCGACTGAGCCTTGAGCGGGAAATATGTAAGTCTGCAGTTGGAAGGCTTTGGCATCAGACGTGGAACGAATTTCCTGTCCGCAATGGAGAAAGGGAAAAGAGCCAAAGTGGTGCGAAAACGCGGGCTGGAAAGACTTAAATTGGAATTCGAAAGGCTTTGGCATCGGACACGGAACGACTTTCCTAGCCGCAACGGTGAAAGAGGAAAAGGTTAATGCACGCGAGCGGGAAAAATTCACATTAGACATCAGAACGGTTTGGGCATCAAGCGTGGAAGTACTTTCCTGGCCGCAACGATGGACAAGAGAAGGCTAAAGATACTCGACGCAGGCGGGAAATGCTTCAACCGGAAGTCGGAACGGTTTGGGCATCGAAATTCAAATGGATTTCCTAGCTGCAACAACGGAAGGCGAATAAAGATCAATCCACGTCAGCAGTCGGGGAAACTCATACTTCAAACGCCAAACTACTTTGGCAACCGCAAGGGTAGAAGGGAGAAGGATTGGAGCCTCCGATTCAACATAAAAAGACACCCTATTCAAGAAAACTTTAAGCGTTTTGAATAGTTAAGGATCAGCAACAGCTAAAGTCGCTCTTCCTGTGAAAAGGCAGCCTTGAAGGACAAATATTTGACTTCTCCAAACTCACACCCGCGATCAACACAAACAACCTATGAAAACAAGCCGCAATCTGATATTCAGAATCAACCAAAGTTAAAGCAAGACCTCACGAGATCAAACAAATTTATATGATAAGGAGGGGCCCAAAATTTAAGAAACTTGGGGAGAAAAGTTGCAACAGAAACACACGTACATCAAGGATCCAATCATCTGATGATACATCGTGGCATCAACCAACTCTGATGAAGCAACAATCAATATCTTCAGGTTCAATGCCATAGGTGTGGTCATCCAGTACATCATCCTGAACCTCTTCAGGATCTCTACTACATTATAACGTCCTCGAACCTCCGACCAATGAAGAGGATGCTATGATACATCAAATCATCCAGGCAGCTAGCCCCATGAACATGAACATACATACATATACTGCTAAAGCATTATACTTAAAACATAAAACATATTACGAATCATAGTCATGCATATACACCACAGAAGCAAAACATATCAATCAGCATTCATGCATATACAGATCAGTATTTAACATGTATAACATCATTCATCAATGGTAATTATAATTACATATACAAGTTAGGAAAGACTACTTATCTTTATAGAGAACTTGTTCCACAACCAACTACGTCGCTGCAACATTCCACCCAACCATAGGCCCATGTGCTCCTTAATCTCTCAGCAACGCTGCCACCCATGAGCTGGGCATGATTCCCCAATGAATAAGGAACTAACAGGTTTACATGTAGCCAAGAATAACAACACCACTAGGGTACACAGTTAAGACAAGCCAACACAATTGGGTTTATCAGGAGACCAACATATTATCCAAGCCAACAAAGTTGGGTTTATCAGGCCATCCAAGAGCTGGGAAAGGCTAATGCTAATCTTGTGTACCAACACCAGAACTAGATTGGATTCTAGAACACCCACACATACCCAACACAAGGAAATAAGTCCTTTCTTTGCAACGTAGTCCCTCAGACCCTAACGTCCCTTCCATTGCTATTCAAGGGTTGTGGAGAAAAAGCCAACTCAGTAGCTTTGTCTGTGTGGTTCTCAACCCACCAGGTTTATGAAGCACGTCAGGCCCTCATTCACCACTCCAAAGTAGTATGAGGACAAACCCATTGCATGCAAGCAGCAAAACAACTATTCAAGCTTGTACAGGGGAAAAACATAGTCAATCCATTGTGGCAAACAACAGCCCACAACAACTATGAACCCACAGCAATTCCTCAAGGAAATCACTGGATATATTACACAGACAGCAATGGGAAATGAAGCGATTCTCAGTCTGTGCATGATGGGAAAAAGACACAGCCAAATAAATCATGGCAAATGACACCCCACGATCAACTCTAAGCCCACAACACACAAATATCACTGCAGTCGCTGGGAAAACTTGTACAGACTAGGAATGGAACAGGTTCTGACTTCCAACTCTACGTGAGAGACAAAATGCAACCCATAGTAATATGGATGCAATTACAAACACAATTTCAATGATGGGAAGAACATAACATTAAGAAATCTTCCAATGGTGAAAAAAAGACACACTCTCTACGTGATCAGAGGAGAGAAACAATCCACCAACCCTTGAATTTGTGAGGCAGAGGGGAACTATCTTCTGCATGAATGAGGAATAAAACACACCAACTAGCAATCCTAAGAGAGAAGGAGAACCCCCAACAATGGAATGTGGATTCCTTTAACTCCATCCCATGAAGGAACTGGACAGGCTCACGATCTAGGTAGTGGACAGGCCAAGAAACACGCTATGGAGAGAGAGTGAGCAAGCATGTGCATGGTCATTTTTTCCAACCAATTTGCAGTCCCAACTAACCAATAGAAAACCAAGGTGGTGGGAGTAAAAGAGAGAGGTGACACATGGCTCTTCCGCATGACTCAAATTTCAACATCCCCCCCCTTCCTTATCCTTCAGAATCATGCCCCTTCTAATAGCTGGTTGGGTTATTTAATTAAAATGCATGTTTACATGATGCCAGAATTAACTATATGCCATACATCTCGATATACCATCGGTGACCATTCCCAAAACAGAAACACAACATAACCAAATACATGGTGGGGCCTTGGCGTTTAGCTCCGCACCAAGATTATTTACAATATATGCAAGCGAGGTTAAAACCAGGGTATTACATTCCCCTCCCCCTTCAATAGCACTGTCCTCAGTGCTTTATAAAATTTTAAAAAAATGCTACACTGGTACCACCTCAGTGTTCTGCAGGATTGAACAAAAATGGATGTTCCAATCGCATGACATCCTCCAACTCCCACGTAGCCTCTTCAGGTCCATAGTGCTCCCATTGCACCTTTACCTGCCCTATGGCTCAGTTCCAGAGCATTGTGACCTTCCTGTTGAGCATGCGCATTGGCTCGATTTGGAACTCTCCCTTGGGTTCCACTTGGATCACATCCCAATTTATCACATGGTTAGGATCATGTACATATTTCTTAATCAAAGAAACAGGAAAAACATTATGAGCAATAGTACTAGTAGGCAATGCAAGTCTATATGCAATAGGACCTATTCTTTTAAGCACTTCAAACATCCCACAATGTCTAGGTGACAACTTGGCACAACTTCCAAGATTCAAGGAATTTTTCTTTGCTTTCACTCTGAGGTAAACATGATCCCCAACACTAAACTATTTTTTCATCCTATGCTTATCTGCATAGCTTTTATGTCTGTCTTGTGTTGCTTTCAGATTCTGTCTGATCTTTACAACCTCTTGTTCCATTTCCTTGAGTAGTTCTAGTCCAAGCACAACTCTATTCACCGGGTTATCCCAACTCACTAGTGTCCTACACCTTCTCCCATACAAAGCTTCATACAGACTCATCCCCAAGGACGCCTGCTGTCCATTGTTGTAATATAAATCTACCAAGTGTAAGTAATCTTCCCACTTGGTTGGTTTGTCCATCACAAACATGCGAAGCATATCTTCAAGCACCTGATTAACTCTTTCTATCTGCCCATTTGTCTGAGGATGGTATGCAGTTCTGAAGTTTAACTTTGTGCCCAAATCTGCGAACAATCCCTTCCACAAATTGGAAGTGAACTTGACATCTCTATCAGAAACTATTGCCTTTGGCAATCCATGCAATTTGAAAATCTCCTTCATGAAGATCTTTGCAATGTCATCAGTCTTGTGCATAGATTTCACTGGTATAAAATGTGCTGCTTTTGTCAACTTGTCTACCACAACCATGATGGAATCATGTTTTCTCCAAGTCATCGGAAATCCTGTAATAAAATCCATGGAAATAACTTCCCATTTCCATTCCGGGACTGGAAAAGGCTGCAACAAACCTGCTGGATGTTGATTCTCAACCTTTACCTATTGACATTTCATGCACCTTGAAATCTATTTAGCCATGTCCTTTTTCATTCCTGGCCAAAAGTACTGCTTTCTAGTTGTAGCATGTACTATGGATGGATGCAAGCTCTAGATCATGAGTGGCATAGTTCTTCTCATGCTCCTTCAGCTTTCTTGACTCATAACATATCACGTGGTTGTCCTGCATAAGGACTCCTCCAAGCCCTTGTCCACATGCATTGGTACATACCACAAAATCTTTCTCTAGGTCTGTAACCTTCAATACTTGTGCACTGGTAAGAATATTCTTCAACTATTGGAAGCTTTCTTCACACTTCGAAGTCCATTCGAACTTCATCCCCTTCTTTTCCAAAGAAGTGATGGCATGTGCAACCTTGGAAATTCCTTCGATGAATCTCGTGTAGTATCCTGCAAGTCCCATAAAAGATCTTACATCCATCACATTTCTTGGAGTAGGCCAATTCATAATGGCTTCAATATTTTCAAGGTCTACTGATATACCCTCTTTTGAGATAATGTGACCCAAATACTAAATTCTATCCCTATAGAAGTCACACTTGATTAGTTTTGCATATAACTGATGTTCCCTAAGCACTTGCAATGTCAGTCTCAAATGCTCTTCAAGTTCTTTCTCATTCTTAGAATAAAGAAGAATGTCATCAAGGAAAACAAGAACAAACTTTTCCAAATGCTTACTGAAAACACTGTTTATAAGGCACATAAATGTAGCCGGTGCATTTGTGAGACCAAATGGTACCACTACAAACTCATAATGCCCATACCTTTTCATGAAGGCTATCTTATGAATGTCTTGATCCTTGATTCTCACCTGATGGTAACCAGACCTCAAGTCAATCTTGGAAAATACCTTTGCTCCTCTCATTTGGTCAAAGAGGTCACCAATCCTGGGCAAAGGATATTTATTCTTCACAGTAACCTTATTTAACTATCTGTAATCAATACATAACCTGAGTGTACCATCTTTCTTCTTTATAAATAGAACTAGTGCTCCCTAAGGAGACACACTCAGTCAGATATACTTCTTTTCCAACAACTCTTGTAGTTTCATTTTCAACTCTAGCATCTCTAGTGTACTCATCCTGTAGGGTTTCTTGGACACTGGTGCTGATCCTGGCACAATTTCAATGGTGAAATCAATGTCCCTCTTTGGAGGAAGTCCTAGAATCTCATCAGGGAATACATCCTTGAATTCCTGTAACACCTAATAGTCCTCCAACCTAGGAGTTTCATCTCCTGTTGGTTCCATAATATGAGCTGCATACAACTGGCAGCCTTTCCTACAGAACTTCTTCAACTACATTGCTCAAACCTGCCTTACTGAAATTACCTTTGGAATACCTTTCACAAATACTGGGTTTCCTTCTTCATCTGTGCATTCAAAAGTCTTGTTATAGTAGTCAAGATTCACTCTATGAGCTTCTAACCAATCCATTCTAATGAGAACATCAAAGGAACCAAGTGGTAGAACATTCAGATCTACACAAGTGTTCAATCCATTCATGACCAATGGGCATTTCTCTACCATGTCATTGACTTTTCTCTTAGTCCGAGTGGCTAGCTAAATTAACCAAGATTTTCTATGCTTTACCTTCTTAAAATAACAACTCTCCACTACCTTAGGAGTGATATAACTGTGAGTAGAACTAGGGTCAATCAAAATAAAAACATATTGCTCAACAATCTTACCTGTAACTTCAACCACAGTTGACTGATGATATTCCTGGCGGTCCTCTAGTGCTACATAAATTCTAGGGACTGCCCTTGCTACTTGACCCACTGCTTCTGCTCCCTGAATGTTATAAGTTGGCCTTGCACTTTCATTCTCGAGGGGACAATATCTGCGTAAGTGAGGTCCTTCACATTTCCAACATTTGAGTGGACCTTTATTCAGTTGTGGCTCTTTAGGCTTTCCACCTGTCATTCCAATTGGATTACTCACAGCTTGGGGTGGATGCTTTTGCTAATTTTTGAATCCAGAAGGTTTGAAACCTTTCCTTCTTTGGTTAAACTTCTCATTCTTCTTGTCCTTCCATGCCTTATGGTAATCAGGTTTACCTTTTCTTTGCTCATAGCAATATTTAGCCTTTCTTATTGCTTCTTCGAGAGTTCTTGGTTCATAGAACTCACTTATATCTTTGTAAGCTTGAGGCAATCCACATAGAAACCGCTGGATCTCCACTTTTTCATATCTGATGTACCAGACATGCCTCAACAATTCCAAAAAATTAATTGCATATTCATCCATGGTCTATTGTCCCAATCTCAGCTCATGGAACTCCTTGATATTTTCATCGTAATACCTGTCATATAGGTATTTCTGGCTGAAATACTTCTTGAACTGTTTCCACTTCTGTTTCCTTTCACTGATCTTCTTTACCTGGTTGAAGTGTTCACACCAAATGGATGCTCATCCATTCAGATTGAATATGGAAACTCCGGCCTTCATGTTTCCTAAATAATCTTGCACCTGAAAGTACTTATTTATCCCAAGAAGCCAAGCTTCAACCTCTTGTCCCATCTTTATCTCACCATCAAATGTAGGAGGTTTATCCTTCCTAAATTCATCTCGAGAGTAATCCCTATGGTGCATTCTTCTTTTCCTTTTATGAGAAGATGAAATTGTATCTCCACTGGATTCTTCAGAGTCAGATGATCCACTTGAAGTCCTTCTTCTTCTCCTAGTGCCTCTCTTACTACCTTCTGGCCTTAATGTACTTTGTTCAGACCTATCTTTTTCTGCAACTCTGTCAAACTCTGCAATATGGCAGCATTCAACTAATGCTTCTCTTCCTAGGATTTAACCAAGATTCTCATGGTGACTGCAACCTCGGATGGTGTCCCCTGGAATCTTCTTCCATTAGACTCTATGTCATCATTTCCATTACAGACATTTTCTCCTATGGAATCTTCTGCTCACTCGCAAGAATCCTGAGCATCATACCCATCATGGGTTCTCATGACTGAACCACCTTTTGCTTTACCACAATATTCTTTCTAGATTACTACTCTTGGAAATTATCTATGGTTCTGCAAATGTGTTAGCAGCAAACTGTTAGATGCATACATTAATATAAATCAAATTACTTACCCTTTTTCTTCTGGAAATTTCATAAAACAACAATTATGTTAAAATATAGAATTTTCCCTATTTCTTTTCAGCCCTATGACCATGGGCACTCTACTAAAATCTACTGAAAATCGACTGAAAGGAAGTCCAAAACTGCTCAAAAAATCACTGAGAAATTATTCTAAAAAACCCAAATCTTCTTAGGTCTAATCGGACCTCCTCCCAACTAATTCTTCGACATTGCGGTGGTCAAAACAACTATGCCTCCGATCTTCATCGGCGAAGAAATTGTCTGTGCATCGACGGTTTTTTGTTTATTCCTTTCTGGCATTTTGGTAGGTAAAATGACTAAACTCCCACTCTGTATCGGTGATTAAATCATTTGTTGATCGGGTGCACAGTCTCTTGAGCATCTGCAATGGTGGGAAAAATATCTTCCTCCGGTCTCCACGGTCATCTATCGGTGAGTTTCTCATTTAATTCCTTCCGTGAATCAGGCCTGCAGTGGTCTATCATTCTGCAACGGTGTCCAACAATCCTGTTATAATTTTCATGGACCAAATTTTGTCGTTGGTCGAAACGACATCCCACTGTGGCATCAGACACTTATTCCTCTAGGAATCCACAAAGATGGTTTCCATAAGCATGAACTCTTCCATAGTGTCAACACTCCCGAGCACTTCACCTCATCGTAGTAGGTTATTGGATCTTAGAACCATTATACACTAACTAGCTTGGCATTGGTGAGTGGATAGACTAGTGCATTGACGGGATAGTTATCTAAGCTTCCGCAATGGAAGGTGCTCGATCAACTAACTTTTGTCGACGTCCATCAGGGGTCTCATCAACTAACTTCTGTCGATGATTTCAACACTTGAACAAAATTTCAAAAATTTCTTCTTATGTTGGCGGTTAGGTGTACCACACATCAAGTGGTTAGTCCCTTCAGTTTCCACAATGGCGGACCATAATGTAATTTCATCTTCCTTAGTCTTCCACAACCATAAGTCTATCGGTGATCACATCATCTAATCATCGACAATGTGCTCAACTAACCATCGCCGATGGTAGATGATTCCATGCCTTAGAAAAAATTTCAAAATTTCTCTCTTTTCAGTCTTCCTTCCCTCCATGTCATCGGCTCGACGATCACTTATCTTCTGTCGACTCAATCGGCTCCATCTCCCACTAATGCTAACACTTTGGTATTAGCCAAAATCCACTAACGCTTCAGCATCACTAGTTGGAGCTTCTCCCTGTCGAAATACTAGGGCTCCAGGATTCCACAACGGAAGATACACAAACCACTATATTTTTCTGATGATCGATGTTTTCGTCACTTAGAAAATTTTTCAAAACTTTCCTCTTTTCACTTTCTTCCACCATGTCAGCTATCGGAATGACTAGCAACTACTACATCGGGTGGTTAGTTCCCTAGTCACCTGCAACGATGGAAATCCATTCAACTAACATGATCCGATGGCCAATGAAGTCAACACTTAGAAAATTTTAGAGAATCTGCACCATCGACGATCGAAGGCTCTACTCGTTGGAGGCCTAGTGGTCTAGCCATCTGCAACGACGGTGCAAGATAATCCAACTTCTTCCGATATGGTCGCCAAACCTTTCGCAATGTCGGCAAGTTGATCCTCTAGGAATTGGCGATGTGATCAACTAACCATCGCTGTTAGCTGATGATTTTATAAATTAGACAAGTTTTCAAAAATTGCTTCTTCATCTTCGCTGTCGGCAGTTCAATCCACTATCATCTTGGTTCTTCCACTGACGTTTTGGTTATCTAGACAGCTAATTTTTGACAATCCAACCAACAAAAATTTGCTGCTCCAAACAACCAGTTGTTGTCGATCCATCTACTAATCCTCCATCGTCGTGCCATCGATGATCCTTTCAACTAAGTGGCACCGATCACCGATGGTCGGCCTCAGGTAGTCTTTCCACAAAAGGGTCAACATATCGATGGCCTTCGACTGATTCCCTCCACAACTATGGATCTATATTCCACTGTTCTCCATCGACGATCGACGAACACATTGGAATCTTTCTGCAATTTTCTTTCGACTGACTTCCATCAATTGAGCTTCGAACTCTTCCGCTACATCGGAAGAACGTCTCACTAAGTTTTCTGATGAGCCGATGGTTCCAGCACTTAGAAAAATTTTGAAGTTGAAGTTTTTCTCTCACAATTTTTTGATTGATACTGGGAAAAAGGAAACCTACCTCTACTATCTGACCTTTCATGGCCCATTCAGGCCCATGCTGCAACCAAAGCTCTGATACCACACTATAACGTCCCCAACCCTCTGACCAGCGAAGAGGACGCTACGATATGTCAAATCATTTGGGAAACTAGCCCCATGTACATGAACATACATACATATATTGTTGAAGCATGATACTTAAAACATAAAACATATTACAAATCATAGTCGTGCATATACACAATAGAAGCAAAACATATCAATTAGCATTCATGCATATACGGATCAGTATTTAACATGTATAACATCATTCATCAATGGTAATTATAATTTCAGATACAAGTTAGGCAAGAGTGCTTATTTTTATGGACAAGTTGTTCGGCAACCAGCTATGTCGCTGCAATGTTCCACCCAACCATAGGCTCGCATGCTCCTTAATCTCTCAGCAATGCTACCGCCGCTGAGCCAGGCATTATTCCCCAAGGAATAATAAACTAATAGGATTACATGTAGCCAAGGATAACAACACCACTAGGGTACACTTTTCAGCCAAGCCAACACAGTTGGGTCTATCAAGCGAACAATAGATTAGCCAAGCCAACAAAGTTGGGTTTATCCAGCCATCGAGGAGCTAGGAAAGGCTAATTCTAAGATGGTGCACCAACACCAAAATGAGATTGGCTTCTCGAACACCCACACACACCCAACACAAGGAAATCAGTCCTTTCTCTACAACGCAGTCCCTCAGACCCTGATCTCCCTTTCAATGCTATTCAGGGGTTTTGGAGAAGAAGCCAGCTCAGTACGTCTGTCTGTGTGGTTCTCAACCCACTAGGTTTATCAAGCACCTTAGGCCCTCATTCACCACTCCAAAGCAGTCCAAGGACAAACCCACTGCATGCAAGCAGCCAAACAACTATTCAAGCATGTACAGGGGAAAAACATAGTCAATCCATTGTGGTAAACAATAGCCCACAACTACTATGAACCCACAACAATTCCTCAAGGAAATCACTGGAGATATTACACAGACAGCAATGGGAAAGGAAGTGATTCTTATTCTATGCATGAGAGGAAAAATACATAGCCAAACAAATCATGGAAAATGATAGCCCATGACCAACTCTGATCCCACAGCGCAGAAATCTCACTAGGAAAACTTGTACATACTGGGAATGGAACAGGTTCTGACTTCGAACTCTACATGAGAGACAGAACGGAACCCACAGAACTATGGATGTGATTACAAACAAAATTTCAATGATGGGAAGAATAGAACATTAAGAAATATTCCCATGGTGGAAAAAGAGACACACTCTCTGTGTGATCAGAGGAGAGAAACAATCCACCAGCCCTCAAATTTGTGAGGCAGAGGGGAACTATCTTCTACATGAACAAGAAAGAAAACTCACTGACTAGAAATCTTGAAAGAGAAGGAGAACCCCCAACAATGGGATGTGGATTTGTTTAACTCCCTCCTGTGAAGGAACTGAATAGGCTCACGATCTGGGTAGTGGATAGGTCAACAGACGTGTCGTGGAGAGAGAGTGAGAAGGTGTGGGCGTGGTATTTTTTTCTAACCAATTCATTTTCCCAACTAACCAATATAAAACCAAGGTGGTGGGAGTAAAAGAGAGAGGTGACACGTGGCTCTTCCCCATGACTCAAAGTTCAACAACCCCCTCCCCCCTTCCTTATCCTTCGAAATCAAGCCCCTTCTCTCATGTTTGCATGATGCCACAATTAACTATATGTCATACGTCCCGATATACCATCGGTGACCATTCCCAAAATAGAAACACAACATAACCAAATCCATGGTAGGGCCTTGGCCTTTAGCTCCATACCAAGATTATTTACAATATATGCAAGTAGGGTTAAAGCAAGGGTATTACATGCATACTTCCCTTGTCCACACCTCCATGCCTAGAGTGTAGTGTATCATCCCCAAGTCCTTCATCTTGAACTCATTAGCAAGTCTCCCTGTTACAACTTTAATAAGTTCCTCTTTTCTGTCAGGAACAAGTCATCGACATATAATAAGAGCATCACTGGTCTTCTGCCTTCAACCTTGAAGCAAAGGTTGGAATCCTCTTTACTCTCAGTAAATCCTAGAGTCATTAGTAATATTTCCATCCTGTCATACCATGTTGAACTTTAGGATCTTCTGCAGTCACTTCATCTGAAGAGAAATACCATTGTACGTCTATCTTTCATACTCTATGCACTGAAACATTCTGTACCAGAGTGACAAGTAGCTTATTCTGCTACTAATATTCTATGTATCCATCTAGGGTCATTGAATACCAAGATCCTCTATCTTGAACCTTTTCAAAAGTTCTTATCGCACCTCATATGTGAGCTTGTCATCCTCTATAAGCTTTCATCTTCAACCTTGTAGCAAAGGTTAATATCTTCATCAAGCTCATCATGTATGTGTTATCCCATGGATATCTTCTGAGCTCATACAAGGCCTTCTTTCATTTGCAGACATGATTCTACATGTCATGTGTATTTCTAGTGGCAGCAAATGTCTCTTCATATTCTATGCCTTCTTTTCATGAGAATCCTTGTTCTATGAATCTTCCCTTGTATCCCACGATGTTTCCATGTACTGCATGATGGAACTAGGAACTTCCCTTTATGTATCGATACTGCATCCTAGACATCATTCTTCTTGAACTAGTCTTCCCTTTCTTCTTGGTTACTTCTTCATGGCTGGAAGGTTTTGCATCAATGATTTCACTGCATTTGTCAGATTATTCTTCATCTTGAATTGTCGTCACTTGTTCTTCAGAACAAGTCTCATCCTTCTTTGCTTGTAGGCGATTATGTATGCGATCTTTCCTACAAGTCAAATGCATTTGTATGGTTAGAAACATTTCATAAGGAATATTCATAATGGCAAATTCTTATGCATAAATATATGATCATGCAACTATTTTAGCCAATACAACATTCATCCATATCTCACAAAAAATTTCTAGATGCCTTCCATCTCTACCAAGACAACATTGATTGTGCACTAATCCAATATGTCAACAAAGAGGTTTCATTCTAGATAAGTAGTAATGGAGAGTTGTATAGAACCATGAGCCACTTACCCATCACATGCATATTAGTAGTATACTATCATTAATGCAAACATTCTATCATGCATAATATATTAATTGAATATAAACAAATGCATAACAAAACAATATCATGAAATGACAATTGAATACTTAACTTTATTTGTTTCATGGGTAGACTCCTTCTTGAGCCTTTAGCATTATCATCTTCTTCATTCATAATAGCATCGTTTCTTATCCAAATGCTAAGATGGATAAGAGGTTCTTCAAGAACTGAGTTCTTCATATTCCTCATCACTTGAGGGATGTTCTTTGGATGGTGAGAGCTTGATCTTCAGTTGCTCCCATCTTCTCTTCTCTTATTACGATTCGATCTTCTTCTTCTTCCTAGAGTCCGTTTAAAGTAATCACTTCCTTCTAGAACACATTCATGGCATGAATGAATCCCATGATATTGGGAAGCAATTCAACGTGGCTATCACCACTTCTTCATTCTTCACTTCTTCTTCTACTACTACAAGTTGTTCTTTGATTTGAGATACCCTTGTAAAGTATGACTGTATGGTCTCTGCATTCTGGATCTTCACATTCTTCAACTATTTTCTCAAAGTCATATTCTAATTTATGTTCTTCCCTTCAAATACCTTGGTCAAGGAATTAAATATCTCTTTCGATGTCTTTAGGGAATACACTTGTGGTATAAGGTGATCCGTGATTGAATCAACAATGATCTTCTTGGCCTTGACCAAGTTCTTCTTGTGTAAGACTTTTGGCCTCATCTCCCTCTCGAACTAAAACCTCTCTACTTATGTATATTTCTAATCCATTTTCTTCAGAGAGATCATATAACTCCATGCTTGGAAGTTGTTAAATTCACCAATCTTATCATCAAGCTGATGTGATAGATCAGTTTGAAATGAGAACCTCAAAGCAAAAGATTAGATCTTACCGATTTGAGGTGTCCATCGTGGTTTCGGAGCTAGCTGATCTAGGGTTTTTCAGAGAAAACCTAATTTTCAAAACTTGGAATATTTCAGATCTCATTTGATAGAAAGATATATCTCTTCAAGGTGAGCTGTCCAATGTACTCCTTTTCTGAAAATAGTGGAGGGAAGCTCCCGGAACAGGAAACCCTAGTTTACCAATTTGTTCGGCATAAATTCCTACTACTGTTTCTGTGGTATATCCAAAATTACTACTCCTATGTGTCTAACACTTCGCATTGAGGTAACCTCATGTGTCCCTATTCCAACACCATAGGTTTCATCAGAATTTGTTTCATTAATTGGGACTTATGATCATTTTCCCAAGGTGACCTGTTTCAGGACTGTTCTACATAATGAATTTTTAAGGACTCCCACATGTCACTGTTTCATCTTCAGGGTCTAAAACTCATACCAGAGGAATTAAAGTCCATGTCCTTTCTGGAACATCTTCATAAATTTAATTTGGACCTTTTTAGCCTGAGATATAGCAATTTTCCCCATGTGTTCTGTTTAGGGATGAATCTTAGAAGAGGATGGAGTGCTAAATTGGAGGGATCATATCTCCTAGAATATAGGGAATATGAGGTGGAAATTTGCAAACAGTGTAAACCATTATTTTATCTTGGGCTTGTGAAAGTTTCATCTCCTGAGCCCTCTCCAATCCCAAGATATAGTGAATGTACCAAAACCTATCAGTTTTAGTATTTTAGGGTTTTTTTTTCCAGCTTAGGGTCAAACTGGGGTTTGAATTTCTCAGAGTTTCACCCAACCAAAAATATCTACCTAGGTATTTAAACTTATATTTTGATGAGGAGAGAAATCCTATGCTGGGCTCACTCAAAAATTCCTCTTTTGTAGAAATCCCTAATTTCTTGCACCGAAAAACTGAAAATGCTTGAAATTGAATTTCGCTTCGACAGAAAGATGCACCCTTCAATGGAGAGTCAAAATAGCATACTTTTACTAATGGATTGTGGACAAAGACCCAAAAATTAAGAATCCCTAGCTTCTACAGCTACACAATGTCTTCTTCTCAGGTTAGCTCTGATAACATGTTAGATTTTTATCATTCAAGCTAGCATTATGATCTTAGGACATTTAACTGAGAGAATAACATGCGCAACAATAAACACAAGAGAAAAGAGACACAAAGAATTTTTTTTGGGGAAACCATAAAGGATAAAACCCCGTAACTTCCTCAGAGATAGAATCGGCACCAAAAGTAAAACCCAAAAACATAAAGATGATCTCTCGACAACAGTAGTCTCTTTCTTTTCCCAGCAACTTCTCTCTCTCACTTATGCACCCCAATGAGTGAGTGTGTGTGTGTGATAAATATAGAGGCTCATTCTCTATTTATATTCTTTCATTCACTTAATGTCCACTCCAATATGTCTGCCTCACTTAAAAAATACTTACTAGAGCCGACATCTCTAGGAGAGTCTAATAACCCTAGTGCGCCACAACCTATGGGGACTTTTCCCCTTCGACCAACAAGGAGGGTTAACCTTAACACAATGGTGGGGTCTATTTACCTAACTTACAATAACTCACCTAGGGTCAACTTCTCTAAGATAGTCTAATAACCCTAGGTCCCCACGACTGTGGGGACTTAAACTCTTGATCAATAGGAGGGTTATCCATAATGACTTGACATGAATTTTTTATGTTATAGAACATCCCGATGGGAACATCAAGGCATGAAATGACTCAATTACATTACAAATAATTCCCAGAATAAACATCGGGGTACAATACATAAGATATACAAGTAAATACATTCTGAAGTTACAATTACATCGACATCTCTTAGCGACACCATTTTGCTGTGGTGTGTAAGGAATAGAATGATGCGTCTAGATACTTGCATATTTACAATAATGGATGAAGTCCAACTTGACACACTCTCAACCATTATCACATCTGAGGATCTTGAGTTTCCTCCCATAGAGGTTCTCAACCAAGGTTCTAAATAATTTGAAGAGGTCAAAAACTTGATACTTATGCTTTAGCAAGTAAACCCAATAATACCTGGAAAAATCATCTACGAAGGTGAGTCAATATTTGTATTGACTCATGGACATATGAGGGAATGGAGAAACAAT
This sequence comes from Pseudotsuga menziesii, assembly GCA_001517045.1. NCBI lineage: Eukaryota > Viridiplantae > Streptophyta > Pinopsida > Pinales > Pinaceae > Pseudotsuga > Pseudotsuga menziesii. The sequence continues at coordinate 31,202 of LPNX011142129.1, read as the reverse complement.
GTCATTGTGGATTCAAACTCAAGAGTTGTAGAGGTTCTCTCATGACTAGCTCTCTCATACTTGTGCTCTAGGTGTTTTCCTAGGATACAACCTTGACAGACTCCCTTAGAAAACTTGATATTTGGTAACCCTATCACCATATATTTCTAACTCAAACCAGAAATATAATTATAGTCAAGATGGCCAAATATTTCTTGCTTCATTAGCATGAGTAAGAAGAGCATAGGGGTTTAGGTAGGGTATAAAATGGGAGAAATTGTATACCTTCGAAGTGTTATCAACAACACCTTTTTCTATGACTTTACCATTCGAAATCTCTATGATTTCAACTTCATTGGGAGAGAAGATGAATTTATTTCAAGACGCAGTGTGACTCATCTAATACAATGAAAAGATATTAGAGGCAAGAACTGGAACATACAACACATAATTGAAATTACCATGGTCATAGGGTAATTTAAATACCAATCCTACCCTTCCCCGTACTGTCAGTCTGAGAGTTATCTCCCCGGAAACTATTGGTGGACCTTTCGACATGTCAAGAGAGGAAAAGATCTCCCTTGTCCAAACCATATGTTTGGAAGCTCCAGAATCAATGATGAAGCTAGCTGAGCTTGAGGTGCCAACAACCAAAGCATGTACTTTCTCAATGGTTTTTGAATTTGATCCTCCTTACCTATTCTTTGAGATATCATGAAGCGGGATGTTGTTCTTCTCCATGAGTTGGGTCAACATGTCAATTTTATTTTTTATACAAGAGCTTTGAGGATGATATCCCTTACTACAGTATGTGCACTTGCTCATTTCTCCTTTGTTCTTCTTCTTCTGAAATTTATTCTTGGAGCCTGAGGGATCCTCTTGAGACTTTGGCTTCTCTTTTTTTTTCTCAGGTGGATTTTTATCCTTTTTCTTGCTTTTTTAATCCACTTTTGAATCTCTAGTGGCCAAATATTTCTCTTTGGAAGGTTTGATGGAGCCCATCATTACCAAGTTATCTTGCCCCTGGGTGAGTGATTCCACAAACTCATCAATCTTAGGCATATTCAAAGTTTGAGCTATCAATTTCATGGCATGGAAGGCCGAAACAAACACTGAATAGTCAGGACCAAGCTTAGAGAGAATGGTCAAGACTAGTTGCTCTTCCTTCTTTTGAATCCCACATTGTTTTAGTTGCAAAACAAGGGCCTTAAACTTGAAAAATTAGAGTTGCACTGACTCGAAGCTACTGCGACTCAAGGAGATCAATTTATTCTAGATTTGATTTCCTTTCATCTCATTTTTCTTTCGAAAAATCTCTTAAATCTTCTCCCAAACCTCATTAGGTGATGTTAATGAATCAAGATGAAATATTAGGTTTCTTAAAATGCTCAGACACAAAATACCATGGGCCTCATCCCTCTTGTTTTACCAACCATATTAAGTAATAGGCTTCTCAAATATATAATTACATCAGATATTCAAAAGCACAAGGTTTCTATTTGAATTGGTCAAAAAGAACGGTTACTAAAACTAGTCAAATCCACCATAGGTGCAAGAAAGACTTTCCAAATCTATGAAGATGCTCATGAGTTGGCTAAATCAGATAGGCCAGATAATAAGTGATGGAAAGAGATCAGATCCATGCTTTTTTTTTGGAGAAAATGAAGGAGGACGATGTGGGAAAAAAACAAGGCAGTTACTCCTAGGCTAACTTTTCCTTTTTTCCTTAAACCTGTTGTAAAGCAAGGAAGCTTTCAGAAAAAGAAGAACTGTGCTTTTAGGAACCAGGAGTAAAAGACGAGCTACGAAAAATGTTTCTAGGATGATTCCAAAGTGCTCCATGACCCAGTTTTAGCAAGTATTGATTTCTAGGTGCATGTGGAAGCCAACTAGCATAGCGAGGAATCTAGGAATCTAGGAGTAAGACAAAATTGATTGATTAATGTCAAATATGGGTAACTATGGGCTGATTATTATAACAAGAAAAAAGGTAATAGTATTTAGATCACCCCTTGTATTTTCATATTACTACTCTGAAATCAATAAAAAATCCAAAAGAGATAGAAAATAAATTCTTAGTCTAGGATTTTCTATCATGAACAACAACTATCTCCTCTCTTTGCATTCACAATTCTTCTTCTATTTATAGGATTGCTCCTTTACATTCATGGTCCACTTATAAATAACTTCTAACTCATTCTACCAACTAATGACCAATATCCACAAAATATGGTTCAAAAGTACAAAAAGTGTCATAAAATATTCAAAATAGTCTATTTTCCACCTTGCACACCATCTTTCTCTTATGTTGTGTCTTTTGAGCTTCCACAACATTCACAATGTTGCATGTTGTCTCCTTTCACACACTTGGGGGGGATGCGGAAAAAATATTCAAGCCACTCGGTGTGTCCTTGGGGGAATGTCTCGAGTCAAGGATGCTACCTTGTTCTTGACTCCTCCATTTAGGCAAACCCCTAACGAAGACAAGGTGGGTAGACCCTACGAGTTACTAAGGCTAATTACTTTAGTACGATGGTAATAAATTGAATAAGTTTCTTAGGAGTTTGAAATTAAAAATTGGGAACCATAGATAACAAGATGAAAAATAAACACAAGTAAGCACAATACTGACACACAATATATATATCAAAAGAAGTAAACAAAGACCAAGTGCCTTAAAATGGAGTTGCAAAATGAGTAAATGTGTTTGCATGTGCTTGGAGTGAAACTTTTACAATTATATCTTGGTACATTTTAAGTTAATATGAAAAATGAGTGGATTAAATTAGGTGAGGGGGGACTTCAGATATACCCAAGGGGTACTTGGAGTATGTCCAAAAATAAAACCTTGAAGAATACCCGCAAGGTTTTTGTGAGCTAGATGGAGTCTCGGAGACTGTGTTCATAGTACACCCATTAGGGTGTAACAGAGATCAGTGCATCGAGGTCACTTTCTAGTTGTTCCCACTCATTTGGGTATTTTTCCACCGCTTACGGTTTGTTCGAGGAGTTGTATTTTCGCCTGATGGTGGTTAATTAGGAAAAGTGAAACCTAATTAATCTAGTCACTCACATTTCTTTTGATGTATCTTGACTGATCAGATGAACCGCAGCCAAAATGAAAAGCATACACACCAGAGTCTTTGTAATATTCAGTAAATTTTAATGGATGTGTTTTTATTAGAAAGAAAACCCTCCAGGAACCTCTTTCGGTCCAAGTGGACCTCAATCGGGGAATCAAGGAGGGGGTTCATTTTAATTTATTGATTGCAAAAATGAATATTAAATAATGAATCAACAAAAATAAAACAAACCACATGTTCTCTAATTAAATCTACAACAATCCTCTTTCACCTTTCAGTTCAATTAGAATTCGTGGGGTAAGTATTAAAGTTAATTTGACTTTATAATATGAAATATAAGATGGAATTAATCAAAGTACACTATTTTTCATAAATAAAACTAATCTAGAGAAAAAAAAAGGAAAAATGCAAAAAAGGAAAAAAAGACGTGAAGCCCCCCAAGGGGGATGGGGAATGGGCTCGAAAGAGCCTATTCAAAATTATTTTTTACTACCAGAAATTACAATAACATAAAAATTATATAATTACTCTTGTTTCTTATACAGAATGAACCCAATAGCTTACAAAGTGCAAAAATTAAAGATTTCATAAAATGGGAAGATCCCTAGGGGGTTTTGGATGGCCCAAAAGTCACTTTTCAGAAAGAACATCCTCCTCTTTTCTGTTATAACTGATAAAAAAAAAGAAATATTATTAAACTTAAATATTCCCAAAATCACTTAAAAATTACCTTTGGGTCAACACACTTTTAACCGAAAACAACCAAGTTAAAACCAGTTAAAAAAAGGTGAAAAAAGGAACCAAGGAAAGCAAGCTTTCCTTGGGATCTTGGCTTGCATTTTAGGAATCCAATATGATGTGTGCTTATTGATGGATTTTTCTTTTAAATTATGAAAGAGAAATCTAATGCATACAAGCTACAAATTTTATTTAAAATGCCATGCGAAAAGGATGATTTCCCTAAAGCTAGATCTAGAATGCTTATGAAACCTTTTTTAAGAAAAAGATCTAGATTACGATATTTAAGAAGATAGATCTATGTTAAATTTCACTCTAATATAATAGATCTAAACAAATCGATGCTATGAACCAAGTAACTGAGTATATTTTAAATTTTAAGAGGAGAAGGAGAAGAAGGCAAGCTTGTAGCCATGAAGATCAACCGTGGAGATTTTCGGTGGAATGTCGAGGGACTATGCCTTTGAGAAAGTTTGCAGAAAGTGAGGAAGGAAACTAGATCAGCACCCTCTCAAAGTGAGGAACATGCAACTAATCCAAAGTCTTTCCAATATGCTTGTGAGATCTGGTTAATACATAAACAGAGATATTAGAATAGTATGCATATAATCTTATAAAGCATGTTAAATCTAGATCTCTAGACATGCATAAAATAAAAAGAGATATCCAGTAGAACTATTAAAAAATTCCTTTCCTATGAAGATCATAATAAACTTATTATCAATCTTTTAGCACTGGATCCACAATATCAAAATAAGCAAGTTATGAATAGAGATACAGGTTACCTTAGTGAAACATGGCAATGCTCATCCACACATAATAGCATGACACAATATTGCCTCCAAAGGTTCTCTTTATTTCAATGAAAAATAGCAACATTACAATAGAAACAACTCTTCAATCCAACTCTAACTACTTGGAAAGGAGGAAACTATGCTTTATTTATAGTAAAAGCTGAAACACTAGCCCCAAGGGGGCACAAGTCCCAAGGAGAGAGGGACTACAGTTGCACGAGGAGCCAAGTTTAGCTTGATCTTAGTCTAACTGAGTTTTATCTGAGTGTAACTGACAATCAAAGTGTTGATCGGACTGACACATCAACTGGTTAACTGTAACATCAACCAAACCACTTCCAGATGAGCCCATACATGTGGAGGAGAGAGAGAGGGCACAGATCCCAAGGATGCATGTTGCGGTGCACTCCCTCTTTAGCCCAGATCAACTCCTTCAATCAAGGCATGATCAGCTCTAGTCAATCCAAAGCTGATGAGACTGATTTCAGTCAAATCGAAGCAAACTCCACTGATTTTGGATTTTGGATTTTCTCCATTATTTAATTAATTTATCAATTAAAATAATCAATATTTGATTTTTAGGGTTTTCTGACCTAAGTGATGGGAAAATCACTCAAAAATTAGGAAAAGTGGGTTTATTGGTTTACCAAGTGCTCTGAGTTAGAAAATGAGCACCCATGTGACTGAAACTGATTTATGATCCCACCTTTGTTACAAAACCATTTTTTCCATTTAGAGTATAAAAAAATCGCCTAAGTTTTGGAAAAATTAAAACCTTAAAAAAAATAAAAATATATTAAAACCTAGGGGGACTTAGACTTGTTCATATGACTCAACAATAATGCCTAGCATGTTTATACATTGACACATAGACTCTAATAACCTCAATAGGCGTAAATGTCAATCCGACCACCCCAACTTTGAAGGAGTTTGGTGAAAAACTCAGAAATTATCAGTCGTTTATTCAACAACCAATAATAACCAAGGGAAAAACACCCTAGGATGATCGAATTGAAAAGTNACAAAATGAGGAATTAGCTACTAGGTGACTAAAAATTCTAGTCACCACAGGTTTTTCAAGTGATTTACTACTAAATATGAGCAATTTTGATTGACCCAATTATAAACAACTAAAACTAATGACTAATTTAGTCACCAATTAACAAATATGACTAGATAATAAGTGACAGAGTTAAAAATGACTAACATAAATGACTAATTTAGTCATGCCATAAAAATGACTAGCTAGAAGAATACGAGTTAGTCATTTTTAATTGTGTCCTGGAAAATTGTAAATTTGACAATGAAGTGTAAATATTGTAAATTGTCTTCCTTCTATTAGTAATATTGGTGCCATGTACCTCGATCTTCAGAGATCCAACAAGGCAATCGCATGAATATTCTCTTGACCATCTGTATCCCTGTTGCACCATTGAAGCAAACCCGGTTAAGCACATGCCAAAGGAAAATTAGGTTCCTACGTCAATTACGAATTAAGTAATAGAATGAGTACCATATCGATACATAGCTAGAAGCATCATAGCTAGTTGTTGATCCTTCGACAATGTAAGATTCCCTGCAAGTCCCATATGTTTGAAGTGATTTTCTAACATGAATATAATTTTTTTTATGATTTGTGACCATTGAATGTCTGGCTGCACCAGTCGATGTAGCTTCACCAGGATGAGTTCCTTTAAAGTATCCCTTCTAGAAAGAATGAAATTAACAAATACATTTTATAGGAATGTATCCAAGTAGTCCTTTATATCTTCATCCTTCTTCTTTTTAATCCTTGAAAACAAATGATCACCCATTGACCCATGGGTATGTTTGAAGTAGATGATATTTTCCATGAACTAATCCTTACAATAAAAATCTTCTTCCAATAAAAATCAATCAAGTCTTTTGGCCACAGCAGCATTTGCCACCTGCCTGTTACGTTAGGTAGGAGCCAAGGGGCTCAGTTCAATATCCACCAATTTGTTATTTGTAATGTATTGTTGAAACCAAGGGGCCATCTGTTTAGTCCTAGATTTGGAGCCCCACGATTCCTTAAGTAGTGGTGGTAAATTTGAGGTCCCCTGCTAGAATTTCAAAAGAAGAACAACCAAGGACTAGACCACACCTTTCAATAGCCTCCCAGAAGTCCAGTTGATTAACATAAATCCCACAATAGTTAAAAATGTGTAGGGGTATATACAAAACCCTGCAAAAACATTTCAATAAGATACCCCCACAAATACAAAATGGATTAAGTCTAATATGAGCAAGGTTCCAAGAAAAAAGAAGGACTCCTGAAAGGAATGCAACATCAACCAAACAACAATCCCATGTGGGGAAAATAATCCAAAGAAACTCCCTTGCTTTCAAACCAGATAATATCATTTCCTAAAATAATAGGACATCCAGACAAACCAAATGTAGTAATCTCTTGAGGGCCACAATCTTCGGGGTACCCCCCCACCCCTCTAACATTTAAGGACAATATCATCATTAGGTAACAACCTTTAGGGCCGAATATACTCTAAAAGGTCTGAAAATATCTAATAGTGCATCCTATGAATCCAAAATCTCATAAACAATTTCCTTGACTATTGTTGACTCATTTCCCCACATTGGCTGATCCAAGTGGACTTTCCTTCTTCTCTTGCCATTGTTCTTCCTGATGGTTAAATTTATATTATTGGAGACTAATGGGTCTAGGTCAATATCTAACTTGGAGAAAAACAGGATAGGATCCTACAAGAAACTCCCCTAGGAAAATGGGAGGGAAGAATCAAATCATTGAACCCCAATGACTTATCAACCAACACATAAGCCGATATTGAGGCTACACGATCACTTAAAACCTTGTATTTCAGAGACAACGTTGATTTTTCCTTCTGTAACATTAGCACCAACCTCAACAACTTGAGTATGTTCTTTTAGACAAGAGACCAAAACCTCATCCGTATTTGAAAGATCCCCAAGGGGAAAAGTTGGAATTGAAAAATGAGTTAATCTTGTCCCTTTATCTTTATGAATGAAGGTGACTTGTTTTCAAAATATTCTAGAAGTGTTTGAATAGAGATTTTATGCCTTTAGAAAATGGATTCAAATTGTCAATTTACTATTTTTAATAATGTAAAGTGTTATACATTTTTTTCACTTTATTGAAAACACATTGTTATGCCAAAGTAACTAGAAACCCAATCCAAAATTTCATAATTTTAAATAATGAAAATAATTATAATTAACAAAAAAACCATTGTTATATAAAAGGTAGAAGCCAAAATTAATGAAAAGAACACTCATAGAGACTTAAACATAATGAAGCACGTTGATATTACTTGTTGCAAAGAATTTGGGGAAAATGAATGGGTTTTGTACTTGCTCAGCTGTGCAAATGGTTAGAGTCAGTAGTTGGCCACATGGAGGAATTGGCAAAGGGAATTCATGATGTTGTGAAGAATATCAATGGTTCTATAATAACAGAAGTTGATCTTACAATAGAGTTAATAGAAAATGAAGTTAGTAGGTCCAGGGATTGTCCAATGGATATGGCAGAAACAACTGTTTTCATTTTCTGTCTTTTGTTTGGACTTCATGATCTAGATAGAGCGGAACTGACCAATTCGTTGAACTCCTTAAAGGATGTCAAATAGGAAAGAGCAGAAGCCCGTGATTTTGAAGACATTCTTCGGATATTTTTTGCTATAGGTATAGGTGAATCAATTGCATCAATCTCTTTCCCAGTCGATAGGTTGTTCAAAAATTTTGAGTTCCTCCAAGGGTTTGGCTCAAGGCTGTGACTGGAGGTATGTCTAGAATGGTAGATAATAATTATACAATGATATTTGATGGAAACTCGAGCATTTTGTTATTAGTTTCCAATGCTTTCATTTACATGGCGCGGATGATGAAGAAGGGTTACAATTCTCTTGGGGGAGTCACACTCGAGAAGTCTAAGTTGGATACATCGCAGTGTTCTAAGACCTTTATGACTCAGGTACATGGTGTGAACTATCTATTACTACTGTATTTTATTTTTGGTAAAGGGCCCTTTGTCAATCCCGCTTAGATGTAAGGACCCCGATGGGTACTTTTTGTTACAATCACTAAGGATTTGCACCTGGCGTCGTACATTGAGATTCATTACCTAGAATGAATTATTTAGGTTTAGTTAGCCATAATATATTACAAAATAGAACAACAATTGTCTGCATCAAGACAACAACATGTTCTCGAGGAATTAAATCCAAGTGTCTATGAAGGAAAATAGCTTGATTTACCACTTGAGCATAACCCACTTGACATTGTTAACAATCTCAGCTAATTCCTAGTGATTCAAGAATCAAATTTTAATGCGAAAAATAGGTTATTTGGTGTGATTTTCCTGTAGGAAGATCTGGATGACATTGTTCCCTTGGTGAAGTTGCAATAGTGAGATTAGTTTGGCACCCGAAAATTTACGGTCCAATTTTTTTAGGGAAATGCTTCAAATAATTACACCCCAGGGATCTACACAATATAGACCAGTCTTCCTCTGGATTTATGTCGAAATTGTGCAGGAGTTGGTCCCATCCTCATTCCTTTGAAACTCATACCAGTCAAGTGGGCCAGACACCAGCTAGATTCTATTTTGTTTTTTGTTTATGCTTGAGCCTCGAGTTTGGAAACAATGAAATTTGGAAAAACATTGCCAGTGCAAAACAATATGACAAAACACATGATTAAGTTAGAGATAACAGTAGCAAGGATGAAGGCATTGCAGCTTGAGGTGTCCTGCCTTTCTAAATTTAGAATAGATAATTACGAAGGACAAAGACGCCAACTCAAAAAATAAACAATGAATAATATTACAAAAGTGGATACTCATATAATGGTGTTTGACCAATATTTAACAAACTACTTCGCTAAGTGATGTGCTCCATGAGGTAATCAACTTGGACCTATAGGTTTGTTCATAATAGTTTTCCTTTGAGGTGCATAATTTGTGATGCCCTTCTTGTGACATTTTCCTACTGGCTGCTTTGAAACTATGAACCATCCTCTTTCTTCCAACAATAATTTCTTTCTTATGTGCTATTGTAAGAGATACATTGGGATGGAATTGTTGTTTGATTTCTACCTCCTGAAAATCGTATACTTGGCAATTCTGTTGTTCCACTCCTCCTTAGGCTCTTCCATCTCCCTGTCTAGCATCTTATACTGTGCAAGCTTGTCTTGATTTGAGCCAAGATGTGTTTTGACTTCAAGGAACATAAATATCTTCCATCTCCCTTCATTTCCACATCCTATAATAGTCACACATGCCCAGTTTCAATGCTTTCTTTAACCCCAAGGGTAGTCCTCTTTTATGTCCCAAAACTTCTTCCATATTTTGCACTGAAGTCTCATGTATTCTTCATTCTCTACAATGTTTCCTTGATGTTTTGGTGTAGTAATATGCTATTGTTCACATCTTCCACTCTTTGTCTATATAAGACTATCCTCTGTATTCAAGTGGGTGTAGATCTATTTCTATGAACAATATTTCACATTATGCGTAGTTTTTAATTGCAAAACTGATCTCATTGATTGTTTTTCACTTTTTTTATCATATCCCATTTGTATTTTCGATTTCTTGGACCCTAATTTTCACATTATTCCTATGTGCGTCCCAACATGACTAGTGGTGTGCCTTCACTTAGTGTGCCCTATGTCACCAGAATTACATGATGTTGTCGGTTAGGACTATCCATGATGTCCTCCTAGAGTAGAACATGAAAGTTTATATGACATTGCTGGTTAGTAAGGAGGGTCTAGCTAGAGCTAGGGACATAATTCTATATCCTTACATTTGTAGATTTCTTTATTTGATGGCCAACCTCCTACTGTGATGAATGTGTACAGTCCATATGGCAAGAAGCAGTTATTTTGGGATAAATGTTTCACTTTGTAGGTGATTAAAGAAGACAGATTGATAATTAACATAGATTTAAATCTCATAGTAAACATGCACGAGGTTTGGGGAGATACAGCCAAAGTCTACAGGTTGGCCGTGTTACCCACCTATTTGCATGCGTGTCCACATTAGATGTTCATGCGGATTTCTAGGCTGACCTTAGCTGACCTAGACGTAGAAGAGGAATTCTAAGGTATTTTTGTGGGTGAGAACAACAATGAGGCGTTGCTGTGATCGTTCTGAAAATCAAAATTGGCAGTTATAATTCCAATCCCAGAACCCATAGCTGAGTCCCAAGTAACAAAGCACATATCAAAGATGGAAAAAGCACATGTTGACTTATAATCCATTGATTGTTTCCCATAATACTTAGGTGTGGATGTAGTCCCAGGGACAATAATTTCATATCAATATCCAAATCCATACCCATAACCACCACCGATAGCAGGGTGTGATATGGACGAGAAAAAAAGATGATGAGGGCTATGTATAGATGTTTGCTACAATGTCTACAAGGGGTCTTCTGAATCTGGAATGGTAGTTATCTCCAATTTGGGATTCTTCTAAGAGAAATCAAAGTGAAAGGCTTGATGATCATGTGCGGCAGGCTCCTGTGGCTTAACACAATTCTTCAAAACAGTTGAAACTGTGCAGTTTGACCATCCTTGTTTAGTTGAATTGTCAGTCATGTTATTGTCCAAGTTATTACCTGAGATGGAATTAGAGGAAATAGCCAGAAAAGGAATAAATATTAGGTAGACTATTGAGCTTCCCACTTCTAACTCATGTTGAAAAATTAGAGAGTAAAATAGATGTGATTGGTGCAGCAAGAATACTGATTAAAGAAGAGCTCTTTTAAGTTTTTCCTTTATCTGACTTCAGCTGACTCTATTGGATGGACTTGCTGAGTTTGAATAAATATGGTACTAACCTAGAGAGTTGGCCCCATATTACGTCATCATCTATATTTTTATGCTCTTACAATAACATGGGTTAACTATGGGTAAACTATGGGCAGAATTTTAGATGGGTAAACTATTTCATGTTGAAGAATTTGTGATTGGATTTCATTAATTTTCTTCTCTTGGGAAGGTAGCCATCAGAATGTAAGTCTTATGAATTTTATGTTAGTATGGCCATGAGAAATTAATCTAGTTTATGTTCTTTGTATTATTTAAAATATAATACTCTATTTTGATCTCTTATTATTATAAACTTTTAGAGTTAAGAGCTCGGAAGAGTTAGAGCAAGAGGATTTGCAAAAGATCCCAAAATTCAAGGATAGGCCATTTAATAAAAATGTACCAATTAACAAGTTTGTTTTCCGTCCATACTTTGCAATTTTCTTTATCGTGTTTCTAAATGATCTTATGTTTACAGATATTCTACACTAAAGGGGATCTTGGTCTATTTTGCAATATCAAATGTCATGTAACAACACCTGTGGTAGGATGGATGCAATAAGGTTGATGCAATTAAAAATATTTTTAGGCTCATTTCTTATAGGAAGATATTAAATTGTTTTTTATCTGAATCAAGAATTTCACTTTGCAACTGATGAGCGCCTTCCTCTGCCTCCGCCAACTGAACTTTTTAAAAAGGTCATGAACTTAATCTAGATAGATGATTGATCAGGAAGAAAGTCTCAGCTATCAGGTGTCATCTTTTGGTTATTATTATCCAATTGATATTTTAATAATTTGGACATACTGTGTTTTTTTATCAGCTCTCTCTCAATTCACAACCTCATCAAGACCCAGTACCTCAACTAACAGTTCCTCATCCATTCCATCTCCCAACAGAGGTTTGTGGCCCTCCCTTCACCATGGAATTTGAAGCATGGTTTGTCATAATTTGATGGTATTCTTTTTGCAACTTTTAGGAGCATGTGGAAGAGAAGGAAATGAAGTTTGTGACAAAGTTGCTAGAGGGTGAAGAGAGAGAGATGGAATCACGGATTCCAAAGGCTGATCTGTATCCTTACATCACCGATTATCCTCTAGTAAGAACTTGAACAACATTTTAACTTTGGTTCCATATGTAAGATGAAGAATATTCAAGATATTGTGAAGATCATAGAGTATTCAGTACATTTATAATTAAATGGTATAATCTTGCAAAGTTAACGTGTAATGTGTAGACCTAGCAACAAATATTCAAACAATTAAACCACCTTTTGAACATCTGATAGATATTTATTTCAAGTTATGTGTGAGAGGTCCTTTCTAATATTACATTTATGATTACATTTATATAACATAAATGATTCCTTTTAAAATAAAATGGGGACAACAGTCATCTGATATTCCCACTACCTTCTATGTTCCACCAAATCTAATCTCTAAGGATTGTACCAAGCCAGAGCCTCTTCAACTTGAAATTTTAATGAGGCATGAAGAGGAACTACAACGAAGGGCAGAAAAGCTTGCAAGGATTGAGAGGGAGGAGCAAGAGATGAGAAAGTTTCGAGCTCAACCTATTATAAGCAAGTAAGTCATCATACAGCTGAATATTTGAAAATTTTGTCAATGAAATGAAAGAAAATCTACCAACCATTTAGAATTTTTTGCATATAAAATATTAAAAATAGTTTAAGCATGTGAAGAATTTATTATTTTAGCTGAAAGAAAATCATGGCATGCTTACACAGGTTTTTTCATAACTAAATTCTACATCCCTAACTTATTAAGGTTCTAAGAAAGGGAGTTGTTTGTATTGTTTCTATCCAACTACACTTTTGGAAAATTTTGGTGGGTTTCTTACTTTATAAAGATAAAACATTGTACCATGCCTTGGAAATAGAATCCATAATTTACAATACAACTTTGTTTTCATTGAAATAAAAGAAAATCTACCAACTATGTAAAATTTGCTGCATATAAAAAATGACCAAACCCAGGCACAACAATTTAAGCATGTGAATAGTTGTCAATTCTTTAGCTCAAAGAAAATCAGAGCATGTTTAAGACAGATTTTATCATAACTAAAATATGCATTGCTAACTTAGTAATTTCTAAGAAAGAGAGCTCTTCGTATTATTTCAATCTATTACACTTTTGGAAATGTTTGGTGGGTTGTTTGACCAAAGTTTCAATCTATTACACTTTCAATCTGCACCATGCCTCAGAAACAGAATCTATAATTTGCAAAAATTGTTCATGGTCAAAGTTTGAAATACTCTGGATTTGTTTACATGTGACTAGAAATATCTACAACTGTTTAATGGGTTGCATTAGTAATCAAGGAAAATGGTATGACAAATAATATGAACTACCCTCAACATGGAATCGATAATTTACAACTGTGACATTGCAAAATGCTATACTGGTCAAAGTCATACTTATTTTTGGCTAGCAATGTATTTATGAAGCTAAATCGTATGGTAATTGGAACATTGTAACTGTGAATGGTGAAAATATCTTGAATTCAAAAGAACTATTCCAATCATTTTTGCAAAGTACGCAAGTATATGGATTCATCTATTGAAAAGTACGTAAAAATGAGTTGCTGAAAAAACTAAAGCCACATGGTAAAAAAACTAACAGGGTTTGCTTATATGGAAGGTCTGTAATCATGTTTCTCATATTTTTATGGACATGATTTGAACACTGTCATAGTGTTCAGAAGTTGTTTTTATTTAAACAAATAGAATTGCAGATACTTACCTTTAGTTCTTGGTTTTGACCATAGACCCTTGCTAATATGGAGGCAATGTATATACTGATTTCATATTACTGAATCGTATTCGTACTCAAATTATGCCACTATGGTTCAAACCAACATTGTTTTACTCACCTAAGATTCACCTAGGCCTCCCATTCTAGTCAAGTCATGTCTAAAACAAGTATGTAGCTAACACTAGCTGAGTAGATTTGGCTCATACTTGGCTCAGACTCTCCAGAGCTAACTTGGACTTGGCTGACGCTCAGATTACAAACCTATTTCTTTTGTGTTTCAAATTTCAGTTTATTGTTTTGCAGACAAATATAATTTTGTATTATCATAATTTATAACATGGAATTTGTGGATAGACTATTGCTTTATAGCTCATATGACTTGGAAATATCATTAATATATTTTTAAAATTTTTATTTTTTTTGCACAAAATTTTTAGTTTTTTCATTTTGGTCTATTTGTAGAGTTTTGTGGATTCTTTAATGAAGTTTTGCAGTCCCTTGTTCTAGTTTTTATCTGTCACAGTTCTTAGGGCTTCACCCACTCTCCTTGGCTTCCCTTCAACCTAGCTTTGATACCATGTGAATTTTACGCACAAGAATCTGGGGCAGAGAATGCAAACTGTAATATATTAAAATATGGAATGGTAAGCTTGATTCATCTACCATATGGTGTGGATGTCAATACATATAAGGAAGATAATGTCCCATACAAAAATCCCATACAACCACTTTATTACTTAATCTCTATCATAAGCTCAATTTATGATATATGATATAAGTCGTGTATTTGCTAACTTGGAGTACACAACAACTGTATCATTTGACCATTATTGTATTGTATAGTCTTCTCTTGATTTTCTATATTATGATAAACCAACCTATTTAATAGCTTTAGTTTCGGTAGCTGCTACTAATTTTTTCTAAAATTAGGTGTACATGTGATGAGTATTTATTTTGTTAATATTTTTTAATCATTCTAGTTACTCATCCAAAATGTAACGTGTAAGTATATATATTTTTTACACTTGCAGTATGTGCCTAATAAAACACCATCCCAATAATTGGAGATGAAATAGAGTTAGGTATCAAATCCCAAACTACAACTGCTTGCATGTGAATTTTGTGTAACATTCAAAGTGGCCAGGTGGGGTTCTGAAGCAATGTTTTTTCCTTCTACTTAAGCCATTTCATTTCTGTGTAAAATCCATTCATAGTTTAAGATACAATTCTATTATGTGAGAAATTTAGCCCTCTGATTGTGTCTAGAATTCTGTTTGAACTTTGTCACAGTCCTTGCTCCATATCTGTGTGTATCAACACATTTCATTTAATTTGCAGATTATAATAGTATTTGATATTTTGTAAGGATGCATAATATTAAATTATCAAATATGAAAATGATTCAGCAATCCAGTGTTCGTAGATACGGCAAGCGATTGTAATAGGTTTATTTGTTGTTCCTAATATCTATATTTAGTCAAATATATAAAAGGTATCAATGCCAGGAAGTAAGAGTTGAGATTAACGTTATTTAAAGATAACATAAGATTGTAATTTTTTATGATAATAATGTTGTATGCCATTTTATACTCTTGGGATGCTTTCATCTGACTTTTTTGAATGGTCTTTGGTGTGTTTAAAGCTAGCTAAGGAGCTTAACATCCTATGCCAAGCTGTTGTGATTGTGCATAATGATTGTCTCTATCTGGCACAAGAGATTCTTGGACTTGCATTTGAGGTGTGGACATTAATATCGACTTGCAGTTGATTTTGATATATTATTAGAACTTGTTTGTCCTTTTTATTTGCTTATAAACTTGACTGGTACTAGATCCATCATGGAAAAGGCTTTTGCATCTATATATTATTGGTACTAGATCCATCATAGAAAGAGATATCTGGGGCATGGAATTAACATTGTATAACTTTATTGTTGTCAATTAAAATAGATGTATATGCAATAAGAAAGCTGCTAAGTTACCGAGCTAAATTTGTAGAGATATAATATTTATTTAGGGATGTCGAACATTCAAGACACTGTTCATATATTTGGAAAGTTAGACAAAATATGAAAAAAAAACCCTATCAGGAAGTATTTAGAGAGATTGCCTTCACTGGATAGGGAGTTTGATATTCCTGGGTTACAGATACTCCTAAAAGACAAATGTAACCTATACTTTTCCTTTTAACAGAGTAAAATGAATGAAAGTTGTACTTATGGGATAGCTCCTACTTAATGAAAGACCTTTTTTTCCATTCTAAAAACTGATTTCAAATTTTCCATTATCCAAGTATCGCTTAGATTTCAAATTCCAACCAAAAAATAGAAATCAACTACATTCCAAAGTTGTTCTTGATATCTGCAAATCATATGCGATATCTATCAACGAGCCCTGAAAGGTGATTCCATTTTTAGTTGTTCATAAGATAGCTGATAATAATGGATTTATATATCTGGTTCAGTTTCCTTTTAATTCTTGGCACTTCATAAGATAGCTGATAATACTGGATTTATGTCTCTGGTTTAATTTCCTTTTCATACTTGGCACTTACTAACTTTACAATAGTCTGACGAGGTAGTTAAGGCCTTGATTATCCATGTTCTTGTAGTAAGTACTAAATAAGTAGGGCCAAATCATCTATGAACTTGGGTAGTAAATGTGGGAGCTCTCACATATGCACTTGTTTATTTATGGAAGTTATTTCCTTTTTACCCTCAAGTTGCATAATCAAATGATAAGATGACTAGTATTTTTGTGTATCTTATACCAAATAGAGATATTGTATAGGGGAAACTTGTAGCTAAAAACATGATCTGCTAAATTTATTCAATTTTATTGCTTGTTAAGACAAATAGGTGAATGAATATACATGTTTTTTTGTTTAAATGAAAATATGGTAGTTGATTAAGATCATGAAACTTCAATGAAGGGTCAATATTTATATCAGATCCATGATTTCTTTGTTCTCTAAGATGTTTTTTAAAATCACTATATTTGATATTCCCAAGGAATAAAAAAGAATATACATTTGACTAGTCCTATGCAGACTCAAGTGTGTTGGATACTGTTTTGTTGTCCATCATTCAAAAACAAAGAAATTTAAGAAAACTATTAAAATTCTTCCTTACATACTACTCTAGGATACTCAATTTGTCATCAATACAGAATCATCAAAAGAGTCCTAATATCTAAACCAGCAATACAACAAGACGAGCATAACCAGTGTCTACATCCCTCAGCTATGACTTCGAGCTAATCTGCCATTAAGTGGTTGTTAGTACAATTCTTTTCTGAATCAGATAGTAAGAGACTTTTCTAAATTCTTGTTTGGTTTAGGTACACTTTTGTAACAACAAAGTATATTTAGAAAGATTGTCTGCCATTGAGTTGAAATCTTGGTAAATGTGTCAAAAATGGATTATTATTATGGTTTCAAAACAATTTTTGACCTCTTGAAATTGGTTCATGCAGGCCCAGATTCTCGATGTTGGACAGATGATTAGCCCAATCTATGATAAAATTTGAATCTCCATAACCTTGAAATTGTTTAATACCTTGATTCTGAGTTGTTTTCCACAATCTGAATGTAGACTTCTACCCTGCTTGCCCCTTTACTAGCCTCATAGTTTAGCAACAAATGAAAAGAAGAGTTGTTAGTACAAGTCTTTTCTAAATCAGATAGGAGAGTGACTTTTCTAAATTCTTGTTTGGTTTAGGTACCCTTCTATTTTCCAAAATCTAAATGTAGACTTCTACCCTACTTGCCCCTTTACTAGCCTCATAGTTTAGCAACAAATGAAAAGAAGAGTTGTTAGTACACTTCTTTTCTGAATCAGATAGGAGAGTGACTTTTCTAAATTCTTGTTTGGTTTAGGTACCCTTATATAACAACAAAGTATATTTAGAAATCTTTTCTGCCATTGAGTTGAAATCTTGGAAAATGTGTCGAAAAAGGATTATTATTATGGTTTCAAAACATTTTTTGACCTCTTGAACTTGGTTCATGCAAGCCCAAATTCTCCATTCTGGACAGATGATTAGCCCAATCTATGATAAACTTTGAATCTCCATAGCCTTGAAATTGTTTAATTCCTCCATTCTCCAATATTTTCCACAATCTAAATGTAGAATTCTGCCCTGCTTGCCCCTTTACTATCCTCGTAGTGTAGCAACAAATGAAAAGAAGAGTCGAAAAAAACAAAGCACCAGCTCCACAAATACCTGATACTCCTTTTAATGATCTCTTGAAAATACCTAGGCTTTTCTTTATCAATATAATGCATTAGTGAACAACTGGAAGATTTTTCTTTTAGAATCCTTTTTCAGTCCATTACCTCTCTCATCCTGTGTGCTACCTGGGAAACTATGAAGACCTGTTTCAGGAAGATCATCAAATTTCTTGACATCCATATATCATATATAAGCAAAACATGGGAGCCTGAAAAGTTGCTACAGTTTTGTCACCAATCCAGTCCTAGACAATCTACCGAGCAATGCCTATATATATCATCTTGATCTGTCCCCTGTAACCTATGACACATCAAGTCATACAGATATGGAGAAGGTGCACAAGATGAACAAGTGATCCACAGACTTAGCATTGCATTTGCATATGATACATCACCCTTGTCTGCACCAATCTCTCATTTTCCCACTGGTAGTAATTTATTAGCTAGTACCAACCACATTAGTGTATTTGTTTCTAAAGGGATGAATAGCTTCTAAACAAATATCCTCCAGAATTCTCTCTCTTGCATGAGTTCCTCCACTTTGGTATCGTAACCTATTTTGACCCACGGAGCGCATTTCCTTGTTCCCTTGATCCTTGACCACTTTAAATTCTCAGATCCTTGATGATTTGGAAAGTCAATGTAATCATCTCATTCCTCTGGCTCACCTTGTAAACTTAATACTGTTTGCTATCATCCATCCTCAAGACTAGGCATCTCTTTCCAATTGTGAGTTAGCCTCTCTATGATAGTGTAGACCACTGAGCATGTAAACTACCTAGCAGAGCCTCTGAAATTTGAAATTTCCTTCAATCCTGATCCACGAGTCCTTTCCAATTCTGACTTTTCCTCAGTTCCCTCATTTATTTAACCACCAAGGGGAAAAATTTACCAAAGGCTTTTCTTGTATTGGAAGCATCCTGTGAGTGTTTTTTTTTAAGCCAATATTCCATGGATGCATCTCTTAAGTGCTTGGATTTCATAACTTGACCTTAGTGTCCATCATTATAAACCAATCTCTAAAGTATTTTAGTTGCATATTTTGAGCTGAAGTGTTTTATTTGTTTTAAACCCCATTCCCATCTTACTTGGAATCGGCTACCCTATTCCATTTATAACTAGTGGAATTTCTTGGCCCTCCCTCCTATGTGAAGGATGTTGAAACACTTCTTTCTAATTTAGTTAATATTCCTTTTGGTCGTTGTGCTATAGACATCCAATACTCTTGTATGCTCTCTAGATTAGATTAATGAAGTTTAATATACGTACCAACCACAGGATGGTTACGGCCAAAATTTAAATTTCAATCATATGGTTTCAAGATGAAACCTAGGTATTTGACTTCTTGAAACAATGAATGGGAAATATGATTTTCGTCTGGCCTTTAAATTACTCTGCCAATCCACTTTACATTTCTAAAGAGTTATTCATATTTATTACCATTCCTGTAGTCTCGCAATAGAGGTCCGGAAGGCTCTTAATATTTTCCATCTCCATAACAGAACTATTGACTGAAAATCAATGTGTTGTCTACCAAAAGTAAATGGGTGATATGAACGATTTTGCTACTTTAATCACCTATAATTCTGTTCTAGCATTTAATTAATTTAGAAATTTTTCTTTATTGGGCTAAATTGTTTTAAAAAAAAAATTCACATTTAGCTTTTATGATTTTTTATTTTCAATGTCCTATTTTTCTAGCAGCAAAACTCAGAAGTGCTATGATGTTAGAAATACTTCACAGAAACACTCGGGACTTTGTTTACCTCCACCAGTGGTAGAGGTTTCCTTGCTTGGATCAACTTCTTCAAGTAAATTGAGCAAATCACTGGCTCCTGTAAGTGACTTTAGGATTTTAGTATATTGTACTTCCATCCAATTATCTTTAGCATTTGTTATTGATATCTGTGTAGACATTTTTTTTCTGTGCTTCCATATTAGGTTATTTAATAGCTTCTGATTCAGTCTTAAATAATCATTAGTATAGAAACTAATGTGTATTTTCTTTAGACAGCTTATGTTTTACTTCAGTGATTGTATTCTAGATTATTTATACATGGCTTCATTTTCATTTCCTAATAATATATATTTGTTCATATTTCCATGTGAAACTAGAACACATGAGGTAATGTTGAGACTTCCCTTGCCAGTGGAGTTGCTGGAAGATCACTTGTATTGCCAGCTAGTGCATCTTGGTATGAAATAAGTTTCTTGTCATGGAATATTTGTTTAGTTTTCTAGCACCCCCCTGGATTAGTGCAGCGTAACATTACACATTAATTTTAGTGAACATAAGCTTCCATATGATTTAGGAGTTTGTGGTGGAATATTACATATCTTACTGAATATTGAGACATTAATGGTTGTTGCAGGGGCTCCCATGCTGCACAGGAAAAATCATTTAGTATGAGGATCCTAGCTATCCAGGGCTTCTCTAATCCTAAAACAATTTCATCTCATTCACTTTTAGTGTCTCTAACATTAAATATCCCTGCCTTGGTGGTGGAAGCTGCGGCATAAGGTTTGAGTTCTGATCATGGCAAGTTGTTGGTAAATAAGGGTGGGAAGTCATCAATGTTTATATCTAAAAAACATATTGATGCCAAACCTAATGTAATGAGTGGAATAGATATAAAATTAAATTCACGTGTAAATACCGTTGGGGAAGCTTTCCTTGGAAATAATGCCAGTTTAGTTTTGTAATAGTAATAATTATGTAGTTTGTAGATTGATATCTATCATAAATTTGTTTGAATATCATCATTGTCAAGTAATAACAACTTTTTAAAGGTTTCTATCTCCATGGTAGAGCGCCTGCCTAATTATGGGCAGGAGGTTGGTGGTTCGATTCCTTCGTGCCCTATGATAAATTTGTGACTACAAAAATGACTAAATTCACGTATATACGACTATTATTAGCTAATTTCCCATATCTTAGTCGTATTTAGCTTAGTCATTAATATGTTAACATCTAGTAGTTTATTTAGTCATATATTTGGTCATTAATGGTTGCAATCAATGACTAAATCAATGACTAAATTAGTGACTAACTCAGTGACTAAATCAATGACTAAATCTATGACTAAATAAATGACTAAATAATTAACTATCAATGACTAAAACAATGACTAAATCATTGACTATCAATGACTAAATCATTGTCTATCAATGACTAAATCAATGACTACTAAGTCAAGCTATTAATGACTAGTGAAATACGACTAGCTATAAGATAGTGGAAATTTGCTACTATTAGTCATCGACTCAAAAATAGTCATTTATAGCATGATTTTAGTCATTTTTTTAGTCATTAATTCCTCATTTTCTACTAGTGAAGTCTAGGAGATCGAGTCTTTTATAGACACTACCATGCTAGAACATTTTATTACAACTCCCCTATGGGGTATGAACATGTGATATAGTACAACAAGCACTTCCCATAAGCAATTTTGAAGGTCTTCTGAAGTCCGAACAAATCATCTTTGTTCGGTTCACCAGGATCACTTGATAAAAAACCACTAAGTACAACTTAGGTGGTAACATCTGGCTCCATCTAGGGACACATGCTCTGACTAATCTTTTGATCAAAGAAGAGCATGTGAGAACTATGAAATCTCTGGGTCTTGCATAGCAATTAAAGCTTGTCAGTAACATGTATATAAAAGAAAACAACTATAAAATAAGATTAATGTACAAAAGTAGTCTATGATGTACAAAAAAGAAATATTTTAGAAGACTAATATACGAAAGAAAATTTTCAAGGTTCGTACCATGGTACAAAACATCTATAATACAACAATATCATACATGAAATTTAAAAATACATGCAAGGCAAGGTTTAGAAATTGGCCCTGAAACCACCGATGCCAATAAAGGCATCAAATAGGCTTGGAGAAGAACATATTGAGGAGCAAGACATTCACTGGTAGGCTTAACCTTTCTCCTTCTAGGTCATTTATATAGAAATAATTTGTTCCTACTACTTCATCAATGATATATGCCCCCAACCATAAGCTGTCAAACTTTCCGTGTTTCCCAGGTTTCTCCTGTCATTTTTTCCAATGTAAGACTATGTCACCTACTTGAAAAAATGTAGGCTGGGAATATCTATCAAAGTTTCTCTTGACTTTGTTTGAATTTCTAATACTTTGGTCAAGGGAATTTCTTCTACTCTCATCTAACTCGATTAGCTGGTTGACCCTGTTCTGAATGGCATCCTAATCTGAGCTAAAGGTATGGAGAAGCTGATACACTAGAATATTTAAGTGGATAGGTAAGGTGACATCTAGGCCATCAAAAATATTAAAAGGGCTCCTTCCGGTTGAACTTTTCTTTGTGATTCTATCAGCTGATAATGCAAACTTGATCTTGCTATCCCAATCCTTTTTATTATCAACCATAGTTTTCTTGATTATGGTCATTAAGTTTTTATTACTTGACTCAACTAGACCATTCCCTTGGGGATAATAGTTGGATGAATGGGATAGGACAATGCCATACTTGAAACAAAAGGATGACATCTCAAAGGAAATGAATCACGGGACATTATCTTTGATGATTCTGGTTGGAACACTGAATCTTGTGATAATATTATCTTCTAAGAAATCCATGACTACAACATCAGTTTCCTTCTTGGTGGGTATCACCTCTACTCACTTGGTGAAATAATCAGTGGTGGTGAGTATCCAAAAATAACCATTGCTCGAGTTATCCTTGAACTTACCAATGAAATCAAGCCCCACTGCTGGAAAGGGGCTTGGATTACTATTAGGTTTAAAGGAAAGGCTTTCATTTGTTTCTTTCTAGTGAACAACTCACACTAGGGGAAAACTATGACAGCCTTGTGCACATTTGAGAAGAGGTTCGGCCAATAGTAGCTTGCGCTAAGGATTTTATGGGTGGTTGTTCTTGCTGCAAAATTTCCACCACAAAATCCTGCATGGAACTCAACCATGAGTTTTTTGGGCTCAGGTTCATCGACACATCTAAGTATTAAACCATCGGGGTTTCTCCAACCCAAACCATCTTTTGCTAAAAAATACTTAGTTTCTTTTAACCTTAATGCTCTTCTTTTAAGGCCAACTAGGTGATCAGTGAATGTAAGGTTACGGAGGAAAAATATGATGCCGGTATACTAAGGGTGCTTCTCTAATATTCAAAGCTTGTCTGATACACTTTGTTCTGGATCATTTTTCTGGAAAATTATTTCTAAGGATTTGTCATTTCCTTGGGTCAACATATTTGCAAGACCTTGTACCTTAATTAACTTAGTAGGTTCTATCTCTAAATCATACTCTTGAATATTCGAAACCCAGTTACCCCTGATTCCTAGACAATCTTTTTGAAACATGATATCCTTGACAACTGCATGCAGTACATACCCAATGATTTCAGAGTATCCTACATAAGTTCTGAAATGTTTACGGGACTTGAGAAGAGCATAAGCCTCTTTCTCCATGGTGGTATACTTCAACTCTGAATGTTGCAAGGATTTACTCATAAAGGCTATAGGTTTCTCTTGTCCCTCCTTATTTTGTTGAAGCAAAACACCAATAATGGTGTCCTCTAAGGCAAAGGAAAATATCTGAAATTCTTTGGAATAATGTCAAAACCCCAAAATTTCACAAAAATTTAAAATTTTGAGATAATATAAAATGCTAAAACTATAGTTTACTAACAGCTAAAGGTTAGCAGTAAAAGAAACAGTCAAATGATTAGTATTACATAATATTAATTACGTTAACTAAGCAGTTTCCTTTTTGTAACACGAATAAGGTTTACTTGCATATTGTTTTCTTTTATTTCAGTTTACTGATGAGTCCTATTTATACCAAGTAGGTGGAATATAACTTTGAATCCTGGGCTTACTTAGCATTTATGCTAAGCAGAACGATTATTGGTTCTTACATGTTTACAGATATGATCAAATGAGTAACATTTTAATTTCATAAAGTATCTAGAAGTGTTTCTATTTGCAATTAATAAGCTTAGTAAATAAGCTGCTAAATTGCAAGCAACTTCCATGAGGTAAAAATAGTTTTCTTTCTTTATTTTTTCTTGTAAACGAAGTTCAAATAATTAAGTTTATTTCTTTATCGTACGTAGCGACAGTAAATATACTTACTATGGCTCTAAACTTGTAATCTTAGTTGAAGAGTAAATTCTACTTTAATATGCATATCTTGCAACGTTATACTGATTGTATTATTGGTTATTATACATTATCATACTATTTACTTGATTATCAAGATGATCGATATTTATCTTCTGCAGGAAAACTTACAGCCTGTAAAATTCTTGACATTATAAGTTTGATTAGTGTAAAAACAATAATGTATTTTCACGTGAAAACACTGTTTGCCTATACTTCTTAAATTTACGTCAATCCATGTGGTTCTATTGATTATAGACTCGAGTAGGATCATTCCATTGCCATTCTTATTATTTCTATAATACCTTTCTTGTATTAAGTTATTCTCTACAAACAGTTTCTAAGGTTGATGTTTTCTATAAAGGTCAACCTTCGATTCTATGGTAAGCACCCATTATTTTGTATAATCATAAAACTATTCTACCAAATATATAGACATGGTAAATTACTAGCAACTGCCAAGTTGAGAAACAACCATAGTCTATTAAAGTCTAAACAAATTTGAACTAAAAGAATTCATAAAAGTGTTCTTTTACTATACTAGCCAACTTTATATTTGACTACTATTTGATTCATTGGTTTTTGTAAGGCTTACAATCATACATAAACTATTTTTTTTATTAGACATACAAGTCTAAATCAAAGTTGAGCTTGTAAAGAGTTCATGATTATACTCAATACTATGCTATGCAACTTTATAATTGTCACAACTTGAATTGTTGTTTCAGAAGAGTATAACCATGCATAGACCATAATGTAATTAAATATAGAAAACTACTGTTGTTCGATGGTTTTAAAACAATTCAACTTGGAATTTTCATAAAACAAATGGTTATTATACCTTTCTAGGATTAACGTTGATAAAACATGGTTAATCAAACACTCACAATGTAATCTAGACATTACTATATAATTTGATGAATTACCTCCACTCCAAGCTGATTGGTTTAAGAGCAAAAAGGTTTTTTTTTTATATTCCCAAGCATATCCAACGATGCTTTGCAAGCATAAACAATGGTTTCAAAGATTTTTTAAACCAAGATTTCGGGGTTGTATAATGACCATATGATTACTAAACCTTCATGAGGTCAACGTCCTGAAAAACATTGATTTGCCCAACACCAAATAAAGGTTAATCAAGGTTATCATATATATATATATATATATATATATATATATATATATATATGTTATGTTAATGTTGGGATGAGTATATATTATATTGCATGCATTGTTTGTTAAAAATCATTGTGAAAATAATTGAAATTATTCAGTCGTGGGTGAACTATTGAAAATTGACCCACTGCATGATTTGTATTATTGAGTCCACGTGGTTTTCTCCTGGCCATGCATTGGTCATATATAAAACTAAATCAACCACTACTACATTTCGACCAAAAATCCGACGGCCATCATGTCGGATTTTCGACACTTTCCTGTCGCATGTACGACACTTTGATTTTTTCTTAAGCGTCGGAAACGTGGTGTCAGTTATCCGACACTTAAGTAATCGTCGGTTAAGCGACACTTAACTAATCGTCGGTTAAATGTCAACCGTCAGATAAGCGACAGGTATAACCATCGCTTAAACCATGGCTCTAGAGAGTAAGCATCGCATAAACGACAGATAGAGATGTCGCTTAAGCGACGGATATCAAGACAAAGCGTCGCAAAAATGACATTAAGATCTGTCGCTTAAGTGACAGATATCAAGAAGAAGCATCACAGTTTCGACAGCTAGATCTGATTTTTTAAAAACATACCTTAAATATCCAGCCAGAAACCATCGCTTAAGCAACGCATATTAACAAGAAGCGTCGCATTTGGGACAGCTAGATCTGATTTTTTTTTTTAAATACCTTAAATATCCAGCCAGGAACCGTCGCTTAAGCGACGCGTATTAACAAGAAGCATCACATATTCGACATCTAGAGCTGTCGCTTAAGCGACGGCAGTGATTTAAAAATATATATATATATATATATATATTAAATATCCGTAACCTATATCAATCAAAATGAAGAAAGAGATATAAAGTTACATCACGAAAATGTTCAAACACAAGTTCTGATCTGGATATTATATGAAAAGGAAAGAAAGAAAAACAATAATATTTAAGTTATGATAGTCGCAAAGTACAAGAAAGAGATGGATAATGCCTATAAGGAAATCGACCCAGAATTTTTAAAAGCTATAGAGGTATACGCTAATATTGTATTTTCCCTGCCAAAAATAATATCATTTTGATCAAGTTTCTGTATAGGAGCTTGGTGCATGCAGATAACTAGCTGTGCACAACTGTAAAACAAGGTTGATCATTCATCATGGAAATCAGCAGTAAGTTAAGCAGGACTCGTAGATAAATGAAGCAATCACCAATCAGCAGTAAGTTGAGAAGGACTCCTAGATAAACGCACAATGAAGCAGAGAAAGAAACTTTGTCAGTGATGTTCGTTGATTGCTATCATAGAATTGAAGCATAGGAACATGTAGATAATTCTGGTTGATCCTCAAGGGCACCTAACAAAACCCTGACAGGTTTGAGCGATGATCTAAAAATACGTTTGAAGTTCCAATTTTCTTGTAAGGTAATCCTTACTTCCTAATCCTCGCTTGTTTTTTTCCTCTTTAACCCAATTATCCAAAATTATAATCGCCATAGTTTACCTCAAATATATTATCATATAAGTTGAGGTAACTACGTTTCCCAAAATTCTATCCCCCCAAAATGAGCATTTTCAGTAATTCCGTCCGATGCTAAGCCTAAAATAACCCTGTTCAACTATAGCAAGTTCCCACTCCCAAACTCCTTTTCGGTACCCTGTTTCATGCATTTATTTTTATATCTACGATTTGAAAATAAGAACTAATGGTCAAACTGGCATCAACAATTCTAAATGACTGTATGCACATTTTCAAAGTATAGCCAAAAAAGTGGAATAAGAACAAATACTGCATCCTGTATTAAGCTAAATTAAAAATTAGTAGACCACAATCCACTGAGTTTAAAAGTAGTCCAACCTGCTCAGGAGTGAGATCAAAAGTTCTATCACCAATTGTAAATGATACAGTGGGCATGCTTGATAGGTTATTACAATCCACAGCTACCTATCCATTAGGGTTTGGCAACCGGTCACAAAGCTGGACATTGTAATTTATAACATCATAACAATCAGTAGATAACAAGTACCAATTGTTGCAAAATTCATTTTATCGTAGATAAACTAGGCCATATAATGGCAGTTTGTCTTTACCTGATCGAGATATGTCATAATTTGGTCCTTGGATGCATTCCTAGCTATCTGATTCTTTTCCCATACCACTGCCATCTCACAAGCAGCACACATGCCACT
This sequence comes from Pseudotsuga menziesii, assembly GCA_001517045.1. Taxonomy (NCBI): domain Eukaryota; kingdom Viridiplantae; phylum Streptophyta; class Pinopsida; order Pinales; family Pinaceae; genus Pseudotsuga; species Pseudotsuga menziesii. The sequence goes on along the minus strand of LPNX011142129.1, from coordinate 3,270 downwards.
GCTACTGGCTGATGTTTCCTCGTTACCTTTCTCAAGAACACTAGAAATTCGCATACTGTACATGTGCAGCACTTATGTTAAAGGCTGTATCGTGATATCAAAATGCAATTTGAAAAAGTAAAATTCCATTAATTAAGATTGGTTAGAAAAAGCATCTCACCTGACATCTCTGGTACCATCAAATGAGCATAAACCTATTTGGGAACAGACCTTTTGAGGATTTGAGGAACCTTAAAATAGTCAGTGTCATAAAAGTATCCAATTAATGTATTCCATAAGAGGCTAATGAAATCAATGTGACAAGCCACACATTATTTAAATAAATTTCCAGAATGAGAGGAAAACGAACATGCACAAAAGACAGTTGAAACAGCACTCTCTAATATCCAAGAAGACACGAGTAAATTCTTTACAACCTTAGTTAATTCAAATTGGTTAGGATGAAGACTCTTACTAGAGCAAGTGTTAGGACTCGAGACATCCTAATATCCAACAGTTAAATAAAACAAGCCCAAACCTTGATGAAATTATTGTAAATCGTATTATCTAAGTGATGGGAAACTTTATGGTCCATTAACTGATAGACAGGGAACTTCATGGCTCAAAATGATGAAATGAAAACATGAATAAGGTGTTCATTATGGTACAGCCTATAGTATATACGACATTTGATATGATAGAACAGATCATATTATTGGTTGCCTCCTATTTATCAGCCATAATGTTTTCCACAACTTCAAAAAAAACACTCCCAAAATAGCCATTCAAGTTGAAAAGACCATAAACTAATGACATGGTTTAGGGTTCAAAAGCATGACAGAGGTAGCTTGTTGGGTTTAAATTCTTAAATGGCAACATTCTCTCTTAAATACTCTTTATAATCCTCACAATAATTCTAGTATGAGAAGAGAAAGGTAATTCCTCCACAAAAACTAATGCAAATATGCATCATCATGCTTGTGACTCCTCCAGCTAAGTATTTAATAAGAAATTGAATATTACACAACAACCCATGGCCCAATTACCTTTCTATATAAACTGATGGAAGACATGCACAAAATAAAGTTGAAATAGCACTCTCTAATATCCAAGAAGACACGAGTAAATTCTTTACAACCTTAGTTAATTCAAATTGGTTAGGATGAAGACTCTTACTAGAGCAAGTGTTAATTTTTTTTTTTTTAAATTAATTGTTAATTGGGTATAAAAAGACACCAATACAATTGACCACATTTGGTGTCTCAACTACTTTGTGCATAATCTTATCTCTTCATATTCTCCTAGATTTAGCTAGTAGTTTACTTGAGGATAATCTCATCCCCTGTCCTGCCATTTGGAGCCTGACATTTCTACAGATAATATGGTAATTTTGTGTAGCTTCTTAAAACAGATAAATCATCACAATCGACCATAGAAAGAAAACCTTCTATATAGATTAAGTTAGTAAAAGGTATCTACATATTCTATATGATTATTTTCACTAAAAAATATATCTAAATATAGTATGAATTAGCTATGGGAGACATGCCATATGTCACAGCTTGAGATGTTTCTGATCTACCATTTGTACAGTTTCCAAATTAACATTTAAACTAGGTCTGAAAATAGAAACTTAATAGAAAGATACATGCCAACCTGCAAAACATTTATAAATGAAATACAAAAGAAAACTTAAAAAATAGTATTTCAAAGGGGCAACTAGTTAGTGCCAGAAGTGTAGTTAAAATTTTTGCATAGTACCTTTATATTCTTAATCAGTCTGGCATCAACATCTGCAGTTTTAAATGTAACAGGGTGCCATCCCTTCATGTCAAGCTTGCTTGTAGACTGATTCCACAAAGTGTAGGTGAGGGTTTGGCGTTCAAGTTCTTCCTCAAGACCTCTCATCTAAATGAAAAAACAAGCAAAAGAGTCAAAAAAACAGATTGAAGCCAAATAAGCAATAAAACACCAGTAACACTTCTCAAACATTCAGGCTCAACTCCACTTGAATTTCCTTGTGCCAAATAAGACTGTATTATATTCCTAATATTACATAGAAGGATCTAATATATTATAAATATAAATTCACTGAAATTTCCTCACTGAGAAACATAACAACTACAATGTTTCCAAAAAAAATGGGAATATTAAACAAGTTTTCAAACTATGCTGAGAAAGGAAGATAATTGCAAAGAAGAAAATGATTCCTTGATGAAGGAAAAAAATAATTACAGCTAGCAATGTTTGCACATAATGTTCATCTGGTATACAATCATGCTCTTTTTGGACCACTCTAGGCTGGATATTCACAGCAAACATACAAGGTCATAAGCAATTAGAACATGGATATCAACCTTAAAGGCTAAAACTAAAGAAAGAAAAAAAGCAGCATTTGGTTTACAGGCATCTAAATGATAGGCAATTTGATAGGAAAATCTATATTATTGAAATATTTTAGTAAATGACAAGCATATAAATGCTAGAGAGTGTTTTAACATCAAATATGATGACACAAATAAGTGTATTTTAAGAAGGATTTGACAGATAGGGGAAGATCAGTTCACAGAATGCATAGTGAGAATGCTGGAAATAATTGTCATTGTAACGTTCAAAGTTATTGTAAATAAATAAATAGTGGATGTATGTGTATCAATGTAGAGGTAAATAAATTAGTAACTCAACACATAGGTATGTGAGGTGTCAAGTGAAAACGAAGCAAACGATAACTGCAACTTTATATTTACATGTAACTGAAATTGATGTTGTAATTCTTCCCATTAATGCATGTAGCATTTTGATTGTGCTATTTCTTTATGTTCGTATGTTTCTATCTCAAATTGGCATTTGGACAGCATATTAATAGAGCTGCAGATCCTGCATTTGAAAAGAACCCATTCATGGTAACTGCCTATAAGTTTTCATTAAATGAGCATCAAAATCAGTAACTCCTGTAAACTTTCTATTTTCATTTCCTCAACAATATGTTACCAAATCCACCCATGGATCTAGATGATCCAAGATCCTGATTTCTGCATATTGGTCCTCGATCCATTAGGGATCTGTTTTTAGTTTGGAAAGTCCAGAAGATCTGCTTGGGATGCACTTCTAGAAAAGTCACACTTATGGATCCTCCAAAAAAAGGACAACAAAAAAATAACATAGAAGGCAGAGTGTGGAGATAAAAAGCCCTCGTTTTTGCCTACAGAATAAATCATGTTCCCATTCTAAAACACACATTACTGAGTGTTGTATAGCAGTGTACATTTCTGAGTGTGTGAGAGCACTTTG
>LPNX011142112.1:5637-16400 GCA_001517045.1 Pseudotsuga menziesii | reverse complement strand
CATTGCCATCATATTCCTCATCATCATCATTGACATCGCCATCATCCTCATCCTCATCCTCATCATCATCATCACCATCATCCTCATCCTCATCATTCACATCACCATCATCCTCATCCTCATCATTGACATCACCATCATCCTCATCCTCATCCTCATCATCATCATTGCCATCATCATCACCATCATCATTTCCATCATATTCCTCATCATCATCATTGCCATCATCATCACCATCATCATTTCCATCATATTCCTCATCATCATCATTGACATCGCCATCATCCTCATCCTCATCATCATCATCATCATCGCCATCATCCTCATCCTCATCATTCAAATTTCCATCATCCTCATCCTCATCCTCATCATCATCATTGCCATCATCATCGCCATCATCATTGCCATCATATTCCTCATCATCATCATTGACATTGCCATCATCCTCATCCTCATCCTCATCATCATCATCGCCATCATCCTCATCCTCATCATTGACATCGCCATCATCCTCATCATCATCATTGACATCGCCATCATCCTCATCCTCATCCTCATCATCATCATTGCCATCATCATCACCATCATCATTGCCATCATATTCCTCATCATCATCATTGACATCACCATCATCCTCATCCTCATCCTCATCATCATCGTTGCCATTATCCTCATCCTCATCATTGACATCGCCATCATCCTCATCCTCATCATCATCATTGACATCACCATCATCCTCATCCTCATCCTCATCATCATCATTTCTATCATCATCACCATCATCATTGCCATCATATTCCTCATCCTCATCATTGACATCGCCATCATCCTCATCATCATCATTGCCATCATCATCACCATCATCATTGCCATCATATTCCTCATCATCATCATTGACATCGCCACCATCCTCATCCTCATCCTCATCCTCATCATCATCGTTGCCATCATCCTCATCCACATCATTGACATCGCCATCATCCTCATCCTCATCATCATCATTGCCATAATCCTCATCCACATCATTGACATCGCCATCATCCTCATCCTCATCATCATCATTGACATCGCCATCATCCTCATCCTCATCCTCATCATCATCATTGCCATCATCATTGCCATCATATTCCTCATCATCATCATTGACATCGCCATCATCCTCATCCTCATCCTCATCATCATCATTGCCATCATCATCACCATCATCATTGCCATCATATTCGTCATCATCATCATTGACATCGCCATCATCCTCATCGTCATCGTTGCCATCATCCTGATCCTCATCATCATCATTGCCATCATCATCATCATTGCCATCGAGTATTTTGGCCAAACCTGCTGCCCCACATCTTCCTTAGTAGCTAACTACTTTGTCAAATCTAGGAATAATGCACTCCCTATGATATCTGAGTATCACTATATATTTTGTTGTTGGATGTTACACAGCTAAAAGAAATATTATAAAACAACATTGTCCGAGGGAACTGTAAAGAAAGAGAATTTGATTTAACTTTATTTAACGATTTACATTGGATAATTTTTTAACAATAAATTTAAATATTTATAATATATTTAATATGTTAAAAATTTATGATATATTTAATATATAAACTATAAATAAGTAATGTTTTTTTATAGTACTTATTTTAAAAAGTTAAGTAAATGTACACTAAATTATCTATGTAAAAGGGTTTAGTAAAGATACCATCCGATAATTGAGATTACCCTTTGGATTTATCTACTAACTATTCTTTTAAAATAAAATATGTATGTATATTTCAAGGACCAAAAATACATTATGAATAATTAGGACTTTCTAATATCCGATCATGTGAGTGAGTTGCAACATCTATACTAAAATCATTTTTCTTATCATATGCAATGTAGAATTAGTATAGAATTAGGCTAAGTTTCTATGTGTTATGGACTCAATTTATCATATGTTTGATTTTTATAGTGCATATTATTGTTATTATTGACTCATTCTTCTCCCAACAATTGTAATCATAGTCATATATTGTGAGTATTTTTAAACCAAGTGTGCTTATGTTTCTATGAGCTACAATAGGTCTTCAATTTAGTTTTAGGCTAATGTTCTTGTCTTTTCAGGAATTTTGATAGACTTTGTGTTTAATTATATGCCAGTGTTTTTGGTTCCTTACAACTTCTATGAGACTTTAACGCTAGTGTTAGTCTGTCCTCATCACCTTAGCTAGGCCTCCTATCTAATTGTAACTTGTTACACCTAACTCCCCATGATGATGATGATGACGTAGTGGATACAAGTTCATAGAATATTGAGATTCTATAATGAAAGTGACTTGGACACCCTACATAAAATTAGTCAACCATTCACTTAGGTATTTCAGAACAAGAAATAAATGGCATTAGGTTGAAGAATCCATAGTTTTAGTCGAGGGAGTGAAGGGGCTGTTTTTTTGAAACAATTTGTTTCCCAAATTATCTCCTTCCCAGTGTATCTTGGCCTTATTGAGTTGTAGGTTTTGGTTTTATTGTATATAATATGTTACTTTGTTTTTATTGTATATAATATGTTATTTTGGTTTTATTATATATTATTATATTTTGGTTATTTTGGTTTTATTATATGTTATTTTGGTTTTTATTGTTATTTTGGTTTTATTATATATAATATGTTACTTTGTTTTTATTGTATATAATATGTTTTTCATTTTTCGTTCCCTCCCGCACTCACACAGTATGTTATTCAATCTTCCTTCCCTTCCTTCCCTCCCGCACCTGCACGAAGTTGGAGCAAGGGTTTGAAGCACGGTCTGCAATTATTGATCACCTGCACGAAGCTGGAGCAAGGGTTTGAAGCACAGTCTGTAATTGTTGATCACCTGCACGCTCAATGCCCGAAGTTGGAGCAAGGGTTTGAAGCACAGTTTGCAATTGATCACCTGAGCAGCTACAGGTCGCGGAATCGCTGGTGGAGGCAGAGGATTTGGGGTAAGTTCGATTCATAACCTATAAACTCTCGTCAGTAATGAGAAGCTCTTTCTTCTTAGTTCAGTTTTTAAACCCTAAAAAAAAAATGAATACTTACAACCACCATGATACTGGATTCCTCGATTTCTATGCCATAAAAGAAAGCAGCACTAGGGATTATCTGGAGAATTGGAAATGGAGTGATTACTTCTCCCTCCTCCTTTATATTGCAACCCTCCCCCTATTCTATTAGCAATGGTGCATCAAGCTCAAAGCTTCAAGATATGGGAGGGAGAGAACCAGTAAAACAAAATTAGGAAAGTCACAATGAAGGAATAACTAAACCAGAACGAACCAATATATAGCTATCCCCTTACTTTTTATCTTTAAGCTTTTAACAACTCCTGGCTGCATGGTTAGCTCGGATCTACCTACCGATGGATGAAAATTCAGTATCCTTCTTTTCTTCTTCTGATCATAAACAGACTATCCAAATTCTACCACGCAATTATGGTGCCTCTTACTATATTATTATATCAATCCTTCCTTCGATCAAGAAAGAATCCATTGACCATTGGATAACATGTCTGGCAAAAGCCAGTAATAATAAAAAGATCAGACAGTAGCCCTTACAGGTGAGGCATGTAACATATTATAACCTCGTTCTATTGACGCGGCTCCAGGGGGAGAAACGGTTTGAGCAGTAGCGAGTTGAATTGAAGAGAACTAGGTCGACCCAATCTTTTTATACCAACTAAAGAGAAGATACCTCCCTTACTTTATATCTAACTCACCTATATTGATACTGTTTTCCTCCATTCCGGATAGGTTATAGAGCGACTAACTCGTTACGGGGAATGGACCCACACAAGAGATAATCATTGTGCTTGTTTCCTCTGATTCAAAACACACTCTCAACAGAATAGTAAACCTATTATTTATGTTAGTGTAAAAACTACAGGAACAAAATGACAACAATGATGCCAAAAGTTTGTCTCTTCTACCCTCTCTGTTGAGGGATTTTTGTATACAATTGAGCAATTTTTCAGAGCAAGAGATGCATTAGGGGGAATTGAGGTTGATGCACAAGTTTTCAATAGTTTGCTTGAGGTCATAACGACCATAAAGTTTGACAGGCTATTTGAGGGTATACATGATAAATGTAGAATCCTGTTCAATAATTTAATTCCCTCTATAGAAGAGAGATGTATGTATAGTGATCTATTTTTGCTGAAGAACATGGAAAGCCTGGTAAAAGAAATGAACTCAAGCAAGGAGGTTAAATTATCTATTAAAGAGCATCTACTTACAAGTGCAACTGATATGGTGGAATTCCTGAGAACGGATCCTAGTAAAGTCATTTTGCTTAAGTTTTTTTTGGGGAACACTAAGGAATCCTCAGGCATATGGCTGAGGATTGGATATATGGCTGAGGATTGCTACAAAAAATGTGCATGGACCTGAACACTTTTGGTGAGATGTCTAGTTTTATTTTGTGTTGTCAATGGAGCAACAAAGAAGAATCATGGTACTGCTGAGGTAGGTCATGATTTGTGTCATTCAATTGGTCTCGTTTCTAGCCTTCGTACTCCTTGGACAGGAGGCTGTTTGTGTCATTCAGTTTGTCTTGTTTTATTGTCATGCATGGGGGGGTTTACTTGCATTCCCCATAATGCAATAGAATTTAGATCTTTGGCTAAGACCTCAGGTTGGTAACATCTCTTTCCCCACAGAGGCTAATCCTTTCTATGAGAACACCTCTGGTACAAACTTGTAAAGTTATATCAAATAATGGTTATGATTCTATACTACTGATGCATTGATTATCTGCAAACAGCTTTATCCATTGACATTAGGTAATAGCTGTTAATGTTATCAGCGAATGAATTAGTCATTGGGATTAAATAATTTCTTTAACTCTCAAATACTTAAGGGGTGGGTTATTCTTAAGGCATAGTGCCACTTGGAATATTTTACTTATAGCGATATGATGGGGCACACTATCCAATGATTGCAAAGCATCACGTGGAAGCATGTGATGTTCTTCATAGAACTGGAAAACCCTCATAGTGGGATGAGTTACCATTGCCCTCCATCCTATACTTGCAACCCTTCAAGAAACAGTTGTTAGATCCTATTGGGCCCATTAAAACTTATATTCACCATTTTTGTGCTTGATACATCATTACAACTATTGATTATATAACTAGATGGAAAGAAACAACACCTACATGTGATGGAAACACTAACATAACAACTTAGTTTATCTTCAAATATATAATTACTCAATTTGGTTGCCAATGGAGCTTGACAATAAATCAAATTCAAAATATCATGAATGCAAATATCAAGACCTTAATTGTGTAGTTCTTGATTCAACAACATACTACTAGTCTTTATCATCCATAGGAAATGGAAATGTCAAAGTATTTAAGAAATTATTGGAACATGGGTTGACCAACTTTTAAGCACTTAATTAATAAGATTGAGATGATTGAATTCATGATATCCTTTGGGCATGCATGACTTCATGAATAAGCTCACTACACATGACCCATTTAACCTAGTTTATCAATGAAAGTAATTATTCTGGTACAATTATTAGTACCTGGTATGTTTATTGTGCAAGCTACATGGATGAGTGATGAGTAATTGACGGGATAATTTGGATAAGTTAACAACATTAGATGAGGTCATGCTTCTTGCTTAATTTCATTAGATTGTATAGAATAAGTACCAAAAGGCATGGCATGATCACCAGACTAAGCACAAGTCATTCAACAAAGGTATTGTATTCTTCTGTATGGCAAAACATTTCTTAATCACCTAGGAAAAGTCAAAATGTATTGGCTTGGACCTTTCATGGTCGTGCAAATATGAGATCCTAGTGTTTTTAAGTGAGCACAATGGAACAAAACCTTGCTTGAGGGTTGGGTGACCATTGCATGCACAAACCCTTCACTCCACCACAAAATTAAAATTACCATTTTTTAAGATGGAGTACTTGTACATATTTTTCTTCTTTCATATATATTTTTACTTCAACTAGTTCCATAAGTAACCCGTTTTTGTTTTTGAGATTTTTCAATCGTTTGTTAATGATAGGTATCGACATTATGGTCAAGGTAGGGGGGTTTCCTTGGAAATATAAGTCAATTCAGTCAATGGTGTGATTATCTCAATGAGAGAGTTTGTTGGAATATGAAAAAATTATTAAGTTATTTTTTAGTGCACCGAGTCATAAGTTGCATCATCATAAAATTAGACAATGTCAATTTGCTTAAGATTGGGTCACATTTAAGTGTTGAGGGTGAAAGGTGCCAAAAAAAATCTCCTTTAACTTGTAAGATGACAAAAAAATATACATAATCAATTAAGTGTTGTGAATGATGCGATAGGTTGTTGGCATCGTATTTTTCTCATTTTGGCAAATTTTCAGGATTTGGTTGATATTTTTAGAGTTAATATAGTTATATTTTATCCAATTTGATAGGATTTCCAAAATAATTGTGCTTTAATAATTCCCAACAACTCTACCTTCCAACATTTAATGTTGCATTCCACATAAATCCTCTAGACATAGTGAAAAACATCTTTTTTTTTTACAATTATACAGTGTTGATACTCAGCATTTAGCTTAGCTATTGAAGAAATAGTTAGACAATAAACAAGCTCACTTACAAAAAATATCGAAGGCTTACCCATCGTTTACCGATCACATTGAGTCTAACATTCAATTTATGACATGGGGAAGGTATAAACCAACATTATGTTGTTCCACCATAGCATTGTTTCAGGAAACATTATCGATGCCAAAGTTATTAAAAAAGGATTGATGGAAGCAAAGCTTGATTCCTATCAAATCATGGACAATGAATTTTTTATCATGTACCCTTCTCAAAATTCAAGCCAAGGATTACATGTAGAACATTGTTCGAATTTTTGCCATGCAAACGTGGGAACTTAAGATTGAATTTTTAAATTTGTAGGCATCCTAAATTATCAATATATTCCAAATAACATATTTCAACGCCTCTATTGTAGTGATAAACATAGTTCACTTCTTGGTTATCCATGTTAACTAGAACAATCTTTGGTTGGACCATCCCTACAAAAACATAGTCCTAGAGATATCCATGATATGATAATATTACATATGGAAGGAGACACCATGAGAATCACCTTTCAGCCACACAAGAACACAAAGAAGGTTGGTGAGGAATACCTACATAATAAGAATCCCCTTACTCACAAATGTCTTCCAATGCTACTAAGTTTCAGAACAAATTGACAGTGGCTAATGTTCAAGGAAATGCAAAAGAATACATAGTAATTTCCTAAATTGATCTGCTTACCACTGAGGTGGAGAGTTGTTGAAGGAATTTATGAGCTTCCATTACTTCAAGTGAAAAATTCTACCAGGTTACAAGAAAATGGTTAGTTGTTAAGCAAGTTAAGGAATAAAAGTTGGAAGTTTTGTAAGATAGCGTATTTTTATTGCAATATGAATTTGGTGCTCCTTGAATGAAGATATTTTAGATGAGAAGGTAGTAGAAGCCACTAACTTAAAGGATTGTATTATCAAACACTTACTTTTGTCAATGTGACCAAGGCATAGTTGAACCAATTGAGGCCACTTGCACATGCATGTTTTAAAGAATTGAAACAATTCGATCAATATGTAGAAGACGTGGGGAACATTTAAACAAAAGCAACGTACAGAAAATAATCAATATCTAGCCCAAACTTTCATTATCAGAAATTATATTCTTCTTGGATAATGGACAATCCAACTAGAGCTCTTGGAATCTTTTAGGATGCATGTTGTCACTAGAGTCTTAGGGGTCACCCCTTCTTTATAGTTCACACTAAAGTCTAGTGTGTAGCAAAGATGATTCAGAGTGATTCAATGGGTGTGGTGGGAACCTATTTAATAAGAACTAAATCCCTAAAATTTTATACAAATGCAAAATTTTTGGCACAATGTTATATATTGGAATTGCTATGCTTGAAGGAAGTTGTTATGGACAGGCTGAGAGAGCACTTGAGCTCTGTAGATAGAAATCCCCACCTATGAAACACAACTGGCAATGGAGGATCAGGTCTGTATTTCTTCTGAGGTCATTCTTCCAAAAGTATCTTTAATCTCCTCTCAATAAATTAGTGAATAAATCAAGGTTGGTTGGCTGAGAACATTTTGTCTAGTCAAGAACTGGCTAGCAGAGATATTTCTACGGGCATTGAATGTTCCAGTTTTGAGAATGAGAAGTCAGTGTCTAACTAGGAGAAAACATGTATTGATGTCTACAGTAGCAGAACTCATACAGCCATGTTTACAAAAGCCCAAATTTACAATCATAAACTCAGGAGAAATATATTCAATACTCTAAGAGCCTTCAATCCACAAAACATAGAAAACTAGCTAATACTAAGTTAATATAATCCTGATCCATACATAGCCTCAAAACTATAAACTAGACAAAACATCACAAGATAATTTCGGAACAGAGATTGCCCAACAACTCTCATTTGACAGTCAGATGAGAATATTGCTTAGTGAATCATTGGCAACCGAACAGGTCATCCACCAAGAGCTCTACTTCAACGATAGTTTCCTGCTGACAGCTGGGAAAATTGTCCATAATAAGTTCCAGATTGATAAGCACTTTCATTTTGAATTATCCATCATTTTACCATGAATCAATGATGCTCTCAATTCCAATGTCAACCCCAATTGGTACAAGGCACTGCACATTTCCTACTTAAACCAGTTCTCAGCCTCATCTCTCTCTCCAATGTGGGTCCTAATTTGTTTGATGGTATCAAGTATACACTCATCTGGCAATCTTTTTTTAAAGCACCTAATAAAGGCCAGGGGTATCAATCTTTTTGTTGCAGTCAGCTGATCGGGGCAAGTCCCTAATGGAGCCTGAGAGGCCGACACCCCCCTACAGGCGACAGGTATATATACCACATTTTTACTTACCTACTTCTTTAGAATTAAGTACATTTGTTTAATTATGATATCAACGTGGTCAATATTTAAATATGTTTTTAAATAAGATTTTCCTCGTGTATTGGTTTAAGTTTGAATTTAATGTTTTTAATTACTTTGTTGCAATCAGCTGATCAGGGCATGTCCCCAGTGGAGCCTGGGAGGCCGACACCCCCCTACAGGCAACAGGTATATATACCACATTTTTACTTACCTTCTTGTTTAGAAAGTACATTTGTTTAATTATGATATCAACGTGGTCAATATTTAAATATGTTTTTAAATAAGATTTTCCCCGTGTATTGGTTTAAGTTCGAAATTAATGTTTTTAATTACTTTTTTGCAGTTAGCTGATCGGGGCAAGTCCCCAATGGAGGATAGGAGGGTGACACCCCCCTACAGGCAACAGGTATATATACCACATTTTTACTTACCTGCTTCTTTAGAAAGTACATTTGTTTAATTATGATATCAACGTGGTCAATATTTTGTTTGTAGGCTGAGGGTCGAGGCAAGAGGTCCATGACAAGTGATATGTCGACAGATGTTGGCACGCCACACTCATCGGGTCATGACCAGGTATATAGCACGTTGTGAATTTCAGAAACTGTATTTATACATATTTATGTTATCTAATTATATTAATGATTTCAAATTGATATTAATGTTTTCTATTTTTATGTTGGATGATACTTATCTATAAACGGATCCGAAGGATATGGATTTGGGACACATTCTTGACGATGTTGACCTCAAGAATTCAAATAACATCCGAGATGCAGTTCAAAAAGCAAAAACAAAATTAAATCAGGAGGTCGTCAATTTGCTTATATTGGATCCGCAAATGACGCAGGATGACACTCAAGCAAAGATAGATTGTGTGTTGCTTAAAGTAAAGCGCTTGGATGTAAGTTGCAAACTCTTTAATTATAAGTCTATTCCAAATGCAATTTTTTTTCCTATTTGTATACGAGTAACTAAATTATTATTTGTTTCTACAGGCATATTTGTTCCCCGGTGAGAGGCATACTGATACCATTGAGCATGACACCCCTGTCACCATTGATCATGTATCATTGCCGTCTGGCCAACCGGCAACACAAAATGAGACACCCCAGATGGAACATGAGAGTGCTGGCAAGGATCAGGGGCCAGTACATGGAGAAGAGCATGACTTTGATGTTTCCATCCCAACATTTCCTGGATCTTTCCGTGTCACTAGCACGGGAACATTTGAGACTAATTTTTTGGTGGACGAAGATCTCATTCCCTACAAGATGGAGAAGATTCCAGGTACTATTGACAAAATGTTTTAACTATATATTATAATTTTATTGGAATGTAATTATGCATCGTTCTTTTTACACTAATTAACACATACTCATTTTTGTAGGAAATGATGTATTTTATAAACATCTTTATGATTGGTCTTTAGAGCTGTTTGGGCCCACTATCCGCACATGGTGGAACCGACAGAGTAAAGTTTTGAAAGATGAGCTTATTGCTCGCTTGGTTGGGTTGTTTGGTGCCGAAACCTTCAACCAAAAAAAGGTTCTTGAAAAAACTGGCCAACATTTACATTATGTACGGGAGGGATATCGGAACAACTTAGCAATTAATCCAAAGTATGAGCGCCCTCCGATGATTCCAACAAGGGAGTGGAAAGGCTTGCTGGATGATGCAAAGGAGAAAGCTGTGAAAATAGCGGGCAAGTTAGTGCCCGAGTCAGCTAGAAGGTATGGAATACTTTCAGCAATGCAATTATATGTTTATTACACTTTATTTTCCGTTTGTTTGCAATGTTTAATGTATT
>LPNX011142080.1:210379-243614 GCA_001517045.1 Pseudotsuga menziesii | reverse complement strand
TCACTGACAAAGTTGCTTTCTCTGCTTCATTGTGCGTTTATCTAGGAGTCCTGCTCAACTTACTGCTGATTGCTGATTGCTTCATTTATCTACGAGTCCTGATTAACTTACTGTTGATTGCCATGATGAATGATCAACCTTGTTTTACAGTTGTGCACAGCTAGTTATCTGCATGCACCAAGATCCTATACAGAAACTTGATCAAAATGATATTATTTTTGGTAGGGAAAATACAATATTAGCGTATACCTCTATAGCTTTTAAAAATTCTGGGTCGATTTCCTTATAGGCATTATCCATCTCTTTCTTGTACTTTGTGACTATCATAACTTAAATCTTATTGTTTTTCTTTCTTTCCTTTTCATATAATATCCAGATCACAACTTTTGTTTGAACATTTTCGTGATGTAACTTTATATCTCTTTCTTCATTTTGATTGATATAGGTTACGGATATTTAATATATATATATTTTTTTAAAAATTCACTGCCGTCGCTTAAGCAACAACTCTAGCTGTCGAATATGGGACGCTTCTTGTTAATACACATCGCTTAAGCGACGGTTCCTGGCTGGATATTTAAGGTATTTTTAAAAAAAAATCAGATCTAGCTGTCGCAAATGCGACGCTTCTTGTTAATACGCGTCGCTTAAGCGACAGTTTCTGGCTGGATATTCAAGGTATGTTTTTAAAAAAATCAGATCTAGCTGTCGAAACTGTGACGCTTCTTCTTGATATCCGTCGCTTAAGCGACAGATCTTAATGTCGTTTTTGCGACGCTTTGTCTTGATATCCGTCGCTTAAGCGACATCTCTATCTGTCGTTTATGCGACGCTTACTCTCTAGAGCCATGGTTTAAGTGACGGTTATACCTGTCGCTTATCCGACGGTTGACATTTAACCGACGGTTAGTTAAGTGTCGCTTAACCGACGGTTACTTGAGTGTCGGATAACCGATGCCACATTTCCGACGCTTAAGAAAAAATCAAAGTGTCGTACATGCGATAGGAAAGTGTCGAAAATCCGACATGATGGCCGTCGGATTTTTGGTCGAAATGTATTAGTGATCTTGGCAGAGCTTAGCCTCCACGTACCAATTTTTTGCTATTGGTTCCAGCGTGTGCACAAATCTATGTACCCATTCATTTTGAGAGACATAATTCCATGCCTCATAGCACTTTGCCAAATGTTCCTGGGGATTAGAATTTCCGTCAAACTTGCTTCGTAGCTCCTCTGTCAGGCCCTTAAATCACAGGTACAGGAGCTTCTGACAAGCTTCCTAGCTAAGGATCTATTCCTTATGGGCCTTCCACCACCTGGCTACTGTGGCTCGAAATGCGGAGTCCAGAGCTTCCAGTTTCTGTGACTCAGGTATCAAGCCTAAGACCTGTGCAATGAACGGTTCAGGATCGGTCAAGCCATCAAAAATAGGTAAAGTGTTTGGTTGTGAATTGAGCCATCTGAGGGACTTGGTAGTCCAGCCATGGCTGCACCCATGGGGTTCATGTAAGAGGTTCTTCTAGCTTTCTAAGTCATCTTCAGAGTCCGTCTTACAGGAGCTACCAGACTCCCAACCTGCGGCGGGAGGATCCTCATAACCTTCTTCCTGTGTGGTGATATTGTAGATGGGCTCCACATCATCCTAATCCTCTTGTCGGAGTGGTTCTGTGTACCGTTCCCCTTGTGAGGGATCCAGGGGTAGGATGACTCTCAAGTCTCTCCCTTCGAAGATCATCTGTCTCTTCTTTAGGTTAATAACTGCAGCATTTTCCATTGCCCATTCAAGTCCTAACAAGGCTGGGTAGGGATTGTTGTCATCAACGATCTCAATTACTTCGAATTCCACAATAGTACTGACCCCAGCAATATCTATTTGGACACTTAGGAATCTTCCTAGAGGCATGATCCTTTGCTGGTTGGCTAGTCTCAGCTGGATAGGGGACCAGGCGAGGGTGGGTTTTCCCATTTGTTCCTAGGTTTGTTTAGTTAACACATTTACGTCAGACCCTAAGTCCAAGATAACATCAATCATATCCTATGCTCCTATCTGAGCATTCAGTCTCATTTCCTTGCCGGTTCTGCTAACTCTATGAACAGTTTTGTCCTGACCAGAATTTTGCTGAGGTCCGCAGCAAGCAATGACTTTCTGTAACTCAGTCAGAGCATCCTGATCTCTTAAAAGTTTGAGGAAACTCTGTAAAAAGGAGAATAGGGTACTTACGTTATCCAGTGGGGCTTCCTGGGGCCGCGACGATAGTTGTGGTGGCTGCGCAGGTGCAACGGATGTGCTAGGGCCAGCAAAATATTTCTTGACTTCCATAAATGTATCTCTTTCTCTTATGATATCAAATGCTAGGATTTTCGCAGGAGCCTTACAAACCCAAGCGTCTGCAGGCTATTTTTCTGTATTCTGTGGGTGTGTCGTAGCTCCACTCCATGTGACAACATTGATGGTTGCGGTAGGTCTGGGCTCAACTGAAATCATCTGGATGTTCTGCGTAGGGGTACTCTGTCGTGCCTGAATCGTAGCTATGAGCTGCGGGCACTGCTCAATCACATGATCTACTGCGCGGCAGTACCAACATGTCGTAGTGGGGTTTCGACAGTCGCGAGCCAAATGCCCATCTTGGTTACAATTGTAACACACCAACTGGCCTCGGCCTCTTTCGTCCAGACCACCATGGCCTCCAGAAGAACCTCTACCGGAGGCACACCCCTGGTAACCACAGCTATCATTACTTGGGCCATCATTGTGCACCCGGTAGGCATCATAGGTGCGGCACTCATCCTCATTATGACCTACATACTTGCAAAAATTACAGTAGGGGTTCTTAGGTCCTTGTCCATACCTTTGCAGCATTTAACAGTTCTCGGGCTAGTGCTGACCTGTCATTCGGCAGAGCTCACAATATAGGACTTGTGGTGGAAATGGGTTCGGCGCACCTATATGCAGGTACTTGCCTACCAGAGGGCACCGTTCCTTGTCGTGACCTTCGGTTCGACATTGCATACACCAAACCTCTTCGCGATCGGGTTTCCCCTTCTTCATCTCGCGAAGTTCCAGGGCCATCGCTGCTAGCTGCGCTTGGATTTGAGCAATACCAAAATCATCACCGACGGGGGCAGTCTCTAGCTTCATTGCGATTTCCAGAGCCTCTTGCTGGTCAGCAACCTTCTGTTGCATGAGGGGAGTTTTGATATGTGGTAATAATGTTCCAATAAACCATTCCTTATGCTGCACGGGACTAATGGTAAAGCTGACTTGGTCCAGTAGAACTTTGAATCTCTGGTCAAAGTCCCACACTGATTCGCCGCGCCGCTATTGAATCTCTTTGAGTTCAATGATGCTCTGTGATTCCGATTTAGGATTCTTAAACTCTTTGGTTATGGCTGCCTTAATCTCATCTAACGTAGGGCTCTGAGTACTAGAGAATTTCATGAACCAGGTCGAAGCCCGGTCCCGAAAAGAAGTAATGAGCTGCGCGGCTCTCACATACGGGTCTGTAATTTTCTTCGCATTCCATACTGCTTCACATAAAAACTAGAACTATTCTGGATCCTTTGATCCCGTGCCTTTGAAGATGGGGAGCTTAATGTCATCAACTAGGTGGGCCATGGAGGTTCTAGGAGGGTTGGGAGGGGGACCGGATGTCGATGGGGGGAGGTTTACGGGGGCAGATTGACCTGTGGCCGGAATATGCGGACTGGGTTGACTGTCAGACTGCGATGGAATTTCAGGGGTAACAGGGCTTCGCTACGGGGTGACCGGAGGGTTTCCAACCGAAGGGTTTTCTTTAGAGTCTGACACTTCAAGATTTACAGGGGAAGACGCGGTAGTCTGACCTAAGGGATAGGAGTCAAAATCGCTTTTGTACCTTTTCCCACTTCGCAGCAAACCACTTTGCTCGTCGAAGGTATTATCACTTGCAAACATATGTTAGTACTACTAAGCTAGCAGTCTAATTCAAACAACAATATACCCTTTTCAGCCAACAGTATTTTAATCCTCAAGCTTAATGAATTCAAAAACTTACCACGGGGGCCTTTGAAGAACTGCCATTCAGCTTCGCTAAAGGAGGTACCTGTGTCAATGGCAAACTCTGTCACGAAGGCTTCCAATGTTCGCATCGTCCAGAAATCAACAGCGCGGGATACCTCGTTGTTCACGTGTTGCACAAGATTGACCCTTGCGGGGGTCCACGTGGGAACCCGTCGAGCTTGGAAGTTCATCCTTCTCGCTGTTAACCTAGACAACCACTGGTGCAACTCTATGTGGATACTACCAAAGAAAATTTCATAAGCATCACAAAAAACATACCTTTGTAAAAAGTCACGTGCGCTACAACGCGGATTTGTGTTCTCTTGTTGCGCGAATTTCAGATAAGTCTCAGCAAACCAATCACCGATTTTCGTCACATAGGGCCTCCAGAACATAGCCCTCGAGGTACGATGTAAACCCCTCTGGAGAAGATACTGATTTCAACCGGAAACGGAACCAATTTGTTGGGCAATAGGGCAGACCTGGGTTTAATCCTTTTATGTCGCACCAACAAAATACCCACAGTGTTGGCCCCTTTCGGCAACAACCTACGCACAGGTTGCAGTCTCTCCCGAAATAGCTATGGGGTGTCGCAGAATCAAGTTTTTGCAAGCAGAGAGGGGTATTACTGTACCTTAGCCTTTAATAAACTTATTAATCAATAATTACACAGCTTTATCATTCACTCATATACAACTTCGCAGATAGATAAACAACCATGAACTGCTTAACCCACTACAGGGAATTCACAGCGAAGCTTGTTATTAGAAGTGATCTAATTTATCAAATGTATACAGTTATTAATGCATAAAAGACAATAGGAAGAGAAACAACACAAGAAACCACAACACCAGATATAACGTGGTTCACCCCTAATGTAGGGGCTACGTCCACAAAACTATGTTTTATTCAACTTGCTACAAAACCACAGTTTGATCTGCGCACATAGCTGCAGATCCTTTCAGTCCTTTCAAGCCACGCACACAGTAGCAGGCCTCTGCACACACAGCTGCAGATATTTCCTTAATCTTCTTACAAAAACCCTCTGTGCACACAGCTGCAGATTTCGTCCATGCACATAGCTGGGACTTAACCTTTCTTTACACAATCAACCTTAGCTTCGCCTTTCTTTCTTTACATCAAAAAGCCTAACCTTTCTTATTTACCCAAGTTCCTATTTATATCGCACTATTTACAAAAACATGGATTCAAACCATGGGCACCCAAAACCCTAAACCCTGGTCTTAAGCCGCGGGTTTATTACAATAGAGGACTTTGACTCAACCCCCGACACCCATAAGAATATTTTGAGTCAAAACCCGCGGAGTTACCCATCTTAAGGATTGTTGAGGTGCACGCCCCAACACACATTATTGTAATTTTGTTCCAAGTTAGTTAGAAAGTTAGTTATATGTGGACCATTTTGTAAAGGCGCAAGCCTATAAATAGAGTTATAAATGTAGTAGTAAAGCATTGTAGGAGATCATAGGAGATATCATCTTATCTTAGAACATATATTACCTTTTATCTGTCTTGTGAACTATTTTATGGGTTTGGTCTGAGGTTGTCAACAAAAGTATTTGTTTTGAATATGTATTTTGACATGTGGAAGTAATATGATAAGAATGTTGATCTAAACTCTATATTATATTCGTCTGCAATGTGATCTATGATCTTGTGATTTTTGTCTCTATGGTTAATTGATTTGAATGATGTGATATGAATGGTTAAATCTAATGTCTTAAAATTTTTCTTATATGAATGATGAGAATTCTTTGCATGGTGAATGAATTCTTGCATGTCAATCTCTTTGTTGAATAATGAAATGGTGCAATAATAGATCTAGTGTGAATGATGGTAGATAGTTGAATGAGTGATAAGATTAAACCATGTTTTGGATCTTTGAGTGGTAATGCAATAGAGAGAGACTAAGTGTGCAAGTCCTCTTCCCTTCTATGGAAACATGGTTCCTTCAACCCTCCCTCAAACATCTCGGGTGAGACTTCATATGCTTCACAAGTGTCGTTGGATAGGGTAAGACCTTTCTAGACCAGTGTTTAAGGAGATTGCATCGAAGGGTGTCGATAGTCTATGAACCCCTATCGAATGAAGTGTGTCAAAAAATGGTTTTGTTTCTGGGACCATATTGCAAGGATGAAGAGGACATTTTGTGCAAACTAACAAAACCAGAGATCCAGGACTGGTTCGATCAGAAGGCCAGAGAATTCACAGCAGAAGAAAATGAGAGTTCTAGACTAAAAAAAGAAGAGTGGTTGGGAAGTAATATATACTCTGATATTCATGAATATTTTTTCGTTGAGTTGTTGATTATCTTGTGAAAGTGGCTGGCATAGCTCACCTTCCAGAAAAGAAATTTCCAAGGAGGTGAACCTACTTACTCACCCCCTGAGCTGATTTAGAGGATAAAAAGGGTAAACAATAGGGCATCAAGGGATATCGAAGTGTGTCTCGACAACATTTTGGAAGGATATATCACTGAGTTTGTTTTTGACGCATTCAAATCCTTTAGTGATGCAGAAAGGGAATTCTTCTAAGGACCAAGAGGAAGGTTTCTATTGTCTCTACAATTGTGGATTAAAATGTTCATCTGTGAAAATTAGTATTGAAGCTAAACTCCGATGAGTAAAACTCTACTGTGCGGAGGTTGTGGGTACTACGGAGACCAGGTTTGGATGGAATGATAAGAGGTATATGGATGGTAGTTACGATGAAACTATGAGTGAATTAGAAGAATAGTGTGGTCTTCTACGAAGTGGGGTGAGGTTTCGACAAGAGAAGAAGCAAAGGACTGAGGAGAGTCCTGGTGCGACTGAAACAAGAAACTATGAAAAAAGAGCACAATGGACTAAGAAACCCTACAATGACGAAGGATACCACCAAGATACACCCAATCTCGAGGAAGGACCAACCCAAAGCAACAACATACCTAAACATCTGTGCACTTCGCCACATTCAGGAAGAAACAAGAGATCATCACAATACTTCCTAATGTGCCACCACCGAACCAATAGTAGCACATCAGCAAACACATGAAGAAGGCCCCGAATGGTGAGTGATGATGTAAAATTACCTTTGTTCCATGGGACTGAGACCAAATATTCTGATTAATATTGGTTTCTGTGCGAAGCAATATGGACTGTGAAGCAAAACCGGATGAATACATTAAGAAGGGAGAAATTGTGACAACTTTCCGAGGTCGCGCATTAGATTGATATATGAAGTTCGTACAAGTGTCAATAGGGAATCAACAAAAGTATCTAGTGCATACTAGGACTATTTTGCTTAAGGAATTCCAAAAACCAAAATCAAAGTCGCAGTACATTACTGAATTGAAGGAAATTAAACAATATCTGAACGAGTTAGTATGGGACTTCGATCAATGATTCAAAACGATGATGGTGAATGTTAGTTTTAGAATGAGTGATGTGCAACACAAAGAATGGTTCATCGAAGCATCAGTGCCACATATCTGAATTCCATTGATGCAACAGAAGATTGTGACACAAACGTAAGATTTGGAAATTGCGATGAATCTAGAGGATTCACTAGTAGGTGAAACAGGAGTTGGAATTAATCCAATCCAATAGCAGTTGGAAAATCTAACAATTCAATTACAAGATATTAATAAGGGAAAAGACATCCATGAAGAAGTATGGTGTACTCGATGTCGCATGGAAGGACCTCATAAGGATCAATGTATGGACTTACATGATTAATTGCATGATGGTGCTCCTAATCCATTGAGTCAAGGTGTCTTGTCATGGTGTTGAATATGTAAGACTAGAGGGTATCGACACAAGGAATTTTTATATCTCAAAAAAGTAGTATCGAAACTTGCAAATATGTTCTATAATTTTTTTCGCTCTATTGGTCATGATGAGAAGAATTGTAGAGCATATGATTTTCTCCAGGAAAAGAAAATGGATATGTAATTCATGAAACGAGAAGAGCACTGACCAAAGGAGAGGCCGAAACCGCAATAGCCACAACAGTTTGCGTAATATAAACCGCATTTTCCCCCCCATATCCACAGTATAATCAGATCCATTTGTTAGGATATTTAGACACTTAGGAGTTAGTTAAGATCAACTTGTGTAATATATCCATTAGGTAAAAGTGTGTTTCTTTAGTATGCATTAGTATGAATTTGTTAATATTATAATCCGACGGTCACGATATGTTCTAGACATAGATTGATCCGATGATTCAACCTCTCTTAGATCATACCTACCATTGATCCATGGCTTAACACTCGATTGGTCTATGATATCTATTTAAAGAGCATAGAGGGTCCTTGGCTAGTTGATCGATTATGAGAATCTCATGTAACTTTCTTTCTTTTGCATAATAAATTGCTGCAAGTAGCTATTTGGCTGGGACCGTGGATTTTTTCCCTCTCGAGGGTTTTAACCATGTGACAAACATCAGTGTGTTTATCTATGATCTATTTCTGTGAAGCAGTTTCTCAAGGTGTTCGGTATTTTGGGAGTACCCTCTGTACCCGAACATGGTATCAGAGCGTTTAAGAAGAGTCGCTTTTGGTGGTGATCAATATTTGGAATCGGTGTTGCCGAAACTTTGAAAGGGTTTCTGGTTTTAGATTTTCTATGCATTTGTGGCTCGTGGGAGCTATTCCATTGTGTTTGGAGCGTCGTTTCCATCAGAAAATAGTTTTTGTTTCATTATTGAAAATTGTTTCCGTTTGTTCCAGAAACACCCATTTAGGCAAATATAAAGGTATAATGTTACAGTGACGAATTTGTTTTATTTTTTTTTAATCTCTCATATTTTATCAGTTTTATTATTAGATCTTTACTGTTTTAGTCTCGGACTGTTGCCTTCCCTAGCTGTGTATGCTCTTTTTCGTGCACCTTGTGCGATCACGGCGAATCAGAAACAGTAAGGGAAAGTTTTTTTTCTTGTCTTCTCGGCTACGTATGCTCTTTGTTGTGCACCTTGTGCGATCACAACAAATCAGAAACAATAAGAAAAATTGAAAACAAAGACTTTCCGGGTAAGCTAACCAAGATCTAACTCCATTGTGTGGAAAAAGTTTTTTTTGTTTTTTTTTTTATTTGTAGGAAAAAAAAGGCAAGCACGGAGAATTAGAGAGAAGAGTAAAAAAAAAAAAAAAACCTTCCTCTTTCCATTCTTTTATGTACCTTTTAAACTTAGCTCACTTGGTCCAAAGTTACTTTATTCCTTAATAGGTCTTGAGTTCAAGTCTTATTAAGCTACTTTTTAGTGCATGCAATTTCTATTTTCAAGTTACTTTATTGTAAAATTGCATCTCACATAAATAAAATAAAATAAAAAGTGAGTCACTTAAGTCTTTTTATTTATTGCCGCACTATTTAAAAGTAACATTATTGTAAAAGTGAACATCACTTATTCTACAAAAGTGATTCACTTAAAAGCAACCTTATTGTAAAGTGATTGTCAAAGGTTGATCTTGGGAAGAGGGGGGTTCTTTTTTTTATTTGGTCAAGTTAATATCTACCACGTCACTATTGGGGACATCTTCAACATTTTCTTTGATCAAGCATAACTCCATCATCAAGAATCAGTTTTCAGTGTCGTTTGTTTTAAACCGCATATTTTTTTGAGCTCTTTGCATTTAGACAGTTAGTTTCTATTCTTTCAGACATTATTTTATAGTATGGCCTCCCCTTGTGATAATTATACTTACAAGTTCTAACTATTTCTCATGGAAATCTCGTATGGAGGATGTTCTATGAAGTAGGGGACTTTTCAGGATAACCTCGGGGAAAGAAATAGAACCCACTGATGATGATAAGTAAATTAAATGGGAAAATAGATGTGATGAAGCTCATAGATTGACTGGGATGTCAATCTCTACTAATTTGTGATTCCACATATCTAGAATTGATGAACCTGATATAGCTTGGGAAAATTTAGAATCTATGTTTGGTAAACACAATGAAATTTGAGGTCATCAACTTGAGAATGAGTTGATTTCCTTGAATCCAATTGATTTTTCATGCATTCAAAACTATTTATCTAAGTATAAAACTCTTAGACTCTTATGTGTAGAATGCAAGATTAAGAAAGAAGAAAAACAATGTATTTATCATATTCTTTCCAAACTTGGACCTGCATATTCTATTTTTGTATCTACATTCTACTCCATGAAAAAATCATTGACTGCAGCTAGATATCAAGAGCCTAGTCTTGAATCCTTTTGTGATTCCTTAATTAGAGAGCAATATAAGCTCATTCATCTTGGAATAATTAACAATGCAGATACATCTGGGAAATCTTTATTGTCCCAACAGAAATAAAAGTCCAAGACTCCCAAGAAATAAAATTTTCACAATAATAAGCCAAACAATAAGGGTCCCAAACCCTCTCAGTCGGCTCCTTCTTTAAAAAATGACAAAGGATCCAAGCCAAAAGGAAAAAGACTGAGCGTCATTGCAATTTTTGTGGGAAATATAATCATGATGAATCTAAGTGTTTCAAGAAAATGGCAGCCTTGGAAGCAGCAATGAAGAAACACCACATCAGCCTAGATTCATCTTCAGAATCTACCTCTCATGGACATGCACTTTGTGCTTATGGTTACACTTATACTGCATCTTCTTCTTCTACCTCAATTGAATGGCTCATTGATTCTAGAGCATCTTATCATATGGCTAAGGATCAAGCCATATTTTCTAATATGCATGAATGTAACACCAATAAAATATTTGTTGGTGATGATAGATCTCTAAGTGTTGTAGGATATGGAACAATTCCAGTAGAAAATGGTCATTTCAATGATGTACTATGTGTTCCAAAAAAATTCTGCAATTTTTTATCAGTCTATCAAATTACTCATTCGGGTGAAGGTAAAACTATGACGTTTACACCTCACCAAGCTGTAATCAAGGATTTTAAAAATCCTCAAAATGACCTTGCTACTGGAACTGTTGATGATATTACCAGGTTGTACAAATTTAACAACTTTGGGTCATCACCTTTTCCTTCAGTTTTTGTTGCTCATAGTGATAACTTGAGCAAACTTTAGCATGAGGGATTTGGTCACTTAAATTATCACTCATTGCAACAACTATGTAAAGACAATATGGTGATTGGTCTTCTGATGGTATCTTGCAAGGATGGTGTTTGTTCTAGTTGTGTACTCGAAAAACATCATCGAGACGGTTTTGACAAATGTGCTTCTTGGCACGCCTCGGTTCCCTTGGAGCTGGTGCATAGTGACTTGTGTGGTCCTCTTCCATCTGCTTCCTTTTCTGGTTTCAAATATTTCTTAAATTTCATTGATGACTACTCCAGATGCACTTGGATTTACTTCCTAAAACTTAAGAGAGAAGTATTTAACATGTTCTTGGCCTACAAGGCCCTTGTTGAAAAACAATCTGGTCATCAAATTATTAAGTTAAGATCTGACAATGGAGGAGAATATGTTAACAACAAGTTCACTACTTTCTGCACTGAACAAGGTATCCAACAACAGCACATTGTTCCATATACACCACAACAAAATGGTGTAGTTGAATGGAAGAACCACACTTTAAAAGAAATGGCTAATTGTACGATCCAATCTAAGGGACTAAGTCTTCAATATTGGCCTGAGACCATAAATTGTGCAAATTCAATAGTTAATCGCACACCCACTAAATTTTTACAAGGTATAACACCATAAGAAGCATGGAGTAAAATTAAACCAGATGTAAGTCACTTTCGTGTGTTCTGTTGTGAAGCATGGGCTCACATTCCGAATGAAAAACGGAAAGCATTGCAGCCCAAAAGTGAAAATTGCATATTTGTTGGATATTCAGAAGATGTAAAAGGTTATAGACTTCTCCAGCCACATTCTCATGATATAATCATTATAAGAGATGTTAAATTTGATGAAAATCTCTTATCCTACGAGCCTAACTTGGCGGGTGTGCTATCTTTCACCTGCAAGCCTGATTCGGCGATTGTGCCTTCTTCTTCTTCTTCCAAATTCCTTGACAAGTTTCCAACTCCAATTTTTGATGATGACAGTGAGGATGAAAATCCACCTCCACCTTCTCATGTTCCTCCAATTACACCAGCACCAATGCTTCCTCGATGGGTCCGTTCAACATGTGAAGCAGCTGGTGATCTTACCAGTGATCCTAGAGATCAACGTCAAACACACTCTCAGTTTTAGCGAGCCTCTTCTCTTTTGGCTCAAGTTTCTAAGAATCATGATCTAGAAAAATTTTACAGAAGCTTCAGGAAATCCAAACTAGGATGCATTTATGGATGAATAATATTGTTTCTTAATGGCGAACGATACTTGGGATCTTGTTCCTCTTCCAAAACGAAGAAAACTTGTCAGATGTAAATGGGTATACAAAACTAAGTATGCATCAGATGGAAGTGTTGAAAGACTTAAGGAAATGTTAGTTGCCAAAGTTTTTTCCCAAGTTGAAGGGATTGACTACAATGAAACCTTTGCTCATGTCACAAAAATGAAGTCCATCCGCCTTGTTCTTTCCCTTGCAACCTTACATAACTGGGAGCTCCATCAAGTGGATGTCAAGTCTGCCTTTTTACATGGTGATTCATAGAAGGAAATTTACATGGAACAACCTCCTGAATATGTTCAGGATAACTCTAGCCTTGTTTGTCTCCTTAAGAAATCCTTATATGGCCTTAAGCAAGCTCCTAGAGCTTGGTATGCCAAAATGGATAGCTTTCTCCTTGACACTAGTTTTTCTAGATTCCATTCTGACCCAAATGTCTATAGCAAGAAAGTAGGAAACCATCTCATCATACTTGTTCTTTATGTTGATGATATTATCCTTACTGGTAGTGACCCTAAACTTATAACCCATGTGAAATCCAGTCTTAAGCAAAATTTTGAAATGTCAGACTTAGGACATTTGCATTATTTTATTGGTCTCCAAGTCTTGCAAACCAAAGAAGGAATATTTCTTTCCAGGTCTAAGTATGCTTGTGACCTTCTTCGTCACTTCCACATGGAAGATTGTAAACCAGCCCCTTCTCCCTTCCAGTCTGGGGTCAAACCTTTTGCCACTTGTACTTCCCCTGAAGTAGATTCCACCTTGTATCGTTATCTTGTTGGTAGTCTTTTATACTTGACTCATTCCCATCCTAACCTTTCCTTTGTCGTTGGTCGTGTTGCCTGTTATATGCAAACTCCTCATGAAAGTCACTGGAAAGCAGCAAAAAGAATACTTCGATATATTCGAGGTACAATTCAGTTTGGGATTCATTACAGTACAGGGGGGAAACCTTTATTGGTTGGTTTCACTGATTCATATTGGGCCGACGATCCTGATGATCGAAATTCTATTGCAGGTTATGTTTTCAGTCTGGGATCTAGACCTATCACTTGGGCTTGTAAGAAACAACAAGCTCTTGCTATTTCTTCAGCAGAAGAAGAATATAGCACCACAGTTAATGCCAGTCATGAAGCTTTATGGCTTCGACAGATCCTTTTAGAGTTTGGATTCAAGCAGCAGCAGCCTACTCCACTTTGGTGTGACAATCAAAGTGCCATCAAGCTTTCCAAAGATCTAGTTCTACATCAGCGCAGCAAACACATTGAGCTACACATGTACTTCATCAGAAATCTTGTTCATGATAGTGTTATTGAAGTGCTCTATTTCCCTATAGATGATCAAGTTGCAGACATCTTCACCAAGTCTCTTATAGAAGTGAAGTTTTCTTAACTTCAGTCTATGTTAGGAGTTCAGGAATGTGTCCTTAAGGGGGGATAGGCTCTAATGCCTCCTTCCTTCTCCTAATAGTGTCACTTTTGTAAATCCTTCAATCCTATCCCAAGTTCTTCTTAAGGGGGGATGTTAGGATATTTAGACACTTAGGAGTTAGTTAATATCAACTTGTGTAATATATCTGTTAGGTAAAATTGTGTTTCTTTAGTATGCATTAGTATGCATTTGTAAATATTCTAATCTGATCATCACGATATGTTCTAGACATAGAGTGATCCGACAGTTCAACTTCTCTTGGATCATACCTACCATTGATCTATGGCTTAACACCCGATTGGTCTATGATCTCTATTTAAAGAGAATAGAGGTTCCTTGGCTAGTTGATCGATTATGAGAAGCTCATGTAACTTTCTTTCTTTTGCATAATGAATTGCTCCATGTAGCTATTTGGCTGAGGCCATGGACTGTTTCCCTCTCGAGGGTTTTAACCACGTGACAAACATCGGTGTGTTGATCTATGATATATTTTTGTGAAGCGATTGCTCAAGGTGTTCGATCTTTTGGGAGTACCCTATGTACCTGAATAGCAGTACGCTCAGCAAAATCCATAATATACTCAACCGCAATATGTTCAACTACAACCAAATCAGTAGTAGCATCATTTTAATCAACCATAGTACAATCCACAAGGAGGATTCCAAGGAGGTTGAAATGGAGGCTTCGTTCGAGGAGGAGGTATGGGCCAAGGTCATGGACCTGCCCAATGCTATAATTGCGTTGTATTGGGAAATTATCAAAGATATTTCCAAAGCCTTTAGTTGCAATGTACTTATTGTACTATCATGGATCATAATGTTGAATATTGTTCGCAACTAATCGCAAAGTGGCAGGAGAATAATGTCCCACCACCACAAAACCAGAATCAGAATGTGAACCAGAATGCAAACTAGCCTGTGAATCAACCACAAAATCAAATGATCGTCCACTCCCACATATTCGATTGGAATCTCAAAATAAGGTGTAGTTCAATGTCAATGATGAGAAAGATACGTTCTTCGATGCAATAGACATCATAAAAAGGGATACGGGTAAGTCACCTATCAATGAAATTCCACCTACATTTAATTCGACACTTGTAGCAGGACCATCATGGAAGGTTGGAACATTGAAAAGTTTCTTTGAAAGTTTCATGTCATTAGCAAAAGATCCCGATGCACTAGATGAAATAGAAAATTTTCTATACCAACATGAGAAGGGGCGACAAGACTCCACCGTGAACATGTTGCATAAGAATAAAACCAAGAGAGAGATGAGAATGAATGTTTAGATCAGTGACTATGATTTGGACTCGGTCATATTAGATCTAGGATCATATGTTAACATATTGATGAAGCAAACATGGTAAATGATGGGGAAACCACAGTTGGTTTGGTCTCTTGTACAACTCTAACTAGAAACTCAGGCCAGAGTGTTTCCAATTAGGCGAGTAAGACACTTACTGGTTGAAGTAGAAGGACTGAAGACTTATGCAGATTTAGATGTTATCAAAATCATTAACGAAGGTAGCTCACATCCTGCACTACTGGGGATTGGCTGGGATAATGACAATATGGTGGTGATCAACTTCAACAAGAGCATGATGACTTTTGAAAATCGTAACATAGGCATCATCGACCCATTGGATCTTAGTGAAAGAAGAAGATATGTCGAACCAGTAAAAGAGGAAGTCGTGGGAGGATGGGATCACGCATATAATATCTCTGAGTATTACATCCATCCCACCACAGACGGGAACCTAAGATGGAAAAGTACTAGCTTCCCATCATCAGATTATGATGATGCACTGGATAATTGGTAGAATCAGCTACATGAGGTGCCAATCCAGAAGTGGGGATGATTTAAGCAGTCACTACGTTGGGTCACAATAGAGGTTACCAAGCTACCAACATATTAAGGGATACCCAATCTAACTGAATTTATCAATGATTTTGAAGATAAGGTATAAGAACCTTAGTGACTGCTGGTGTTGGAGGAAGCATTGAAATCCACTCGAACAAGATGGTGGGTGACGCATAAAAGCTCGATTGGCGGTTTGGATGGTATGTTGCAGACTAATGGAAGTTAGATTTGGAGCAACAGAGAACTACCAGGGAGAAAAGTACGATGAAAGAAATGATCCCAAGGATTGTCTAATTGCATGTCAGATCGCATGGGAGTCAAAACTTAAATATGAATGGGTACATTATTTTCTCCATGCGTTGGATGAGATGCCGTGACAATGGTACGTTTCAGCAGAACTTCAAAGGGAGATTACAACATGGGAATACCTAACTGTTCTCTTCATTCACACATTCATCTTTTCGAGTGCTGATCTAGTAATACATAGCGCACTTCAACACACCCGAGATGTCGTATTGGATATCTTTCTAGCGTAATTTCCTATAGAATCACATGAGACACCAGTAACACAGTTGATGATGAAATGTTACAATGTGATAGGTGAACCTAACAATGGGGATGGTCCAGGTAATATTAATATCGTAAAATCAAAGGGAAGTCAAGATATCACAGCAACGGAGATACCAACCGACAAATTCCACCAACCTCTTAATATATGAAAGGTTAATATTGGCATGAAGGAGAACCCGAAGTTCGCCAATGTAGGATACTACTACAATGAAGATACCATGACAAAGACCACTAAACCACTAAATGAGTTCCAGGATTTATTCCCGACAAAATTTGCTGAGATGAAAAAGATTTTAGGGGACTCAGGAGAAATTAAAATCCTTCTAAATCCAAGCGTGAAGCCAGTAAAGCAACATCCTTATCGACTGAATCTGCAATACAAGGAGCAAGTGAAGGTTGAACTCGATAGAATGTTGGATGCTGGCATCATCAAACATGTGGAAGAGTTAGAATGGATCAATCTTATGGTCATCCAAGATAAGAAGACAGGATAAATATGGATCTGCGTCGACCTCTGGAAGCTCAATGATGCATTTCTCCACAATCCGTTCTCAACACCATTTACCGACGAAGTATTAGAAGGATTCGGTGGACATGAGGTATATTAATTCACAGATGTATTTTTAGGCTATGTTTAGATAAATATTGTGAAGGAAGATCAACACAAGACGACTTTTGTGGCTGAATGGGGATGTTTCTAGTATACGGTGATGT
Organism: Pseudotsuga menziesii; assembly: GCA_001517045.1. NCBI lineage: Eukaryota > Viridiplantae > Streptophyta > Pinopsida > Pinales > Pinaceae > Pseudotsuga > Pseudotsuga menziesii. The sequence continues at coordinate 226,675 of LPNX011142080.1, read as the reverse complement.
CATTTGGCCTCAAGAATGCACCTATGACCTCCTCGAGGATATTAGTCAATGCATTTCATGATTTCATTCAGAAATTCTTGGTAGTATATATTGATGATTGTACTGTATATGGGTTTGTGAAATATCGCATCGTAAAACTATGACTAATGTTGGAAATGTGTCGACAACATCAGATCGTGCTAAATCTACGGAAGTGTATATTNTTTTGTTAGGGAACATCATTTGTAAGGAAGTAATGTTGGTAGATCCTACTAATATCACAATAATTGTTAATCCCCCCCCCCACCCAATGATGGTGAAACAAATCAGGGTAATGTTGGTCCATACGTGATATTATCAAAATTTCATAAGGATAAATGCAATGATTACAGCACCAATGGAGAAGTTGTTGAAGAAGGATGCGAAGTTTGAATGGATCCATGAGTGTCAAGAAAGTCTCAACACTCTTAAAATGAAGATGGTAACAACACCGATATTAGTCTTTTTGGATTGGCCAAAGGAATTCCATGTGCATGTTGATTCATCATCAATTGCATTAGGCATAAGCTTGGCACAACCAGGTGAAGGAGAAATTGACCACCCAATCACTTTTGCAAGCCAGAAGTTGTCATCTGTGGAAAGGAACTACACAACGATAGAGTGAGAAGGATTGGGGATCGTATATGCGTTGTAGAAATTTTTCCACTATCTGTTAGGAGGACACTTCAATATGTTCACTGATCATTCCACATTAAAGTACCTCGTCAACAAGCTTGTGTTGGGGTGGGAATTTTTGCCGATGGTTTCTACTCTTCCAAAATTTTGATTTCAATATCATTGTGAATCTGAGTCGATTGAATTCCAAACTTGATCATTTGTCAAGAATTCAGATAGGCGAAGAACCAACTAGCATCAAGGATGGCTTACCTGATACGCAATTTTTTAAAGTTGGAATGCTCAATGATCATTATGAACAAATTATCCAGTTCTTATCGACAGGGAAAGCACAGGATGATTTCACCACTAGTAAGAAGAAGCAATTGGTTGTTCGAGCCGCAGATGTTTAGCTAATTGTTGGGAAACTCTACAAGATGGGGCTGGATGAGATTCTATGCTGGTATGTTCTACCACATGAATAGGAAAGAGTATTGATCGAAGCACATGATGAAGTTGAAGGAGTAAACTATGGAGTTTATGCAAATGCTAGGAAGATACTCTAAACTGGCCTCTAGTGGCCAACCATGCACAATGATGCTACAGATTATGTGAAAAGTTTTGATGGTTTTCGAAGGATGGGAACCCATCTAGATGGGATGAGATGTTGTTAGTACCTCAAGTAACGCTGCAACCATTTGATAAGTGGGTAGTCAATTTTGTGGGGCCCATCAATCCATCAGTAAAGAGGACAGGTGTGTGATACATTATCATGGTGACAAACTATTTGACTAGATGGGAGGAAGCAGCAGTAGTGACGGATTGTTCTGTTGCAAATGCAGCGAGGTTCCTATTTAATAACATCATACTCAATTTGGCTATCCAAAGATATTGATGATCGACCAAGGGATTCACTTCATCAATCACACCATTAGTCCAATGATAGAGGAATTCAAGATTCAACATAAAAAGATTACCCCATATCACCCGCAAGTGAATGAAACTTTCGAGGCATTCGATAAGGTGTTGGAGAATGCATTGACAAAGGTATGTAACGCAAACCACGATGATTGGAATTTAAAAATAGCTGCAATATGATGGGCCTACAAGACTACGTGCAAGAGGTTGATGGGAAAAACACCATTCAAGCTCGTATATGGCCAAGAAGCAGTGATGCCAATGGAGTACATTATTCCCAATCTGCGAATCACAATAGTGACAGGTATGGATGATGAAGGATTTCTTAAAGAATGATTGACGCAGTTGGTGCAGCTTGAGGAATATTGGTTCATCATTGGGTTTCACCAAGAAGTTGAGAAGGATTGCCATAAGGCATGGCATGATCGAACATCAAAGAAAAGTACTTCTAGCGAGGAGATATGGTTCTACTCTACGAAATAAATTTTGTGAAGCATCCCGGTAAGTTACAAATGAATTGGTTAAGTCCTTATGTGATTCATTTCATCACCGACAGAGATGTGGTGTAGTTATAATAGCTAGATGGAAAATTTCTCCCAAATCTAGTGAATGGAAGTTAGCTAAAGCCTTATTGGGATAGAAAGATGAGGCACCCTTCCTAAAGTGTCGTGCAGAGAAAAAAATGTGTAAGATATGATGAAGAGGAGGTCATTGCAGCAAGGAAAGTTGCAAGAGAAGAGAAGATGCACAAGTCACAGAAATAAGGAATATTGGAGACATCCGATGAGGTACAATAGGGTCAAATCAAGCATAAAATGAAGCAATTAAATCAGATAGGAGATGACACAAGTGGATGAGACTCACATTTATGAGAAATTAAACCATTGGATTTGAAGAATCGGTGGCAGATTTGGTAAATCATTGGAGGATTTGGCCATGATGGTCAAAATAATTCAAATAAGTGCTTTCAAGCTTATAATAATCGACTGAAGGGGATTCGAATGAACCATTTTCATCAGTGAGCAGATAAGTGAGAGTGAAGGCTGTTAATCATAGTGTAGTGCAGAGTGATAAAGCAATGAAGTTGTAGTAATGGCCTAGATAATTTTGAGGGATACAAAACATGAATCTCTGCCATCGACAACATTGATTGAAGAAGAGAGGTCAGATCTTCAAGGGTAATTAGCACGAGCAGTAAGGAAGAAAATGGGAACAAATATCCCAAAGTCTCTTCCCCACAAGAAGAGGTCTACATGAAGTTCTACCAAGGTCACAGAAGTCAAATAAGAGGTTTGTCCATAAATGACAAGTGGAGAGGAATCCACATCCTAGAAGGGGGTTAATGTTGACGACATTCCCAGGTATATACCTCCCCGATAAGAAGGTGCACCATCTATCAATATTTCCAAGAACCAGTGGTATCCCATCAAGATGCATGCGACGCCAAAATGAGTGCATGTCACCATGAACATTTTGCAACATCTTATGAAGATGATCTACAATGACCATGAAATCCTGGGATATCTAGAATGTACCGATCGAAGAACCTTATGATATGGAGATGCATGGCGATGGATGTTTGTTTGTTCACACGCAACAACAATGGGCTTTGGGTTTGCAACGGTTGAGGCTGTTAGGCCTCACCCACATTTCAAATTTGGGTCGCTCGGTAAAAGACAATGCAAGTGTAAGGAAGTTGTTAGATTGTTTTCATAGAGGCTACCTGTGGCTTGACACAAAGGTACTTGTCACAATTGAATTGATATCATAGATAAATAGGTTTCCTATGGAAGGTGCTGACCCGTCGAAATATTTCTGCGGCAAGAACAATGATAATAGGTTTTCTGCAAAGATGAAGCTGAAGTATGATGTTGTCATGGATAAACGTGCATAAATTAAAAAAACCATCAATGACAAGGCCATCTTAGTCACAACGAAGATGTTGGTTGTGAATATGGTGTGAAAGAACAGACCCAACCAGTGCACTTTCAGCATGATTGCATGTGTAGATAAATGCATCAAGGGAGTCCAAATGAACTAGTCATTGTTTCTATTGAATCAATTGACAGAGATGCGATGCTGGTATGGGAAGGTAAGCGTCCCTTTACATACTCATGGCTGTTTATTTTAATTGCACTTGTGGGGTGGATGGAACCCACATTTTACTAAGGAATGGATGTGGAATTTTCCCAAACGTGCATGGGCACACGCTACCAGAAACTGTGGTAGCTAGATGTGAAGGAACAACATATTGAATGCGAAATACAATTTTATTTGTATTGGGATGCACTTCATAACACAGCAGGCAAGGTTTCACGTGATATGCAATACAAAGAACAACACATACATTTATTGCATCCTCATTAAATCCACCAATTGCAATTGATATTAATTTGTTTTTCCATTTTTACCCTATCTTGGTCTATGCCCCTTTTTACTCTTTGTAATATTCATTTGTTGTAAACTTTAAAATTGTAACTTGTAAACTTTGCAAAATTGTGAATTTTAAACTTGTAAGTTCCTTGTAAATTATTGTTGATGGGTAAATTTTGTAAACTTGTCAATTAAATTAGATTGAATTGTACATTTTTATTGTAATTGAAAATTGCAAAACGCGATTATAGTTTAGTTTGATACGGTGATTTTTGTAAACTTGTAAATTCTTTTGCAAATGAAATTAATTTTTGTTTTTCAGTAAATGAAATCTAATTTTGAATTGTTATATAAATTGTAGTTGTAATTTAAAATTTCAAATTGTGAGTGTAAATTGCAACAGTAGATTACATTGTATAGTCGTTAAATCAAACGAACCTCACAATTAAACGGACCTCCATGAAACTCGGCTTCTACATGGAGATCTAGCACTATAACTATAGTTCAATCAAACGAAACTTACACTGCCAAAAAGGACCTCCATGAAACTCGGCTTCTACATGGAGATCTAGCACAAAGAAAAGTATTAGTTAAAAAAATGATTCATTTGAGGATACATTACAATCAAGACAATCAAATGACAACATATAATTTGATAAAACATTCAAAATAATATGTAATTGTATAAATATATACATGTCTCGTCGATCGAGGCCTACATCTCTCGTGCAGTCAAAAATATGCATCGCAAGCTGTGATAGCATACTACACCACTATGTCATGATCAAGAAGGTAGATAATATCATCGTGCACCCATTGTAACTCAGGATTTGTATGTGCAGTGGGTGCTCTACTTCTCTCTGCCTACATAGCCACCATGGTACCATGCATTGTCATGTGTGTTCCCTCTGTTAGTGCACCCGCTCCTCAATCACTAGTTGAGATGACTCGACTACATCCTGTGTCCTAAGAAAGGTCTTGTTAAGGTGACCTACCATAGGCTCTACCTCTAGCGGATCTCCAGGGTCTCTCCTAGCCCCAGGACGTACATGAATGTGTCCCCCATCAACACCATAGAAGCTTGAGGGTGTGCTGGTGTAATCTGGGTGCATCCCCAGGACAAACTCTGGATATATTTGTTTTGCAAAGTATAGTGGGACCTGGTCATGGTGGGGAAAAATGCCCCGTGCTCCAATAAACCTGTCATAGACATAAGGTGTTGTAGCTTCTAGATTAAACTACCCGAGTCTATGTAGTTTACTAGTGGGACGGTCATAAGGGATATCAAATAATGCTCCCTTCACATCATGGCCAGCTGTTGTATCTCTCATTGCAGGCCATTTAACAGGACCCATCACTGCGGCCCTTATTCTCTGACATGTAGTGTCCCAAAGAGAAATCAATGGTCCGATGGACCTGTATATCTTCAATAGATTATCTATTGCCTCTAACATCATCCACATCGAACATGATGCGAGAGAGTGGTCTGAAATAGAGAGGACATTAGACCAAAAATATTCACACTGACTAGTAATTCCTTGCATCATGATGCGAGTGATATCATCCTCCCATGGTGCTTCCTTGGGAGGGTCGGGGCCCTGTTATGCAGCCGCGGCACCTGAAAATTAGATGAAAACATAAATGTCAATCAAAATACATACATCAACTGTATGTGAATTTGAAATCAATATAAATTAAAGGTACTGATAATTGAAAGAAAAATATATATGCATTTAATGTACCTGTCTCATGGGGAACCTCCCCACTGACACCAACAGTAGCCTCCTCAACACTCTCATGCATAGAGCGGCTACCAGAGTAGCTGTCGCTCAGCTCCCCAACAAGAGTGTATGTCAACGTAGGACGCCTCGACGAACTTGTGAAAATAGAGACATGCAAGTTGATGATTAAATATACACATTTGAAACAATTTAATTTTATGTAACTAACATCAAAGATTACATCATGTGCAATTCTATACTTACAAGTCCTCTGGTGACCTCTAGGGCGAGGAATGGTCGCAGATCCGCCAGTACTCTGCATTCAGAAAACAAAAGAACCTTGCTGTGGAGATGCATCTGCATGAAATAAATATTTATATTAATATTTATCATAATAATAATATTTATACGAAAAAAAATTATATAAACTAATCTATATTTTAGATATAAAATGAGTTTGTGTAAAAATGCCACTTACTAAGTCTAATATGGCTTAAATTTGTAATTGTTTCTACGACATAGATACCTCTTTGTTTTGCTTGCATATTAAATTATTGTTTGCTTAGATATTTCTATAGGTTAAATTTAAAATCTTTCTTTTCTAATGATGAAGTCTTTCATGTTTGACAACCAACTCTAAATAGGTTATATTATGCTCAATGTGAAGTAAAAAAATGAAGCTTTTAAGGATTTTCCTTAACAAAAAATAATATATTTAAATATGTAATATAATAAATTATAAAATATTACTCAATTCTTCAATTAATATACGTTTTATAATGATGATCGACTTATATCAAAATCCTTTAACTATGTGAAAATGAGGGAAAGGAGTTTAAGTCGAATGTTGATTAATGGTAAAATTCTCCAAAACTTTGCGATCATTCGTGGATTGGTCTTTGAATACGTCTACAATGTTGGGTGCTGACCTAAAATGGTTTGACATTGATCATGAAAACCATGACTAAACTTGAAGTGTTGTGAGATGGAAAAATAATATTTATGTCGGTTGAGGAACCACATTTAAGTTTTCTCAATCTATTTTTTTATAGTTTAGCGAATGATACCTCTTGATAATGCAATACTACTCTTTCTTTTGTTTTCTAGGTTCAATATACATTGTTGGAATGAGTAACTCCTACTTGTATGATGTGATACTTCTAAGGGTTTTGGTTGTTATTTATATTGTTCATTGCAACGTAGATCTTGTCCATAGATTAGAAGTTTCCTTCTATGTTTTGGAAGGTTGTTAGATTTAGTTGGATATGAGAGATTTTTTCCAACTAGTTATCTCTTATTTCGATGTTCTAAGAATGCCTAATTCTCAACAATTTGTTAGTGTGCTAATATAGTGAGTATATCTTGAGGCATGGCTTGATCTATTTATATGAACTTTTTCATATGTCATATGTGATAGCATCCTTAATTTCTATTTGGAATGGTGAGACTACAACAAGAAAGAAAAATATTTTGTTCAAGATGAAACAAACAATTTTGTTAGAGTTTGATCCAAAGGATGCTAATGATAGCACATGTTGCAGAAGTGGATGTTGTATGGAAATGGACAAACAAGGTAAATTTTGTGAATTGTATTTAATTAAAGCAGTGACTATATGGAAATGTGAATCACACTCTATATCTGTAAAAATTCTAGGATAGTATGAATAAATCCTATGTACATGGTGTCTCCAAGAGATGGACTATGTCAATGGTATGTACACGTATCTATATAACATGTAAACATAATATCGTTGGGATACCTAGATAGGCATGCATACACCTTTTTCATGTTAGTTTTTCAACATTCAAGCTAGCATTATGATCTTAGGATCTTTAACTGAGAGAATAATATGCACAACAATAAATCATAAGCACAACACAAGAGACAAGAGACACAAATAATTTTCCTCACAGAAACCATAAAGGAGAAAACCCCGCAACTTCCTCAGAGATAGAATCAGCACAAAATGGTAAGACCCCAAAACAATAAGATGCACTCCCGACAGCAACAGTCTCTCTCTCTCACACTGAGAGAGCTTCTCCTCTCTCACTCATGCGCCCCAAATGAGTGAGTGTGTGTGTATGAGTATATGATAAATAGAGAGGCTCTCACTCTCTATTTATATTCTTCGGTTCACTTGGAACCCACTCCAACATGTCGCCCTCACTTAACAATTACTTACTAGAGTCGACATCTCTAGGAGTGTCTAATAACCCTAGTGCCCCACCACTTGTAGGGACTTTGCCTCCTCTAACAAATAGGAGGGTAACACAATGGTGGGGACTATTTCCCTGACTTACAATGACTCACCTAGGGTTGACTTCACTAGGATATTCTAATAACCCAAGGGCCCCACAACTATGGATACTTTAACCCTTGACCAATAGGAGGGTTACCCACAATGACTTGACATGACTTTCTCATTATAGAAACTTCTCGAAATAAACATCAGGGTATGACATGACTCAAATACATTACAATAGATCCCGAAATAAATATCAGGTTACAATACATAAGAAATACAGATGAATACATTTCGAAGTTACAATTACATTAACACTGCCTCTTAACTAGGAAGGTATTCTCTCAACACAATTTATTAGCACAAGTCTTCTTCTCTATATCAACTGAATCATCATCAACTTATCATCATCTTCATCTTCAAGTCATCTTCATCTTTAGTCATCTTTCATCTAGATCTGGATCATCTCTCGATCTGGATCATCGTCACCGGATCATACTCGATCTGGAACATCATCACTAGATCATACTCGATCTAGAACATCATCACTGGATCATACTCGATCTGGAACATCACTGCTAGATCTAGATCATCATTCGATCTAGATCATCATCACTGGATCTGGATCATCACTCGATATGGACCATCACTATTGGATCTAGATCATCACTCGATCTGGATCATCACTATCGAATCTAGATCATCACTCGATATGGATCTCTCAGAGTCATCATAACTGGATCTAGATCATAGATCGATCTGGATCTCATCTGGTCATCATCATGTGTTCTATCTTGTCATAGGAAGTTCTACAGAGCCAGCCTTCTTTCATGTTGGTTTATAGGCCTAGCCATCATGTAGGTCTTTGCCCAGCACTTACATCTAACCTACTCGTCAGAAAGGCATGCCCAGCACTTACATCTGACCTACTCATCAGAAAGGCATGCCCAGCACTCACATATGATCATGTAGTAAACTACAATCACATCAGAAAGGCCTTGCACTCACATCTATCATGAAAGGAACTGAATACTCTCACCATGATAGAATGGCCTGCCCTTACATCTGACATGGAAGGAACTAATCCTCTCACCATGACAAAATGGCCCGCACTTACATCGGCCATGGAAGGAACTGAATCCTCTCACCATGATGGAATGGCCCGCACTTACATCGGCCATGGAAGGAACTAAATCCTCTCACCATGACGGAATGGCATGCACTCACATCTGACCTGGAAGGAAACAAATCCTCCACCCTCGTCAGAAAGGCCCCCTATCCCAAACTGAGCTTCCTGGTAACTGACCAGGTGCCTCCACTCTCCCAGAGAGTGGCAGTTTCCCCTACATCTATCCTACTCGACAGAATGTCCAGCACACATATCTGACATGGAAGGAACTGAATCCTCTCACCATGACAGAATGGCTCAGCCCTTACATCTGACCTACTCATGAGAATGGCTTTGGATATTTAGCACTCATATCTGACATGGAAGTAACTAAATCCTCTCACCATGACAGAATGGCTCAGCCCTTACATATGACCTGCTCATTAGAATGGCTTTGGTACTCGTCACTTTCCCTTGGAGGAAACCTCGATCTGGATAACACGAAGCTTCTCCCTAAAGTACTCGAACTTCACTCTGGCCAATGGCTTCATCAACACATCAGCTATCTATTCCTCTGTCACAACATACTGGAGCTTCACTGCTCCTCTCTGCACCATATCCTTGATATAGTGATACTTGATCTCGATGTGCTTCGACTTGTCATGGAACACTAAATTCTTTGACAACTTCATGCAACTCTAGTTGTCACAATGTATACAAGTAGCATCCATCTAGAGATCAAATAAATCAAACAGTAGCTTCCTCAGCCATACTACCTCACAACTAACTAAACAGACTACAACATACTTTGCTTCAGCTGTACTCAGTGCCACATAGGATTGCTTCCTACTAAACCAAGAGATCGCACCTGATCCCATACTGAAGCAACACCCTGAAGTGCTCTTCCTATCGATGGCATTACCTGCCCAATCTGAATCAACATAACCCTCCAGGTTAATCTTCTGATTTGCATCATACTTGAGCCCATAATCAACTATACCCCTGCATTCTTTGCAACCATCAAGTGAACATGTCTCAATGTATTCACAGTAAAGCAAATATCTGGTCTCAGGTACATCAAGGACCCAATTATCTGACGATACATCGTAGCATCAACTGTCTCTGATGAAACATCACTCAATAGCTTCATGTTCGATGCCATAGGTGTGGTCATGTAGTCCATCATCTTGAATTTATTCAGGATCTCTACTGCATACTTCCCTTGTCCACACCTCCATGCCTAGAACAATAGTGCATTGACACATAACAGGAGCATCACTAGTCTTCCGTCTTCAACCTTGAAGCAAAGGTTGGAATCCACTTTACTCTCAATAAATCCTAGAGTCATCAATAATCTATCCATCCTATCGTACCATGTCAAACCTTAGGATCTTCTGCAGTCACTCCCTCTGAAGCAGAGCATCATACTCCCTCTATCTTTTGTACTCTATGCATTGAAACATTCTGTACTGGAGTGACAAGTGGTATCCATCTAGGATAATTTGATACCAAGATCCTCTATTTTGAGATTTTTCAAAAGTTATTCTCACATCCATCTGTGAGCTTATCATCCTTTATCAACCTTGTAGTAAAGGTTAAGATATTCATCAAGCTCATCATGTATGTGTTATCCCATGGGTGTCTTTTGAACTTGTACAAGGCATTCTTTCATTTGCACACATGATTATGCATGTCATGTGACTTCACTTATAGTGGCTACAAATGTCTCTTCGTAGTCTATGCCTTATTTTCATGAGAAGCCTCGTGCTACAAATATTTCTTGTGTATCCCACGATGTTTCCATCTACTGCATGATGGAACTACGAACTTCCCTTCACGTATCGATACTGCATTCTAGACATCATTCTTCTTGAACTTCTTCATAGCTGGCAGGTTCTATATCAATGATGTCACTACATTCTTCATATTATTCTTCATCTTGAACTGTCGTCACTTGTTCTTCATATTATTCTACATTCTTCACTTCTTCTTTTACCGCTTCAAGTTGTTCTTTGATTTGAGAGACCCTAGTAAAGTATGATTGTATGGTCTCTGTATTCTGGATCTTCACATTCTTCAACTGATTTCTTAAGGTCATATTCTGATTTCTGTTCTTCCCTTCAAATAGCTTGGTCAAGGAATCAAACATCTTCGGTGTCTTTCAAGAATACACTTGTATTACAAGTTGATTCATGAATGAATCAACAATGATCTTCTTGGCCTTGACCAAGTTCTTCTTGAGTAAGACTTCTAGCCTCATCTCCCTCTGCAACTGGAACCTTTCTACTCATGTAGGTGTCCAATTCATTTTCTTTAGAGAGATCATATACTTCCATGCTTGGAATATTTTCAAATTCACCAAGCTTATCATCAAGTTGATGTGATAGATCACTTTGAAATGAGAACCTTAAATGAAAATAGCAAAAGATTAGATCTTACCGTTTTGAGATGTCCGTCCTGGTTCCAGAGCTAGCTGATATAGGGTTTGTCATAGAAACCCTAATTTTAAAAAATTGGAATATTTCAAATCTGATTGGATAGACAGATAGATCTCTTCAAATGTATCTGTCCAATGTACTCCTTTTCTGAAAATAGTGGAGGGAAGCTCCCGAAACAGGAAGCCCTGGTTTTTCAATTTCTTCTGCAGAAATGCCTGTCACTATTTCTATGATATCTCTGAAATTAATGCTCCTCTTTGTCCAAAATTTTGCATTGAGTTAAAATCACATATCCCTGATCCAACACCATAGGTTTCATCAGAATTAGTTTCACCAATTGGGATTTACGATCCTTTTCCCAAGGTGACCTGTTACAGGACTGTTCAGAACAGCAAAGTTGTATGGCATGCCATGTGTCACTGGTTCATATTTTGAGTCTGATATTTAGAACACACAAATGAAATTTCATGCCCTTTCTGGAACAGCTTTATTAATTCCATTTGGACCTATGTAGCCCAAGCTGTAGCAATTCGCCCCAGGTGTCATGTTTAGGGATGAATTTTGGAAGAGGCTGGAACCCTAACTTGGAGGGATCATATCTCCCCAAATATATCAAATATGAGGCATAATTTTGGATACATGGTACATCTGGATTTTATCTTCAGCCCTTGAAATTTTTAGCTCCTGAACCTTCACCAATCTATGGATATAGTGAATGTACCAAAACTTAGCAATTTTAGTATTTAGGGTTTTTCTAGCTCGGGGTCAAACTAGGGTTTGACTTTCCTGGAATTTCACCCAACCAAATTTATTGATCCAAGTCTCTAAACTTCATTTTTGATGAGGAGAAAAATCCTATGCTAGGCTCACTCAAAAATTCATCTTTTGTATAAAGCCCTAATTTCCGCATCCAAAACTAAAAAATGCTCGGAATCAAATTCTGCTTCGATAGAAAGATGCGCCCTTCAATGGAGAGTCAGCCTAGCATACTTTTTATGATGGATTGTGGAGAGAGACCCAAAAATTAAGAATCCCTAGCTTCTACAGCTGCACAATGTCTTCTTCTCAGGTTAGCTCTGATACCATGTTAGTTTTTCAACATTCAAGCTAGGATTATGATCTTAGGATCTTTAACTGAGAGAATAACATGCACAGCAATAAATCATACGCACAACACAAGAGAAAAGAGACACAAATAATTTTCCTCATAGAAACCATAAAGGAGAAAACCCTGCAACTTCCTCAGAGATAGAATCAGCACAAAATGGTAAGATGTCAAAACAGCAAGATGCACTCCCGACAGCAGCAGTCTCTCTCTCTCTCACTGAGAGAGCTTCTCCTCTCTCACTCATGCACCCCAAATGAGTGAGTGTGTGTGTATGAGTATATGATAAATAGAGAGGCTCTCACTCTCTATTTATATTATTTTGTTCACTTGGAACCCACTCCAACATGTCTGCCTCACTTAACAATTACTTACTAGAGTCGACATCTCTAGGAGTGTCTAATAACCCTAATGCCCCACCACTTGTGGGGACTTTGCCTCCTCTTGCCAATAGGAGGGTAACACAATGGTGGGGACTATTTCCCTGACTTACAATGACTCACCTAGTGTCAACTTCACTAGGATAGTCTAATAACCCAAGGGCCCCACAACTGTGGGGACTTTAACCCTTGACCAATAGGAGGGTTACCCACAATGACTTGACATGACTTTCTCATTATAGAAACTTTCTAGAATAAATATTGGGGTATGACATGACTCAAATACATTACAATACATTCGGGAATAAACATCGGGTTACAATACATAAGAAATATGGATGAATACACTCTGAAGTTACAATTACATTAACATTTCATTTGTCCCCGGTAATTTGGATAAATCATTCGGTAACCTCTATTACAGTGTTGTTAATCACCTAGAAGAGTGTTCCATGTTTTGGCTTGATTCTGTATGAGTGGACTATGTTGGTTTCGGAATCTAATAGGTGAGATAAGCCTAGAAACAAGAATATTTATGTGCATTAATAGGGAGCTCATTAATAATTTAAATGAACCATGTACATAAAGGGAATCCTACTAAATCGATGGTTATAGTGGTTAGGTACCTATGTACTCCGATCGATGGCTATTCCTTTATATGAACATTGATAGTTTGATGATGTTTACATAACCAATGTATGAGATTCAAGTGCCAGTTTGGACCAAAGATGTACTTTTTTCATTGTGAGGTTCTTAAATTCAGGGTGGATAATATGATGCATCAAACCAGTTAAATATGTTGATAACGACCTAACGTGACATGGATTAAGGCAAGAACTTGTAAAGGAGGAGAGTTGCAATGACTAACGCATTACTTTTGTATGTTATACTCGATCTTACTAAAGTTTGTCATTTTATTCTTATTGGTCATCGTAATGGGGATTTTGTCTCTACTCTAGAAGTTTTCTTGTATGTTTTAGGAGAGGTTGTTAGGTTCAGTTGGATTTGAGATTTTTAATCCAACTAGTTAGATCCTATTTTGTTGTGTGGTTGCGATATTCTCTCAAAAGCACTAATATATTGTTTATATATTGATGCAAATCTTGATGCGTTTATATCTAGTATTTTTATTTTTATTTTGAATATATCACTAAGAGAAACGTGTTAGTGTGTAGTGTTGGGAATGTTATATTCTTTGCATGAAAATCAACTAGTAAAGTTGATAGTCGACTGGTATAAGTCAATTGGAGTAGGAGGAAACATGTGATGGATGTTTGGTAAATCGATCGATCGAAATAAGTTGTTTGGTCAAACGAAAAGGACCGGTCAACAAGAAGTTGATAGAATGCCCAAATCTCAATGAGTAATCCACCAAATTTGACCCATTCAAGATGAGTGTAGGTCCACATGTGTCACTTATGGAAGAAATTGTGTAGGTTACAAAAGAATTTGCCAAGATATTTCCATAAGTGTGTCCCATAAGGGATAAAAATGAGAGGTATGCAATGAACCTAGCATGAATTGTAGCATTCGCATGTGCAAATTTGGATAATGGTATATTTTCCCTAATAGTATATCTTACAAAAAATGAACTTAAGATGGGTGAACTTGTCAATTAATGAGTATTCCAAAACATGGAATCTAATCACATATTGTTCAAAACATTGAATGAATAGCATATGGTGATTGCAAGTTATTGAATAAATTTTTAAGAAGCAGACTTGCTATGTTTGATGAATGCACTTAGGTTGATTAAAATTTTGTCTGAACAAATCCTATTCGCCAAGAAGAAGACATAGGCTCAATCCTATGTGATTCTTGCATCTAGCAATCAATATTATTGGATAGGAGACCTGCACCTATAGTGTATGGGATGAATGTAGAAGATGGGGTACGATGAGCACTACGGAGCAAACACGCACTACGTACCGTATTCATATACGCAAATTAACTAATCATATTAATTAATATAATATAATTTTACAATACATAAATTTTTAAATATTAAAAATGGATAAATATATATTTATTTTAATTATAATATATATATTTAAATTTTATTATATATCAAAATATTTAAATTCAAATATATGGGTTGTTTAGATAAATGCCTCCGTCAGTTTAAGGTTCATGATTGTCTCTCGTCTAGTGTTTGCATTTTTCCCAATCTTACGTGTATTCTCAGAGGATTGAAACAAATTGGGTAGCATTTATGCTTTCCCGACACACATTTCAAAATTAAATTAGTAGCATAAACGTTTTCAGTTGATAGAAATATTTATAAAAACTATAAATTTAATGTTTAAATTTAACAAATTTAAATGAAAATTTTATAAAAAAATAATGTTTGTCTCGGGTCTAGGGTTGATTATGTTAAATTTTCATATGCTTAACTAAGACATCAGTATATCATTTCATTTTTCATAATAAAAGCATATAAAACAGGATCACTGAAAGAAACAGTATCACAAGAACAACACAAATTTATCCTGGGAAATCCCTAAAGGGAAAAACCCAGCAAAAGCTTCCTCAATATAGATGCCCCAAAAAGGGAAAAAGGTAAAACCAACAAGGAGATCAAAAACCTGATTCTCCTCCTTCTCCAGCAACTCCTCTCCTCCACAAGTGCGCTATTCCAAGTGAGTGTGTGTGTCACAAGTGAGGAGCACTACACCTCTATTTATATTCATCCGTTCACTTAAAGTTTACTCAATTAACATGTCGGCTTAAGTTAACTCATGTAGGCTCTAGTTACACATGTAGGCTCAAGTAACCACATTGGGGTGCTGATGACCCAACTTTACAATTTGAGGGGACTACCTCATGACTCTTATTAGTTCTTCCGATTAGGAGCATTGGGGTACAATGAAATACAAATGGTTCTCCCGGTTGGACCATCGGGGACCACAAAAGATACATAAAGAATATTCTTCAAAGTTACAATATTTCAACACTCCCCCTTAATGAGAATGGTATTCTACATCAACAACAACAAGAGCAGAGATGGGGGACATCATCAACATCAGCAAGGTAACACATCTATAAATCATTGGAATCTTTTCAACATCATGTAGTCTTCATTTTCAATCTTCAATCTTCATCATCAGCAACATCTTCAATCTTTGATCAACAACATCTTCAGTATTTTGATCTTTCAATTAGCAACGACATCTTCAGCACTTGGATCTTTCGAACAGCAACATATTTAGCACTTTGACTGTCCGATCAGCAACAACATCTTCAGCATTTTGAACTTTCGATCAGCAACATCTTCAGCACTTTGATTTTTTGATCAGCAACAACATCTTCAGCATTTTGTCCTTTTGATTAGCAACATCTTCAGCATTTTGACTTTTCGATCAACAACAACATCTTTA
>LPNX011142080.1:163828-206493 GCA_001517045.1 Pseudotsuga menziesii | reverse complement strand
TTCTTATCCAAATGCTGAGGTGGATAAGAAGTTCTTCAAGAGTTGAGATCTTCATATTCCTCATTGATTGAGGGATCTTCTTTGGAAGATGAGATCTTGATCTTTAGAGACAAGATTCTTCTTCTTCCCAAAGTCTGTTGAAAGTAATCAATTCCTTCTGGAACACATTCCTTGAATGAATGAATTCCATGATCCTGGGAGGCCATTCAAGGTGGCCATCACCACTTCTACATTCTTCACTTCTTCTTCAGCTGGTTTCTTAAGGTCATATTTCGATCTATGTTCTTCCCTTCAAATAGCTTGGTCATGGAATCAAACCTCATCGATGTCTTTAGGGAAGACACTTGTAGAACAAGTTGATTCAAGAGTGAATCATCAATAATCTTCTGGGCTTTGACCAAGTTCTTCTTGTGAAAGGCTTCTAGCCTCATCTCCCTCTAAAACTGGAACCTCTATGGTCATGTAGGTGTCCAATCCATTTTCTTCAGAGAGATCATATACTTCTAGGCTTGGAAGTTGTCAACTTCACCAATCTTATCATCAAGCTGATGTGATAGATCACTTTGAAATGAGAACCTCAGATGAACATAGAAAAGGATTAGATCTTACCGATTTGAGGTGTCTGTCGTGGTTCTGGAGTTGGTTGATCTAGGGTTTGTCACAGAAACCCTAATTTTAAAACTTGGAATATTTCAGATCTGATTGGATAGACAGATATATATCTTCAAATGGATCTTTCCAATGTACTCCATTTCTGAAAACAGTGGAGGGAAGCTCCCGGAACAGGAAGCCCTAATTTTCCAATTTCTTCTGCAGAAATTCCTGTTACTGTTTCTGTGATATCTCTGAAATTTATGCTCCTATATGTCTAAAATATTGTACTGAGGTAACCTCACATGTCTCTGATCCACCACCATAGTTTTCATCAGAATTGGTTTCACCATTTGGGATTTATGATTCTTTTCCCAAGGTGACCTGTTACAGGACTGTTCAAAACAGCGAAGTTGTACGGCATGGCACGTGTCACTGGTTCATCTTCTGAGTCGGATATTTGGACCACCGAAATTAAAGTCCGTTCCCTTTCTGGAACATCTTTAGGAATTCCATTTGGACCTCTTTAGCCCAAGATATTGCAATTCTCCCCAGGTGTCCTGTTTAGGGATGAATTCTGGAAGAGGCTGGAACCCTAAGTTGGAGAGAACATATCTCCTGGAATACAATGAATCAAAGGATTCATTTTGGACACAGTGTTCATCAAGATTTTATCTTCGGCCCCTGCAATTTTCAGCTGCTTATGCTTCTCCAATATTGGAATATATCGAATGTTCCAAAACGTAGCAGTTTTAGTGTTTAGGGTTTTTCTAGCTCGGGGTCAAACTAGGGTTTGACTTTCTTGGAGATTCACCCAACCAAAAATCTTGATCCAGGTCTCTAAACTTCAGTTTTTATGAGGATAAAAATCCTATGCTGGTCTCACTCAAAAATTCCTCTTCTGTAGAAAGCCCTAATTTCCACATCGAAAATTGAAAATGCTCGGAATCGAATTTGCTTCGACAGAACGATGCACCCTTCAAAGGAGAGTCAGCCTAGCCTTCTTTTGTTGATTGATTGTGGAGAGAGAACCAAAAAATAAGAAGCCCTAGCTTTTGTAACTTGTGAAAGCTACCCTATTCAGGCTAGCTCCGATACCATGTTAAATTTTCATATGCTTAACTAAGACATCGGTATATCATTTCATTTTTCATAATAAAAGCATATAAAACCGGATCACTAAAAGAAACAGTATCAAAAGAACAACACAGATTTATCGTGGGAAAACCCTAAAGGGAAAACCCCAGCAAAATCTTCCTCAATATAGATGCCCTAAAAAGGGAAAAAGGTAAAACCAACAAGGAGATCAAAAACCTGATTCTCCTCCTTCTCCAGCAACTCCTCTCCTCCACAAGTGCGCTATTCCAAGTGAGTGTGTGTGTCACAAGTGAGGAGCACTACACCTCTATTTATATTCATCCGTTCACTTAAAGTTTACTCAATTAACATGTCGGCTTAAGTTAACTCATGTAGGCTCTAGTTACACATGTAGGCTCAAGTAACCACACTGGGGTGCTGATGACCCACCTTTACAATTTGATGACCCACCTTTACAATTTGAGGGGACTACCTCATGACTCTTATTAGTTCTTCCGATTAGGAGCATCGGGGTACAATGAAATACAAATGGTTCTCCCGGTTGGACCATCGGGGACCACAAAAGATACATAAAGAATATTCTTCGAAGTTACAATATTTCAATAGATTAATTGTCTCTATGGTTCATATAGGTTATGTTTACTTGGTGTCATATGGATTTTTTTCAATCCTTCGTTATTCTCAAAGGATTGAAAAAATTTGGGTAGCATTTCTTCTTTCCTAGTAGACATTTCAAAATTAAATCGGAAACATAAATGCTACCGGTTGACACAATATATAAAAAACAAAAAAAAAATTACAATTTATAAAAATTCAGCATCATTTCTACTCGTCGGCACACATTTCAAACATATTTAACAAAAAAACTAACATAAAAACATGTATAAAAATGATTTTTTTAAATTTTAACCTGAAATTTTTAAACTTTTCAAAAAATGTAAAATTCAATTTAAATTTAAAAAAACTAGTTTAAGATGTTACCTCTCTGCTCTTACATCATCGTGGTGAAAGATAGTTTGTGGTTGGGTTGTTTGTGCCTCCACCTCCATGGGTTGCATTGTAGGTCGGTCGAGGTTTGTGTGGAGAAAAATCCAAAAAGAGGCCACAGGTCCCTGCAACCCTTTTTATAATTTTTTTTGCACAGGGACCTCGATCAAGGTATGTAGCTCAATTGAGGTTTCAACACCTCGATCAAGGTTTTCTTAAAACCTCAATCGAGCTTCTGCTAAACCCTCAATCGAGTTTCTAACACCTCCATCGAGGGTTTAGCAGAAGCTCAATCGAGGTTTTGTTAAACCCTCGATCAAGATGTTAAGATCTTGATCGAGGTGCGTTTTGTGTTTGTTTTTAAAGCGCCTTGTCAAAAAGTGTAACCCGACTCCATGGACACACCCGTTCATTGTTTACATTGTAATCTAAGAGTAAATTTAATATAACATGCTTCATAATATCCCCTCATTAACATGAATAAGAGAATATTATCATAGATATAGTTCTTAACATAATAATCATATTATTGTTATAACAATCATAAAGCTTTATTGGAGTCATGTTATCCAAATACATGTAGGAGGTAACAAAACTCAATTATGTTACTTGGAATTCGGCTAGTATCCTTGAATGGTCATCGAAAGCAAGTTGAAAGTCACCATAACTCAAAAACCAAGGCTTGAATGGACAAAACATTAGTTAAGTTGGATTTGTGACATCCGAGTACTGATAGGGACATCCCTGCTGGGTGGTTTCATGTGTCAAAAGTTGTCTATTTTGACTATTTTTTAATTAGGGTTTTTCTTAGTGACGTGCAGTGCAATTTCTGCATGATAGGATAATATTTTGAAAAAGTGTACAGTGATTGCACCAACATCACATTCATCTCATCCTTTCCCAAACACAACTGCAGTAGGAAATGAAGCTAAATTTCATTGCTCCGTTTGGATTTTATGCCCCAAGTTGAAATTTTTATGGTGTCCCTTAATGGCCTTGATAAGAGAGAAGAAACTCGCTATAACTTGAAAACCATGGCTCCGATGGACAAACTGTCAATTTCATTGAATTCGTGACATCAGATTACCACTAATGATACCCCTGTCAGGTGGCTTCATGGACCGAAACTTATCTGTTTTGTTGGTTTTCTAAACTAGGGTTTTTCTAAGTGACGTGCAATGCAATTTTTGTCTTATAGGTTAATATTTTGAAAAATTATTGTTATGCTCCAAAAACCTCAGCCATATTCTAAATTGGTTTATTTAAACATACACATATTGTTAGAGAGTATCTATAGAATGTGTGGAAGAGACACAACTTTTAAGACACTTTAAATTGTTTGAAGAAGAACACAAGTCATATCCAAAATTTGGGTCAAACAAGTACGTGCCAACCCTAATTAGATTAAAGTGTTGGGCCCATAAGTCATCCAAAAAGTGTATAAATAGAAGCTAGACTAAGTATATTGAGGTCTATGAAGTATGAAATGTAAACCATGAGATATATTCATTGAAACCCAAAGCATGAGGAATATTCTTTGGAAACTCTATCCTCAAAACAAACATTTGTTGGAAAGGCAATTTTGGAAGCTTTTTGTGTAAATGTGATATATACTAGTCAATATGCATTCCTTGTCATTTTTTAATGGAAAGAGGATACTAAGACATCACATAGGTTAGAGGAGATTAGATTCTACACAGATATTCAATTATGTTTGGAAATTACAACTTTATGATACTAAAAAGAGTGAGCCTGTAGGTTCATTATATGCAAGTTTGAGTGATAATTATGTTATTTGGGGGTGAAATATACAACTGGGAGGTGATGAAAAGGAGTTATCAACAAACTAATCCATAGAAAATTTCCAAAAATATCTTTGAACAATAGCTTACGTCATTGGAAAGGTACTCGAATGCAAGTCTAAGAACCTTCTGTGGCAGATATAGACAATCATTTTGCACAACAATAGTTGCTTAAGATATGAACTTCATACTCTGCCTCCATATTTGGAATTTGGTGCAATAGACTTATAATTTTTGGCTCATATTTCTACAAATCTGTAATATTTTTGTGCAACCACTTCCAACCTCAAAGAGCAGTATCAAATAAATGGGAATCCACAAAACTGTAGCTCAACAATGGATATTCTAAACTCTACTTTTCTGCCCCCTTCTTCCAAGGTATTTATGTGTTTTTTTAAGGGGCTCAATAGTTAGGACTTAACTGCTCTTGGTAGTTAGGGATATGGTTCAATACATGAGCTCAAAACAAAGTGAGTATACCACAAAAATATTACCATTGTTTATGGTGAAGACATTGAGGAAAACACTAGATTTTTTCAGTCAGATAAGATATATATTTTTTCTTTTAGTGAGATAAGTCAATTTAATACAAAACATATATTGCATCATGAAATCCAATATCCCTATTTTAAGAAACATAACATGTACTTGCCAAATATTCCATGCTCTAAGAAATACAAGATATTTCCAATCTATGCCCACCATAGGGTAATTAGATGTGTTCAGTGAAAGTTTGAAAAGGCATGGAAGTTGGTATGTTTTCAGAGATAATAATATGCTATTGGGTGCATGTTGAATCCTCCCTCTTTCTTCACACACCTATATAAAATTCTCTAACTTTATCTCATGGAAATTGAAAACATTGAGTACAAAAAGAGAATCAAATTAATATAATTATAGTTCAATTATAGGTTGACCTTTATAGAATGTCGTGAATACTTGAAATGGAATCATAATTTCCTTAACCTAATTTTTTTTCTTCTCTTATGCTCAAATTAAACTCCTTCTACCTTTGCAACTATTGAGGTGGTACCACACCATTAAAAATCCCTGTCAAAACCAATATGTTTTTGGAAAGGTAAATATTCATTCCATCACACCATAATATGTCTGTTGATAATCCTCATGCAAACTGGATATGAACCCTCTCCAGACCCTTTTTCTAAAGACAATCCAACAATTATAGAGATTCAATCTCTACTTTAGTTTTGAGGCGTGTCCTCCTAGCCTAAGAAACCTTTGTAAAAATTGAGTTGACTTCCTTTGAAAACTCTTGAATGACAGCTTCCCATGAAGGTTCAACTAGAATATGATCATTTTTAATCCTGCTAAGTGAATCATTTTTCTAGTTTTCTTTATTTAACAAGAGATCGTTCAATAAGAATCTTTGAGTATTCTTTAGGTTTTCTTTTCCCATAATATTCTCCATGAGTATCTTTTGAATTTAACAAAACATGGAAGGTAGTATCCCTGATACTTCCTCTACAGAGTGCAAAACTAACGACATACTTATAAAAAATGTGATAAATGTAGTCTAATATAGAACAAGTCTTTGAGAGTCCCGGTCCATCGAATACTTACAATCTCCTTCTGAATTTGACTTGTGTTTTGCTAATTCTTGAAAATCCAAAACTTCAGTCGTAAAAACTATATTTAATACATTTGAAGAAAGAAATCTAGGAACAATATTGGAGTATACAAGGTGAATCTGACAACCAAATCATACAAGATTCACCTGGAAATCACTAACATCTTCAGCATTTATATCCAATGAGATGTTCTTCAGAAAGGACATGACATCACCTAACATGTAAACTTTGAGCTCGAACTCCGATGCGACCTTTCTTTCTTGAGCAGTTTCTTCAAAAGAAAATGAAATGCATTCCTCTTTGTGAGGTGGACACATTGTAGATGTTTTAAAGACAAAGAGAAATGAACCGTCCCCCGAAATGCAAGAATTCAAAAAACCTGAAGAGAGGGAAATATGCTTAGCTTTCATCAAAGGATAATGATGAAGATCTACCACCCTAAATTTGTTTGTGTCATCAACTAGAAGAAAGTATGCTTTCCCAGGATTACACTGCATCCATATTATACTTGTATTCCCAGAAAACAATTCCAGCATAATTTATACACCTGTCCAATCTATATTCTGGAATGATTCATTAAACCTGTATATTAAAACCTTGGATACTTGAGAATCATATAAAGCCAGGAATCGGGTGCATTCATCAAAAGCTACCAAATCAAAACCCCATATAAAAGTGCGAATAGGATTGCTCCCATGCAGAAATGGTCCTAGGCTTCGAGGACATGTACAAGTTTAGGCTATTGAGTTCTTTGTCATAAATAAAAAGAAGCAACTCACCCTATCTCAGAAATGCCACCTTTTTATATATTTTATTATCGTTACCATATTCGTCCCAATAATTCATTTTATTTCAACCATTCTAAGTTCCCCCTGCTAAAGTTGTGATTGTTTCTTCTATTTCATATGCTTCCAAAACCCCAAGGAAAATGGTTTGTTGCAAAGACTCATGGCACCTATTCAGGTACTATGCTTTAGGTTCTTGGTTGGTCATTCAAAGTCCTTTGAAGTGTTATTTTTTTTGTTTTGTTTTGGATTTGCGTCCCCTAGGCTCGAGACCAGGTGTTTTCTAGATTCTTGGTAACTAATTTCCTTAGTCGTCCTTATAGAGGAGAGATATTTCCATAGGGATGATAATATGTTGTAATTATTCATTTTTTGTGTGTTTGACTCTTTACTTTATTTACCTCTAGCCTAAGTGTTGAAATCAAAATACAGGGTTTGAATGAAGGTTTCTGCAATAAATTACATTTTTATATTCTAGTTATTATTTATGTTCCTCTTCATTTATTATCCTATTGTCAATTTTATGCTTAAAACTAAAATCTCATGGTGTGATGTGTATTAAAGGAAATATGTTCCTTTGGCCCTCTCATCCTATGACCATTTATAAAAAAACACATCATAGGCCTGGAAAGTAGGTGAACAGCTAACGCTAACGCTCCATCCTAATTCAATCTTCTCATTTTGACGACTTCCAACAAATTGAATGTTCTAACGAGGACGAGGTGTGAAACAGATAGATAGTTTGATCCTCCCATGGGAGCATGGTTTTCTAAAAGGATAGAGACCTGGACGGAACAGAGTGACTAGGAAGAGATGTATTGGGACAACCAAATTAGGGTTTTTTCAAATCCTATAGAGACGAGCAACGTATTACGGAGTATAAAAAAATAGTACATTTATCATGGTAAAGTTTTGTCAATTATATCCCAAAAGGGAAATAGATTATAGGATTCCAACCGAGCACTCTGGTAGCTATCCACTTTGGTTGTAGGGAACTCACAAGGGGTTAGTTCTCCATGTTACAGTAGTGAAGTGTTTCTTTACCGAGGAAAGGGTTCACAAGAATTGTGTCTCACTCCATCCGGGGTTATAAATAGTTGGTAGTTAAGGCTATCATAATTAGGCCTTGAATAAGGCCTCCCAACCATTGGGATTTGTTCTCGTCCAAACTTCCGGTCATTCATGGTAACTTAGTAAAGGAAAGGGTGCCTAGTTAGGTCTTAAATTCTATTCAATGCTAATCCAAAAGGTATTAGGCTTAAGCCCCTTTTCTTCATGCATATGCTCTATATATATATATATATATATATATATATTCATATTTTAATTCTTATCAAGGTTATGGTGTTACAAATATGGGTTTCACAGAAAATGTGTTATCAACTATTTCAATGTATTAAAAAAACATTCCAAATGGAAAAAATGATCTAAAACTTTGGAAAGGCACCAAACTCACCTTTGTGCAATTTCTTGGTATGTGCTTGTAAGGATGAAATCAACATTATTCATTGCAAGAATATCATCAGTGAATTGGAAACAGAAATACTTCGCGTCAAACTTTTCCAATTTAGGTCTGACTCGGCATATTTGGTTTTTTCGAATGCATGAGCTATGTTGCACTAACACAAGGGCCAATAAAATAATAAAATGTATAATGTTGTTTCAATAATCATTCTATCAAAATTTCAGGTAAGAAATTATCATCATTAAGCATTATGGTGAGGGACTAATCACCTAAATTATCCCGAATTTTTTTGCAACCAATGAAGCCACTAAATTCCCATCACTGTAATTCCCAATTATCAAATATGGTTTCCCTTGCAATGCTACAACTATGTCATCTGTTGCACCCTAAATGTATATACATAACAAGTCCATAGATGAGAAAACTATGTATTCAACATATTATAGAGGAAAATGATAACTACATACTGCTAAACAGAAACAAAAGGTAATACACAACATTCTAAACTTGAAAATATTTATATGTTGAAGTGAAAGTTTTCAGTAGTTTGAGAAATTTTTTGCATTTACAAAGAGTTGTGCATAATGGACAATTTCCTCCACAAACTTTTCAATATAAGGAAAAACATAAAATATAGAAACCCACCGTTGTAGAACCCAATTCATTGTTTTGAAGGGTACACGCAATATCTGTGAATATTGTGTGTTCATAATTTTCTCAATTCTCTTGTTGCATATAGTCCCTTGGGCATCGAGGATAATACGAGCCACCTGAAATACAAGAAAATGTTCAAATCAAGGAACACACTTGAGCACTTACAAATAGATATAGTCGGTTTGGAGATTACATAAACAAAAATGTACGTTTTCATCCTGTTGCGAATGAACAATCGATTGTCTAAATGGTAAAACTAATACTTTATGATACTACACATTAGCATCTTACCACAAGGATCTGAGGTATAATTTCAAGCCCTTTCTCTTCAATTATGCTCGAAAGTTCTTCTTACAATGCCTTAATTTGATCCAATATGTACACAACATGTGCTTCGTAGAACATTAAGATGAAGTTCTTAAGAGAGGATAAGGAGTGTCTTTGGTGTCATGATGTATTCTTTTATATCTCTATTTCAATTGTAGTGCATTCAAATCATGAAAGAATTATTGCAGTGCATTCAAATCATGAAAGCAGTATTGTAGTGCATTCAAATCATTAAAGTTGTTGATTGAAACCCAATATGGAGGATATTTGGATATTTTTATATAAATTCATTGTTATTTCAAGAGAGAATGGGTCCTATGTAAATTGACTAACTAGCAGTTGTTACAATTGACATGAAAAATGGATGAGGAAAACGTAACATAAAAATTACCTATCCACGAGTGTCTGGTAACCCCAAAAAATCTGCTTGGCCGAAATAGCCATGAGATGAGAATAATACTACATTAAATACTTTGGGAATTTTTCCTACAAATTTATCTATGTTGATGTATTTGTAACTGCAGAATGTATTCACTTGTATATTTCTTATTGTATTTCATTGTACCTCGACGGAGATGTTTGTTCCTCTGATCGGGAGAGTCCTTAATATAATAAATTCATGTAAATTCATTGAGGTTAACCCTCCATTGTAAGTCATGGAAATAGTCCCCATAATTGATTTGAGGTTAACCCTCCGTTGTAAGTCAGGAAAATAGTTCCCACAATTGAGTTGTATTACGGTTATTAGACTCTCCTAGTGAGGTAGACCATGGAGAGTAATTGTCAAGTGGAAAACAAGTATAAATATAGAGTGAGACTCTCTACTTGAAACACACACTCATTCAACAGTAGTGCATGAGTGAGAGAGGAGGAGCTCGCATAAGTGAGAGAGAGAACAGCTGTCGGAGATCATCTTTGTATCTTTGGGTTTTACTTTTGTTTTTGGTTATCATTCTATCTCTGAGGAAGTTAAGAGGTTTTATCCTTTATGGTCTCTGTTATAGCTAGATTTTGTTTGATGTTTTAGACTATATGATTTATTTTCAAAACATGGTTTTCTTATTTCTTTTAAGATTTTGAGATTGGTTTTTGAGGTATTATAATAGTGAGCATATTTTTATTTTTGGTTTCATGATATTCCTTTTAAATTGACTTTATTTAGTTGTTTTTATAGTTTTAATGGGATTATTAGGTGTGTATATTTCTGAAAGGTTGGAAAGAGATATCATAAGGTTTAATAAAAGTTTCATTACATAATTTAACCCTTTGTATTTAAGCCTTTTTGTCAAAAAACATTAATCAAAGATTCTTGTAGCGTAAAGGCAGAAATCATGAACTAGAGCGCTACAAGAAAGTTGTGGCCTTTAAAAAATTGTAAGTTTGCTTGTGAGTATTCAAAATTGCAAATGATTGGAGTTTTCACATCTATAAAAGGAGAATGATACATGTATAAGCACTACTAATCATTTTGACAAGTGTTCATGTTAAGACAAGGATGATTCAAGCGAGTTGCAGCTTTCCAGAATTTGTAAAATGGAGATCCTTTAAACAATAATGATAGTGCACTATGGGAGTAATTCAAAGCTAATTATGAATTCCTTGGATGTATGAGAGCTTACAGAGATCTTGCTGATACCTAGAATTCAGTGGTTGGAAGAGATTGTGAGGAAGGCGGTTACAGGTTTAGGGTTTGCAAATTTAGTTACTGAGGCAATCATCGCAGTTGAAGACAGAGTTACAGAGGTTACTGGACACCTGGGAAGACAAGATAGCATATTTTTAGCAACTGAAACCATTATTATGATAGGTATGCAACCAATTGCTGACATCATTCACAAATTTGGGTTTGCATTAATAGAAGATTAGTTCATGGGTGTTGATTAAGAAATTGCAAGCTTGGGAACCCGATTTTACTCAATTCTTATTTCGTTCTGTCAATGGAATGTTTTTCGAAATGCCTATCAACTGTTTTAGAAAAAATTCATATCTAGGGTTCTAAATTTTCTCAGCCCCTTGTTTATTGTTGAAGTAACATACTTTCAAAATAGTTTTAACTATTTTCTGAAGAAAAAATAGATAAGGTTCAATACAAAAACTTGAAGAGCCTGTAGGTGGATAGCAAAAGAAGATTGATGAAGATAATCAGTTGGAAATCCATGAATATTTGGAAGAAGTACCTGCGACAGTCTTAAAAAAACAAGAAGAAAAGGAATCAGTTAAGCTTGATCAAGATCTCAACAAGGTCCAGGAAAATATGGCAGATGTTTCTGTTGTTGCCAAGAAGGAATCAAAAGACATACAAGTTCCTATTGAAAAAACTAAAGGAAAATCCATGGTTGGATTTTAAAAGGAAGGAGTATTAATATCCAGTGTAAAGTTTCAAGGAAGATCTTATGCAATGTTAGAAGATTCCTCATCTCAAGAAAATTTAAAAGAGGATGAAGAACTGTCTGAATAGGTAGAGAATAAGAGAGAAGATTCAGTGATTGAGAATCCTTCTCTAATGAAGAACATAGTTAAATAACAACCTATACAAAAAGGAGTGTGCAAAGATTATTGAGAATTATGCTCTGTTTTTCCTTGTTTTAGGTTATTTCAATTGAGTGCATATCACGAGATGATAGAGATGAATTTTAGAAAACAAAAATAGGTTTTTATTCACAATATAACCATTCAAAAAAACCTCTCTCCGTTTTGTAATAGCTATTAAGGTTTGAAATATTCGACTTAATATTTACAGCCTATTTTTTAGGGTTTTAAAATATTTAATATTTTCCTGTTTTAGTATTCATCTTGCGGGGAATATTCTAATTGATTGGAAAAGAATTTTTAAAAACCAATATATTTTTTTGTCCATCACAGAATCATTCACAAAAACCTCTCTCTGTTTTTTTACAGGTGTCTCATATAAAGAGATATGTGGGATTCGTTGAGACCCATTTTTCAGAAATTCACCAAATTTCCCAGAAATCCGATTTTGCTATTTTTATCCAATTAGTTTTTAATCTTTGAAAGTTGGTTAATGTAACTGATGAGTAGTTTCAAATTTGATCCAAAGAAGTGAATATGGAACTACTTCATAGGATCTTTGCAATGATATAAGTAAGGGAGGCATACAAGGCAAGGGTTCGAATTTTTGTACAAGGGGAGGCTTTCAAGCTACTATTTACAGAGCTAAGTTCATAAACTCTTATGTATTTTCAATCACTGATTATGATATATATGCAATTTATGACCCCATTTTACTTTATTTGTTGGTTTTATTTCTGATTTGTGTAATCAGTCGGTTGACATATTCATTTCTTGTTTGAGTTATTATTCATGAAATGCTTGCTAACTGTGGATGAAATTCAGTATTGTGCTTCTTGTTTCTAGTTTGTGTTTCATATATTATGCATCATAGTTCTTCATTGTTACATGATTTAGTGTTTGTATTAGCTTGGTGAGATTTTACCCTCTTGTTATCAAACTATAAAACCAAAACCCTAAAAACCTGTTTTACGTAGTTTTATTTTGTGAGATTGTGTTGGCTTGTTCTTTAGTAGTCTGAGAACAATTTCTTGCACTAACACCTTTGGCGTTGTTGTCAGGGACAAAGCTGAACCATACTTTCCCTGGGTTATTCATCATTCAACTAGTTTTGAGAGGTGGACAAAACCAACAAATCATTAAGACTACATTTCACTAAACAGTTCACAATGGCTACTAAGGGAGTTGGAACAAAAGGAGACCTAGTTCACCATTATACCTAGGTGTCTCAGATCCAGAGCAAATTCTGAAAGAATCTAGGAAAATTAAGAGATCACAGTCATCCCAGCTTTATGTATCCCTAATTAATTTGACCTATTGTCACCCTTTCCACTTTCTGAGGAGGAAAAAAAAATCTGTCTTGACAAATCGATTGACAATTCCACTAGTTCAAGATGCAGATGCTGAAGACCATGGAAGCCATTATAGCTTGAAGGTTTTCACCTTGCAATTTTTTCAATGTTCCAGATTTTCCAAATCCAGTACCTACTATGGATGTTTGGGGAGATTGTCTTCCACAGTTTAGAGAAAGCAAAGAGGATAATCCTTCAGATCACCTCATCAAATTTCATCAATATATGGTTCAGTTAAATATACAACATGAAGATGTTCATGTATTCACTCGAGCAAGATGCACGAGAATGGTATTTTTCTCTTCCTGCTGCTAGCATTTCCTCACTGAAATAATTCCACACATGTTTCCAGAAACATTATAAGTATATGTTCTCAGCTGAATTCTCTTTTAAAGATTGTTGTGAGTAGGCTGATTTTATAATACAATTTCTGATTCAAAAAATCATGATGATAAGTATAATCAAGGGTTCAAAACATGTCATGAAAAAGTTGTAGTTTCAGAATTTGTTGAAGACAAATAAGTAACGTTTTCAGATTCTACTGTCAAGGAAGAATTCCATGATCATTATGATAATCAAGTTGTTGTTTTAAGTCAGGTTGAAGATGATTCTAGTGATGAGATCATCAGAGATAGTTTGGAATATTGTCATAATGCTTTCAACACTCTTAATAATCATTTGAATGCTAATCCTGTTGAAGATCAATCTCTTGTTCAACAAATTGTTGGAAATCATTGTTGTGTTAAAGATCAGCTATGTATTGAATAAAAACATGAACCTTCAGCATCATCATTTGAAATTTCCCAAAATGTTCCTCGTTATGATGAAGAGATTGGGGTTCCAAGACAAGAATTCTGTGATGAATTATATTCTATTCCTTTTTGTTTTGATACTAAAATCGATGAAATCCAGGTTGTTCACATTTTTAACGTTATATCAGAAGTCTCTTATATTCATGGTTATGATAAATCTGTTGTTCAAAACCATTATGAAGATGCTCTAATTTTTTATAAATATGATGATGAAATTGAAAAGAAAGACCCAGAAATGGGTGATGTGTGTGATATGGTACAATCTAATCAGCAGATTCAGGAATGCATTCAGTCCATTATCCTTGAATAACTGGAGTCAATGTATGATAGTTATCCTTTTGAAGATAGTGTGGAAAAGGAGGTTCATCTTGTTGACAATTTTTATGATACTGTCCAAAAAATTCCAGAGCAAATTCAAGCTGATCCTGATGTCTTTTATCGCCAATGTCTGGTTGATATTCATAGAACAAAACATTCTTATGGACATCCTATATTTTTCATAGAACAAGAAGAGGTGACTTTTGGCAATTTTTATGATCTAGTGGCAGATTATTTAGAGTCAACACTAAATTATAAATCTGTTATCTTAGAGACATCATTTGATGAAAGTGAGTACAAGTTGTTAAATCTTTGCTCTTCATGTTTTCCAATATTTCTGATTATACATATATTCGGAGTTGGAAGCAATTTTTGGTGGGTTGATGAAATTTTTTCCTGGATACATTGAAAATGGGATTACAATTTGATTCAGTAAATGGAAGGTTCCTCAAATACTTTTACTATCTTTGAAGGAAAGAGATTTGAATTTCATTGTATATACCGGTGTGTGAAGGATTGAATAAAGACTCCATATCCCAATGGATGTTTTTCATAGTAGCAGATAGGTTCAGTTAAATGACAGAAGGCACTGGTCTACAAGTTCTTGAAGCCTCACAAGGAGGACTTCATCCCGCAGCATGAGCCAGATATTATAGCTAGATTTTGTTTTCTGTTTTAGACTATATGCTTTATTTTCAAAACATGGTTTTCTTATTTCTTTTAATATTTTGAGCTTGGTTTTTGAGGTATTATAATAGTGAGCATATTTTTATTTTTGGTTTCATGATATCCCTTTTAAATTGACTTTATTTAGTTGTTTTAATAGTTTTAATGGGCTTATTAACTGTGTATATTTCTGAAAGGTTGGAAAGAGATATCATAAGGTTTGATCAAAGTTTGATTACATAATTTAACCCTTTGTGTTTAATCTTTTTTGTCAAAAAACATTAATCAGAGATTCCTGTAGCGCAAAGGTAGAAATCATGAACTAGAGCGCTACAAGAAAGTCGTGGCCTTTAAAAAAGTGTAAGTTTGCTCGTGAGTATTCAAAATTGCAAATGATTGGATTTTTCACATCTGTAAAAGGAGAATGATACATGTATAAGCATTACTAATCATTTTGACAAGTGTTTAAGTTAACACAAGGATGATTCAGGCAAGTTGCAACTCTCCAGGATTTGGAAAATGGAGATCCTTTAAACAGTAATGATAGTGCACGATGGGAGTAATTCAAAGCTAATTATTAATTCCTTGGATGTATGAGAGCTTACAGATATCTTGTTGATACCTGGCAGTCCATGGTTGGAAGAGATTGTGAGGAAGGTGGTTACAGGTTTAGGGTTTGCAAAGTTAATGACTAGCGCAGTTGTGGCAGTTGAAGACAGAGCTACGGAGGTTATTGGACACCTGGGAAGACAAGATAGCATATTTTCAGTAGCTGAAACCATTATTATGATAAGTATGCAACCGATTGCTGACATCATTCACAAATTTGGATTTGCATTAACAGAAGATTAGTTCATGGGTGTAAATTAAGAAATTGCAAGCTTGGGAACCCTATTTTGCTCAATTGTTAATTCATTCTGTCAGTGGAATGTTTTTTGAAATACCTATCAACTGTTTTAGAAAAAAATCATATCTAGGATTCTAAATTTTCTCAACCCCTTGTTTACTGTTAAAGTAACATACTCTCAAAATTGTTTTAACTATTTTCTAAAGAAAAAACAGTTCAGGTTCAATACAGAAAATTGAAGAGCCCATAGGTGGACATCAAAAGAATATTGATGAAGATAATCAGTTGGAAATCCGTAATGATTTGGAAGAAGTACCTGTAGTAGTCTTTAAAAAATAAGAAGAAAAGGGATCAGTTAAGCTTGATCAAGATATCAACGATGTCCAGGAAAATATGGTAGATGTTTTTATTCTTGCCAAGATGGAATCAGAAGATATACAAGTTCCTAATGAGAAAACTAAAGGAAAATCCATGGTTGGATTTAAAAAGGAAGGAGTATTAATGTCCAGTGTAAAGTTTGAAGGCAGATCTTATGCATTGTTAGAAGATTCCTCATCTGAAGAAAATTTAAAAGAGGATCAAGACCGGTTTGAACAGGTAGAGAATAAGAGAGAATATTCAGTGATTGAGAATCCTTCTCTAATGAAGAACATAGTTAAAGAACAACCTATACAGAAAGGAGTGTGCAAAGATTATTGAGAATTATACTCTATTTTTTCCTGTTTTGGGTTATTTCAATTGAGTGCAGATCACGAGATGATCGAGATTAATTTTAAAAAGAAGAAAAATGAGGTTTTTATTCACAAAAACCTCTCTCATTTTTGCAACAGCTGTCAAGATTTGAAAGATTCGATTTAATCTTTATGGCCTATTTTTCAGGGTTTTAAAATATTTAATATTTTCCTATTTTAGTCTTCATCTTGTGGGGCATATTCGGATTGATTGGAAAATAATTTTTAAAAACCAAGAGACTTTTTTGTCCATCATGGAATCATTCACAAAATAATCTCTCATTTTGTGTGCAAGTGTCTCGGATAGAGAGATATGGGGGATTCTTTGAGACCCATTTTTTATAAATTCACCAAATTTCCCAAAAATCCGATTTTGCTATTTTTATCCAATTAGTTTTTAATATTTGAAAGTTGGTTAATGTAACTACTGAGTAGTTTCAAATTCGACCTAAATAAGTGAATATGGAACTACTTCATAGGATCTTTTTAATTATATAAGTAGGGGAGGCATACAAGGCAAGGGTTTGAATTTTTGTACAAGGGGAGGCTTTCAAGCTACTGTTTACAGAGCTAAGTTCATAAACTCTTATGTATTTTTTATCACTGATTTTTATATATATGCAAGCTATAAGCCCATTTTACTTTATTTGCTGGTTTTATTTCTTATTTCTGTAATCACTCAGTTGACATATTCATTTCTTGTTTGAGTTATTATTCATGAAATGCTTGTTAACTGTGGATGAAATTCAGTATTGTGCTTATTGTTTTTGGTTTATGTTTCATATATTATGCATCTCAGTTATACATTGTTACATGATTTAGTGTTTGTCTTATCCTGATGATATTTTACCCTCTTGTTATGAAACTATAAAACCAAAATCCTAAAAACCTGTTTTACTTAGTTTTATTTTGTGAGATTGTGTTGGCTTGTTCTTTAGTAGTCTGAGAACAATTTCTGGCACTAATAGTTTCCCCGAGGAAACTTATTTGTGCCTCTTGTCTCTTGTGATTATTGTTGTGCATGTTATTCTCTCAGATAACATCATAGATAATAATGATTAAATTATCAAAATATAACATGGTATCAGAGCTAACCTGAGAAGAAGACATTGTGCAGTTGTGGGAACTAGGGCTTCCTACTTGAAAGTGTTCTCTCCACAGATCATCAAGAAAGGAGGGCTAGGACAACACACCTCACTAGGGAATATCTATTGGTGGTATCAGATTATGAATCAGATAATTTTCACTGTACAGTTGAAATCAGCTGCAATGGCAGCAAATGGAAACTAGGGTTTCATGCTTGAAAACCCTAAAATACTAAAACTAGTAGTTTTGGTACATTCACTATATCTCGATATTGGAGAAGGATCAGGAGTGGAAATGTTTACAGAATGAAGATAAATTCCTGATGAACCCTATGTAAACGTTTTAGCCTCGTATCTGCTATATTCTAGGGGATATGATTCCTCCAAGTCAGGGTTCCATCCTCTCCCAGGATTCAGCCATAAATAGGTGACATAGGGAGAATTTCTATATCTCGGTCTATGAATATCCAAATTAAATTTATCAAGATGTTCCAGATAGCGCATGGACTGTACGTTCTGTGGTAAAATTTTCATACCACGAAGGTGAAACAGTGACACGTGTCAGTCCATACAAGCTCATTATGTTGAACAGTCCTGAAATAAGTCACCTTGGGAAAACGTGCAATGATTCCAAATTGATGAAACCAAATCTTCTCTAACTTACGTTGTTAGAAAGAGGACAGAAAATTCGACCTAAGTGCTAACTTTCAAACACAGATGAGCATTAATTTCGGAGATACCGGAGAAACAATATCAGAAATTTCTGTCGAAGAAATTTGAAAAATAGGGCTTCCTGTTTCGGGAGCTTCCCTCCACTATTTTTAGAAGAGGAGTACATTGGACATCTCTCCTTGAAGAGGCCCATCTTTCTATCCAATCACAAGTTTGAAATTCCAAGTTTTTAAAATTAGGGTTTCTCTAACAAACCCTAGATCAGCGAGCTCCAAAACCAGAATGAACACCTCAAATCGATACGATATAAATTTTTGTTATTTGCATTTGAGGTTCTCATAAATAATCACACTAGCTTGATGACAATCTTGGTGAAGCTAACAAATTCCAAAGTATGGAAGTATAGGAACTCCGTGATCCTTGAAGAAATTAACTTAGATCATTATTTCAGTGAAGAAGTTCTAAGAGCTAGAGGGAGATGAAGCCAAGGCTAGAGCTAAGAGAATCATTTCAGATTCTATTAAGGATCATCTCATCCCTCATGTGTCATCCTTGAAGACACCAAAAGGAAGTGTTTGTTGTTATAACAAAGCAATCAAAGAAGAACAAGATATTGTTATGGCCTCCCAAGATCATAGGGATTCATTCATTCAAGGAATGTGTTCCAGAAGGAATGATTTCCTTCAACAGACTCTGGGAAGAGTGCACACAAGAAGAAGCTTGACTTATAATAAGAGAACAGAAGATGGTAGCAACTAAAGATCAATCTCTCGTGATTCAAAGAATATCCCTTAAGCGATGAGGAATACAAAGGACTCAATTCTTGAAGAACCTCTTATCCATTTTAGCATTTGGATAGGAAATGATGATGTTATTAATGAAGAAGATGATGAAGATGAAGGCTCAAGAAGGAGTCTACCCATGAAACAAATAAAGATAAGTATTTGACTTGTCTTTTCCAATATATCTAGTTGTTTATTTGACATTGTTTAGTTGTGAAATGTATTATGCGTGATAGAATGCATGCATTAATGAACAATATATTACTATGCATGTTATGGGTAAGTAGTGCTATACAACACTCCATTGCTACTTATCTAGGATGAAACCTCTTTGCTGACATATTGGGATTAGTGCACAATCTCAATAATCTTATGGTAGAGATGGAAGGCATCTAGAAAGTTTCTGTGTATACTAGATATGGATGAATGTTATATTGGCTAAAATAGTTGTATGATTATATCTTTATGCATAAGAATTTTTCATTATGAATATGCCTTATGAAATGTTTCTAACCACACAACTGGTGCATTTGACTTGTAGGAAATATCACGTACAATCGCCTACAAGAAAATAAGGATGAGACTTGTTTCGAAGAACAAGTGACAATAGTTCGAGATTCACTCCAATAAGCTTCAGAATAATATAAAGAGAATGGTAGATCGACCTCGAGAGATAAAGACCACCTTGGGCACAAGAAATAATCCAAAATGAAGAATAGTATGACAAGACTTCAAGAGTCCTTAGACACACTCTTGTTATGTGACACTATTGAGCAACATCATTGATGCAGAGCCTTTCAGCTATGAAGAAGTAGCCAAGAAGAAAGGGAAAGAGAGTACCAATTCAAGAAGAATGATGTCTAGGATGCGGTATTGAGACCTTAAGGGAAGTCTGTAGTGTCTTCCATGTGGATATAAAAGATCCAGCATGTAGTAGATGGAAACATCGTGGTATACAAGGAAAGATTTGTAGCACAAGGATTCTCACAGAAATAAGGTATAGACTATGAAGAGACATTTGCAGACACTGGGAGTTGAGACACATGACAGGAAGACTCATGTGTGCAAATTAAAGAAGGCTTGGTACAAACTCCAAAGGAACCCATGGGATACAACATACAGTTACATAAGGAGCTTGAAGATCACCTAGAGTGATGAATATCTTAACCTTTTCTACAAGGTTGAAGATGAAAGTCTATAAAGGATGACAAGCTCACAGATGGGTGCGAGAAGAACTTTTCAACAAAGTTCAAGATAAAGGATCTTGGTATCCAGTGACCCCAGATGGATACATAGAATATTAGTATAAGGGGAAGCTACTTGTCACTCCAGTATAGAATGTTTCAATACATAGAGTATGAAAGGCAGAGGGAGAATGATGATCCGCTTCAGAGGGAGTGACTGCAGAAGATCCTGAGGTTCGACATGGTACAACAGGATGGACAGATTACTGATGGCTCTAGGATTTACTGAGAGTAAATAAGATTCCAACCTTTACCTCAAGGTTGAAGGAAAAATACAAGTAATGCTCCTGTTATATGTCGATGACATGTTCCTGACGGGAAAAGAGGAACTCTTTAAAGTTGCAAGAAGGAGACTTATTGTCGAGTTCGAGATGAAGGACTTGGGTATGATGCACTACTTTCTAGGCATGGAAGTGTAGCAGAATGCATATGGAATCTCCCTTGGACAATGGAAGTATGTAGTGGATATCCTGAAGAGGTTTGGGATGATGGACTGCAAGGCCATGGCCACACCTATAGCATCAAAACTGAAACTATTGAGTGATGCTTCATCAGAGACAATTGATGCCACGATGTATCGTTAGATTATTTTTTCATTGATGTTCCTAATGAATACAAGACCAGACATATGCTTTGTTGTGAACAACCTAAGCCAATTCCTGATGAATCCGAGACATGCTCACCCATTTGCAAAGCATGCAGTCAAGTACCTGAAGGGTACAGTTGAGTATGATATGAATCAAAATACTAACCTGCATGGTTATGTTGATTTAGAGTGGTAGTGCCACTGAGAAGAAGAGAACCTTGGGTTTCTTCTTCAGTTTGAGATCCAGTATGGGCTACTGGTTTTGCAGGATGTAGTCCTACATGGCGCTAAGTACAGCCAAGACAAAATATGTTGTCACTTGCTCGGATATTTGGGAGGTAGTATATTTCTTTTGAAAACTACTATTTGATTTGATTGATCTGACTTGAATCTTTTTATGATGCAGAGAGGAGCAGTGGAGATCTAGATCGAGATCTCTCAAAAGAGGGAGTGATGAGTTCTAGCATAGTCTATGAGACAGGTTATCTGAGCATAAAATCTTGGTGAAGCTTGTAGGTTGCTCAGACGTAATCAGTCCTATAGGTTTTCCTCATATGTAATCAGTCCTGCTGAAGCTGCAGGTTATCCTTGGATGTAATCATACCTGATGTGATTCTATTCTAGAAATGGCCAAAGTGGAGTTTAAGTACTTCATATAGAATCTTGGTAATTCTTCATATCAAGGTTCCCTCCAAGGGGAAGTGATACACATTATCCCTTCCCAGATGGTAGTAGGCATGTCCTACCATGTCGGTAGATGTAAGTGTTGAGCCTTTCTAACTTGGTGGTGGGTTGGGCCTCCCATGGTCATATGTAAGTGTTGGTCCTTTCTGACATGGTGGCAGGTTGGGCCTACCATGGTCAGATGTAAGTGTTGGGTCTTTCCGACATCATGGCAGGTTGGGCCTCCCATGGTTAGATGTAAGTGATGGGCCTTTCTGACATGGTGGCAGGTTGGGCCTCCCATGGTCAGACGTAAGTGTTGGGCCTTTCTGACATGGTGGTAGGTTGGGCCTCCCATGGTCGAATGTAAGTGCAGGGCCTTTCTGACACGGTGGAAGGTTGGGACTCCCATGGTCATATGTAAGTGTTGTGCCTTTTCGACATGGTGGCAGGTTGGGCCTCCCATGGTTGGATATAAGTGTTGAGACCTACAACTAGCATGAAAAACTGTTGGCTCTGTATAACTTCCTATGATGAGTATATTTGAGAGATAGAACCATTGTTCAAGATAGCAGCAACAGTGATGTTGATGATGAACCAGCTTTTATGATGATCCATCTTTGATGATGATCCAGCTATAATGATGATCTAGTGATGAAGACTTGTGTTGTATGAACTATGTCAAGAGAATACCTTCCTAGTTAAGAAGGAGTGTTGATGTATTTGTAACTTTGGAATGTATTCACTTGTATATTTCTTATTATATTTCATTGTACCCCAATGGAAATGTTTGTTCCTCCGATCGAGAAATTCATTAATATAATAAATTCATATAAAGTCATTGATGTTAACCCTTCATTGTAAGTTGGGGCAATAGTCCCCACAATTGAGTTGTATTAGGGTTATTAGACTCTCCTTGTGAGTTTGGCCCTAGAGAGTAATTGTTAAGTGGAAAACAAGTGTAAGTAGAGAGTGAGACTCTCTATTTGAAACACACACTCACTCAACAGTAGTGCATGAGTGAGAGAGGAGGAGCTCAAACAAGTGAGAGAGAGAACAACCATCAGAGATCATCTTTGTATCTTTGGGTTTTACTTTTGCTTTTGGTGCTCATTCTATCTCAAAGGAAGTTGCAGGGTTTTCTCTTTTATGGTTTCCCCGAGGAAGATTCTTTGTGTCTCTTATCTCTTGTGATTATTGTTGTGCATGTTATTCTCTCATATAAGATCCTAGATCATATTGATTAAATGATAAAAATCTAACAATCTAAGGAAATTGGATCAGGTTCCTACAAAATGGAACTTTTAATCCAAATAAGAATGTTAAGTTTTCTCAGAATCTAGATATTTCCAATAAGAAATATTAAAGAAACAAAGAATATAATGATACAAATGCAAGCTTAAGATGATATCTGGTCTTTATCAAAACCTGTATTCCACAAATGGTAGCTACCCTTGTTGTCGGAACCTCAAGGATTTCATTACCATTGCTCAAATTCTTAATATGGTGCTTCCTTTCAGATATCATACAGCATTTCCTTTTCCTTTCCCAAGGATTTTTTAAGTTGGGACACATTATTTATCGTATCGCTCACCATAAGTTTTTGCCAATCAAGGGAAAATGATTAAAGCAAACAGTCCATACACTAAACCAAGGTTAGAGATAGAAATACTAGTTGTGCAGGTTCCCAAAACCTGAAGCAACTTAAACAAAGTAAGAATTTAGTCAAACTTTTCAGTCAGTTGAGTAAGCAGAGAATTGATATTTTCCTGCTCCTTTCCAGCATTAGTGAGATTGGCCTTAATATCAAATTTTGAGCTAATAGTTAATTGTGCATTCTAGAAATGGAAGAAACTTGAATGCATGGAAAAGTCTGAGAAATTCATGTGAAGGTTTATCCAAAAGATTCAAAACTAGTGGAATTCCTTGGCTATCTAAGAAGAGAATGATATTTAAAATACATCTCAAAAAACAAAATTTTCCTTGCATGGTATGAAGCATAGGATACCTTCTGTAAATAATATTAAGTATCATAAGTATAATCTACATGGAAACTGACTAGATAACTCTTGTCCCGGTCCTTCTTCATCCCAAATTATTCTAGATATGAGAATAAGATAATAACAAAGCAAAGATTGCATTATTTTACATCACTGCAATAATAGCAAGTTTGTAGGAAATCCAGTAAGGGTTGCAACCTATGTGCATCATGAAAGAGCCCGCGTGACAAATGTCGGCTCAAAAAATGGACTCCATTTCCAATTGATGAAGGATTTTCCATATGAGGAAATTATGCAATGAAGGGCTTAAATTCCAATTCTAATGCATAGTCACTCTTGGGCCTGTAGGTACATTACCACAAATATGCCCGGTTTTCACATTGTAATAAAATAAAAGAGACACGGTAGATAAGGACTGTTTTATATGCATTGTTCATGCATCCTTTTCATCCAATTCCTAACCACAAAACGTTGTGTGCATCAACTATTCATAAAAATAAATATCAATAACTCTCTTTCAAACTGATATCAATGCCTCTTTTTTCTTGAATTTGGACATTATATTCATTAAACAAAAAAATAAAAAAATCAATATGCATTTGCAACTTTCAATGTAAGCAATGAGCATACTTTTTTGTCGAGGGTCTTAAAATGCAAAAACAAAATTTGTGCTATATGTTAACATTTTTACTTCCCCAAGAAAAAGACAGGAACACAATTGTTCCTTACCATTCCTCATCCATGAGGCATTCTTTGAGTTTTAGGTATTCTGGTACTACAATCTGCTCTATTGAAATATCATTTCCATTGGCACGAGCATATTCCCAAACTCTAGGCTTTGTTCATATATACATACAAATAAAGGGTGGGACAATGTCAACCTCCTCCTCAACTATATGTTAGCATCAATAACCAGATAATAGATAACATCCTTGCATAAATGAATGTAATGGACAAAACAATAATGAAAATGAAATTGGTATGCCTGTGTTGATTGTAACATTCGACCAAACAACCCTTCTTGAATCTTATTTCTTTCGGCTGGATCCTGTATTTTGTTTCCTTGAAACAAAATTCCAGAGGGCATACCTCAAATCATTTCCATTTATGTGCATGATCAACGCATATCCCACATGGAAAGTGGGACACAGACCCCAAGCCCCATGCCACATCAATATACATTAGTCTCATTCCACCACTTCCATAATTAAACATGATTCAAGAGGTTAGAATCCTCGTAACATTTGACCCAATCCCCACATTTGCACAAAGGAAACCATAACAATATTAAGCTCCTGAAACCCCACAAAATTGTTCCCTTGAAAAAAAAATCCATCAACATATGAACACAGTTACTCCTCTTCATCCTCACCATCTCCATTAGAATTACTCTCCTCACCATCATTGCCATCAGCATCATATTTAGCTGCTTCATCCTCACAATCACCGCTAGATTTAGCAGCATTATCATCATTTAGATCTTGTTGGTATTTATACATGGCCTTCTAATATGTTTATGTTGCCTCCTTTCACACACCTGGGTCACATGGTATAAATATTCAAGCCACTCAGTGTGTCCTTGGGGGCAAGTCTCGAGTCAAGGCTATCACCTTGTTCTTGACTCCTTCGTTTAGGCTCAAGTCCTAACTAAGCCAAGGGGGGTAGACCCTATCAAGTTACTAAGGCCAATTACTTAGTATGGTGATGTTAAATTGATAGAATTACTTAGGAGTTTGAAATTTAACCATAAAAAACCATAGATGACAAGATACAAAATGAGCGCATGAAAGCACAATGCTGAGACACAATATATATATATATATAGCAAGAAAATAGCAGTACCTTAAAATGGAGTAAAAAAGAAATCAATATACTTGCATGTGCTTGGAGTGAATGTTTTGCAATTTCCTCCTGGTACATTTTAAGTTAATGTGAAATATGAGTTGATTAAAATTAGGCGAAGGGGTGGACTCCAGATATACCCGAGAGTACTTGGAGTATGTCCAAAACTAAACCTTCACAGCTACCCGCAAGGAATATGTGGGCTGAATGGAATCTCTAAGGCTATTGTTCATAACGCACCCCTTAGGGTGTGACAAATATTGGTGCCCCGAGGTCACTTTTCAGGAGTTCCCGCTTCCTTTGGGTATTTTGCCACCGTAATGGTTTGATCTAGGTATTGGATTTTCACCTTATGGTTTATCAATTTGGGAGAGTGAATCCTAATTATACTAGTCACTCAAGTTATTTTGATAAACCTTGACTGATCAGATGAACTACAGCCAACTGCATAGCATACACATCGGAGTCTTGTCAATTTTAGTAAATTTTGAGATGGATGTTCTTGTTAAAAAGAAAACCCTCCAAGAACCTCTTTCGGTCCAAGTGGACCTCAATCGGGGAATCAAGGAGGGATTGATTTTATTATGGTTACTAAAACAAATGATGATAGCAAGTGAAACATAAAAAGATAATCAAACCACAATTTTCTAATTAGACTACCACGAACCTTTCTTCACCTTTCAGCTCAAAGGAGGCTCGTGGGGTAAGTATTAAAGTTACTTTGGAACCAATAGAAAGGGAATATGGAATTGATTTTAAATCAAAGTATACTACCCTATAGATTAGTACTATGCTAGATTGAAAAAAGATGAACGAAAAGCAAAAAATGACACAGATGCAAATCCCCCCAGGGGGGATGGGGAATGGGCTCGAAAGAGCCTATTCAAAATTATTTTTATTAACAGTAGTTAAAATATCAGCAAATGGATATGATTCCTCTTTATTCTTATACAGAATGAAACCAAGAGCTTACAAAGTGCAAAAATTAAAGATTTCAGTCAAAAAGGGAGACCCCTAGGGGGATTCAGAAGGCCCAAAAGTCACTTTCGAATAGAAGATCCTCCTCTTTTCTATTATAGCTGCTAAAAACCATCAATATTATTAGACTAAAATATGCCCAAAAGCACTCTGAAATTACCTTTGGGTCAGCTTACTTTTAACCAAAAAAAAGCTAAGTTAAAACTAGTTAAAAAAGTTAAAAAGGGAACCAAGGAAAGCAAGCTTTCCTTGGGATCTTGGATTTCCTTTTAGGCAGACAATATTATGTGCACTGATTGCTAGATTTATCTTTTATAACAA
The DNA here is from genome assembly GCA_001517045.1 of Pseudotsuga menziesii. Taxonomy (NCBI): domain Eukaryota; kingdom Viridiplantae; phylum Streptophyta; class Pinopsida; order Pinales; family Pinaceae; genus Pseudotsuga; species Pseudotsuga menziesii. The sequence continues at coordinate 179,767 of LPNX011142080.1, read as the reverse complement.
AGAACAAAAATCTAATGCATGCAAGCTACAAATTCTCTTTAAAATTCCATGCAAAAAGGACAATTTCCCTAAAGCTAGATCTAGAATGCTTATGAAACCTTTCAAGAACAAGATCTAGATTATGGGATTTGAGAAGATAGATCTATGTTAAATTTACTTTAAGATGATATATCTAAACAATATCAAATCTATGAACAAAGTAACCAGGTAAAGAATTGATTTTGAAGGAGGAAGAGGAGGAGAGAAATGCTGGTAGCCTTGAAGATCCACTGTGGAGCTTTTAGGTGGAATGTTGAGGGACTATTCCTTTGGAAGGTTTTGGAGAGAGTGAAGAAGAAAACTAGATCAGTATCCTCTCCAATCTAGGAACCTGCAGCTCAGCTGAAATCAAAAAACTTGCTGAAATACTTGTGAGATCCGATTAGTACATACACAAAGATTCAGAATAACATGCATATAAACTTATAAAACATGCTGAATCTAGATCTCTAAACATGCATCAAAGTAAAGAGATGGCCAATAAACTTATTTAAAAGAACCTTTCCTATCAAGATTATAATAAGCTTATTATCAATCTTAGCAATGAATCCACAAGCAATCAACAAATTATGAACATAGATACAAGTTACCTCAATAAAAAAATGGCAATGATCATCCACACATACAATGGCATAACACCTTCTTGCCTCCAAAGCTTCTCTTTATTTCAAATGAACAATAACAATAGTACAATAGCAACAGCACCTCAATCCCAATTCTAACTAGCTTCGAAGAGGCTGCTTGTGCTTGATTTATACAAAAACCAGGAGATCCAACCCAGGGGGCACAAATCCCAAAGAGATAGATCAAATCAGCTGATGGAGAGTCCATCAATGCCTGATGTGTGTCAAACTGAGCCAGATCTGAGTCTCACTGAGTGTAATTGTCAATCGGAGAGCTGATCTGACTAACACCTCAACCTGTTGACTGAAGCATCCACCAAAACTCATCTAGATGAGCCAAAACATGTGGAGGAGAGAGGGAGGGTGAAATTACCCATAAAGGATGTTGAACATCAACTGTGGATCTGATTTGTTCACCTCCTTCAGTCAAGGATTTGTCATCTCCAGTCAATCTGGTTCAGATCTGACTGATTTCAATCAAATCGGCTAAGAATCCACTGATCTATGATTCTGGATTTTCTCCATTATTCATCAATTTATTAATTAAAATAATCAATAATTGATTTTTGGGGATTTCTGACCTGAGTGATGGAAAATCGCTCAAAACTAGGAAACAGTGGGTCCATGGGTTTACATGGTGCTCTTAGCTTGAAAATGAGCACCTACATGATTGAAACTGATTATTTGGCCCACTTTTATTGCAAAATCATTTTTTTCCAATTAAACTATTAAAAAACAGCCTAAGTTTTGGAAAAATTAAATTTTAATAAAAAAACACTGAAAAAATCAAAAAATTAAAAAAGTTGAAAAACCCTAAGGGGACTTAGACATGTTCATATGACTCGACCATGCTGTCTAGCATGTTTATACATTGACACATAGACTCTAATAACCTGAATATGCCTAAATTCCAAGCCAACCACCCCAACTTTGGAGGTATGGAGTGAAAAACTCAGAAATTATCAATCGTTTATTCAACAACCAATAATAACCAAGGGAAAAGAACACCCTGGGCTGATTGGATTGACAAATAAAGTCTAAGAGACCGAGTCTTTTACAAACACTATCATGCTAGAACATTTATTACAATTCCCCCATGGGGTATGAACATGTGATATAGTACAACAAGCACTTCCTAGAAGTACTTCAAAAGGTCTTCTGAAGTCCGAACAAGTTATCCTTGTCCGGTTCACTAGGCTCACTTGATAAAAAACCACTAAGTACAACTTAGGTGGTAACAGTTTCCTTTAGTTCAATATCCTTTTCCACGTATGGCTTTTTGTCCTCATCTGGCATAGCTTTCCATTTCAAGCCCCCTTCCTTTCCAAATTGAGAAACACCCTTAACATCAAGATTAGTCTCCTTGTAGGTCTTTCTAAAATCATCCATGAACACAAAAAATGGTGTAGTCAGTTTCTTCGGTTGATTAGAATCCTTGTCCTTCTTCTCCTTCTTGCGTCTTTTCAGTTTCTCATCTATAGGTTTTTTCTTTTTTTTTTACTTCAGGTGCTTTTTGGGAAACTGCATGTTTAGCTTCTTTGGAGGCATCGAAGGTAGACCATATGTTATCTTCAAGCTTACAATCGTGCATGTAGAAACATTCCATGGGAACATACTTGTTGCTAACACCACATTTCATGAAGCCACTGTCATCACTAGCTCACTTCAAATTAGACATATCGGCATCTACTATTTTTCTCTGCCTTGGAGGATTAGTTTTTGAAGTTGAATTGGCGGCCATTCTAATCCTATATTGTAGTATCAAACTCATTTATTAATTATTGTATTTGTAGAATCCTTTTACCTTGTGAGACAAACCTATGGCATTCATCATAGAATCCTTCATAAAAGTAATTTACATAAAAGCTTCTCTTATCTTTAGCATTCTTGTAGTTTTCCATTATTTTTTAACTAAGTTGGGAAACTTTTTATACTTCTATAACTGCAATTCATTGTAGGGAGACACAATATATGCATGAATATACAAAAGAAACTTAGGCACAAGTCTGCAAAGGATTTAAGCACCCAATCCCCTCCCATGTGTATCCATATGTGGTTGGTGTGGACCTTCCAAGCCATGAAGATAACAACAGTACCTAATAAGACCATAGTTATTTTGAACCCTGAGTACCACAAATTCATAATGAAATTTATGGCTAGTCTTGATCCCCCGAAGTGTTTCATTGGAAAGGAATTTTTCCAGGAAGCAATCAATTATACGGTAGGTACGTTTTTTCCATTCCAAACTGAATTAAATTTGGACCCGCATTAGTAAGTTTGAATTAGTAACTTTGAATTAAATTAGTAAGTTTGAATTAAATTTGGATCCGCAGTCGCGAATGTCCATCCTTCGAATCTCTATTCGATCGAGTGCTTAAAGCAGGTGTGTCAAGGGAGGCAATTTTTACAAAATTTTGTGCCCTCTTCTTCCATGAAGAGGAAATTTTACAAAATTTAGTACCTCACACTCTGACATTTTTGTTTTTTAAAGAGGAAAGGCCATATCCAATTGCAGTTTGATATCCACCATCCCGCTTAGATCCTATCAAATTATAAGTCCGATATGTTTAATAGATAATGCAACGTCATAAATCACTCGTTACAAACGTAAATTCTATGTCTCGGACCATCATAAAACAATGCAACGCATGGGATATCATAATGGTGTTGATTAGAGCTCACCTCATTGCTTAACTAACTACAACGCATCTCTATTTTTTACAATATTATACATAGTGAATTTGATTGAATATGCCTAAAAGCTCATATCATACATACTATTATTACCATCATTGTTTAACTTATGCTTGGTTCCTTATTTGTTGGAGTTCAATTAGGTTAATAGTGTAATAAAGTAATTCAAATGTATGGGTTTTATGTGTAAATCATAACGTACTATGATTACATAATAGCAATTGTAGTTGCATGGATTTTAACATAAGGCTTTAGTTCTAACTATGATCTCTATTGTCATAGGTATAGTTAAAACAGGTTAATTGATTACATGATGCTTAGTGCTTGTTATTATTATATCATTATAATAGGGGTTATGTTCTAGAAGCTTCATTTTTGTTATACAAATATCATTCTTCTTATTCAAGCTTACTTACTTAGTTGTATCCCATTATATAGTACTAAATACATGGATAGGGTACAATGGGCTTTGTTTTAATATAAGTACATATGAGATGTTTTTTCAATTTCTAATATTCTTAATTTTATTTGATAGTTTTGGGTGGCTATAAAACTCACAAACAATCGATGATGGGCCTACCTGGATGATGATAAACTATGAGTCCTCTCTAGTTTTCCATCATATTAAAGAGACTTTTTTTTTAAGGTTACAAATCCTATTGCTTTACCAACTCAAATATTTTGAAGAAAATGTGAAGTGTTTTGGTTTGTAGCTAAGGGTATGGTTATATGAGAATATTAAAAGAAAAAATTATTTATATATGAATAGGTGGTTGCTAATGGGGTATACTTCCCATTAAAAGCATCATTTCATTTTAGCTATTTTAAAAAGTATACTTTAAAAAACAAAGTAAATGCATGTAGGTGTATGTGGTTGAGAAGGAGGGAGTAGGAAAGTATCCCATTGGTCAAATCAAGGACCCTATCATATTCGAAACCATCAAAAGGATAAGGGTTGAAAAAACTAACTCTCTTCTCAAAAACTTTGACAACAAAAGGCATTTGGTGAATGATTTCTTTGTAGGGGTTAATGCGGTAGGATGTTATGAGGAGAAAATACATTCCCAAAGTAATCATATAGGAGTGGATTACAAATATGAACAAGAATTATCTAGGAGGATTCAACTAGTTCTAGAAGGATTTAATGAAGGCATAGGTATATCATGTCATTGGATATCACTTGGCATGACTTTTTCGTGATAGTCAAAAGGTGAGAGTGGGATTAAATCCTTGAATATGATCTTCACATAACTTAATTTATTCCAAAATCTAATCCATTCCCTACATGCAGGGAATATATACCACATTTATAATATCTTTGATGGGGAGTAGAGAGGAATGTGGGACTTGGGGTGGAAATATGTGGAGAAGTTAGAGTTGTGAGGGAATCTTTGGCATATGAGTGATATGTGGTGTTTATTTCAAGGTTTATCACACCATGTATGGTCTTCAGGAAACATAAAATGTTTTAAGGTTGAAATTCAAGGTCTTGAGCCATAACATTTTTTTGTAGAGCTCATGGGCCATGCATGGGGCCACAACAACCACATAGGAAAATACTACGAAATCTCATCCCACGAGTGCATTATGGTGGTCATTAGAGGTTAGTTTTGGTGCCTAATACATGGTTTCATGTCAATATATAGGTTTTTTGGTGATATCATTGTCCTTGAGTCTCAAGGGAAATGTGTGAGGCCTCAAGCCACCATATTTTTGCATGTGAGAGGGATATTGTGCTCATTTAAATATTTGGGATGCTAAGTGTGGTACTCATTTCCCATTCAATGGTCCAATGCCAAAATACAAATCCTTACACAAATATTTTACTCTATTTCTCATGGGAAATGTGTAGGGCCTTAGTTATCGCATAATCCCTTCATAAGAAAATTTTAACCTGCAAGAGGAATATGGTGTCCATATCAAGATTTGTAACACTAAGAATGGTTGTTATGAACCAAGATTTAAATTAAGGGTATAAGTCTTTACCAATTCCATATATGATCCTTAAATGGGGATGCTTCTTGGTGTCCAAGGCAGGGTTGATAAAAAAATATAAGTTATTGGCCCATAATATTTATCTTTGGATCTCATGGTCCATACATGGGACCTTAGACCACACAAGTTCTACAAAGGTAATATTTGGAATATGAGTGAGATGTGGTGTTTAATTTAAGATTTAGCACACCATAGATGGTCTTTAGGATCATAAGATGTTTTAGGGTTGAAATTGAAGGTCTTGAGCCATAACATTATTTTGTAGAGTTCATGGGTCATGCATAGATATATTTCCCTAAAATTTCTCACAAAATGCTAAAACACCCAAACCCATCCAAGATATTGTACACCTATTTGCCATGACTTTTGGGGGGGTTCTAAAATACATCTTCAAAACACCTTTAGGGGGGGTCTTTCTAAATCCACTCGCCCCCGAAAAAAAAATCTCAAGAATTGGACTTTTGGGGGCGATTTTTTTAAAACCACCCCCAAAAGTCCAATTCTTAGGACTTTGAGGGGGGTTTTTAAGAACCACCCCCAAATACCCAAAAACAAAATTGGGGGGGGGGGGGGGAGGATTTAGCAAAACCACCCCCAAAAGGGTATTTTGTTGTAGTGTCAACCACATCATTGTCATCATCATTGATAGGTCACTCATATGCCACTATGGTTTATCATCATTCATCACCATTTGGATCCATGTCATATTGTTGCAATCACTCAAATTCCATTGATGTCACTAAAATATTGTCGACAACAACTAAATGTCATTAGAGCCATTTAGGTGATATTAATATGTCTCTCATATGTCATTATGAACATTTAAATGCCATTAGGATCGATCAGTATCCAGAAGTATTATGACATGCATCATCATCGTGGACATCAACGTTGTCATCATCATCATCAATACCATATTGTACATCAACATCATCTTGATCATCATCCTCATTATAATCATCATCATCAACACTAAGTACATCATCAGGAAAATAATCATCGTCATTGTCATTATGGTCACTCATATGCCATTAGTGTTATTAATCACTCATCACCATTAGGATTCATGTCATGTAATTGTTAAGGTCATTTATATGTCATTACAATCATTTCGATGATAATAGGGTCATTTAGATGTCATTAAAGACATTTAGGTTCCATTAGAATCAATTAGGATCCAAAATTCCTATCACATGCATAATCATTGTTGAAATCCACATCGTCATCACATCATACAATAAATCAACATCATTTTCATCATTGTAGTCATCATCAATGTCATCATCAATATAATTGCGATAATAATGAGCAAGGAACCCTACTACCTCACAATAATGGATGATATAATCTAATACTTATCAAATCATATATATATTCCCCATCATAATTATCATAATTCATCATTGTCATGTTGTGAGGGTCAATCAAATTGCATTAGGGTCTATCAAATGTTGTTGGGGACATTCAAATTCCATTGGATAAATTTAGGTGACATTAAGGTAATTTACCCCTCATTATGATTAATCAAGATCCAAAAGTGCCATGATTACAATCATTTAGGTTCTACTATAATAAATCAAGATCCAAAAGTATTATCACATGAATCATAATCATTGGCATTGACATTGATATATCTGACATTATGTCGGACGTTTTCCGAACACAATTCCTAGCTCTAAACCTAGTGCAATTCCTAGCGTGGTTCCTTTCAAAATTTCTGGCATTATTCCATGCATTATACCTGGCTCTATGCTTGGCACTATGTTCGATGTTTTCTAGGCACAATTCCTAGCTCTATACTTGGAGCCATGATGGATGTTTTTCTTGCCGAAATTCATGGTGCAATTTTGGTCCCTAACCCTAGATCAATATATGGTGCTATGTTATTCAAGACGTTTTTTTGGAGGCTATTCTAGGTGTTATATGGGATGATTTTTTGGATGCTAATTGGGACAATAATTGTGATGCTAATTGGTATGCTAATTGAGACATTAATTTAGATTCTAATTATTGTCCAAAATAACACCAACTTTTGAAAAGGGACACTAATTGGGATGCGAATTGGGACGCTAACTGGGATGCTAATTGGGATTCTAACTGCGTTGAAAATCAGGACGCTAATTGGGACATTAATTGGGATTCTAATTAGCGTCTGAAATAGCGTCATATTTTCAAAAGGGATGCAAATAACGCAATTAAAAGCGCCATCTCATGGAAAAGCGTCCACTTTGTCCAAAAAATTATGAAAATACACTAAAAGTGATAGTGGATGCTAAAAAGGAAGCTAAAAGAGACGTTAATCACAAGGTTTTGATGTAGTGCCCAAGGTTGCATCTAGGACATAAACCCTAGTTGTGGTCATAAACCAATAGAGAAATGAGTAAGGAATTCCCACACTCTCTTGTATACCATGTTGAAGTTCGTAAGAGAACGCAAGAATGAAATTGAACCAACCAACAAACCCTAATTCATGTAATAAACAAGGATAAAAACAATGTTAGTGTAACACAACATTTAACCTAAGAAGTGTATTAGAGATTATTTATGGGTGCAGTACTATAGGGAGAATCCATAAGTGTGTTAGAGAGAAGATGCAAACCAGTAACAAGAAATTTTAGGGTGCTCATAGTTTAAATCACTTGTATTCAAGAGTTTAGGAAGTTCACATGAGGCATGGGTCCTTGCCCAATTTATGCCAAATGTAAAATTTTGTTATTATAGGATTTGGGAGGGTTTTAGTTCTAGTTATGTTACATTTATAGATAATTCATTGAGTGAAGACCTTACTATACTTGTTACAACAGCTACAATGATAGAATGTAATCTTTGCATTTCTTATTTAAACCACTTATACTATGAAACGAGAACTCAACACAGTCCTCGTTTTTCTCTCTCCTAATTTTAGTAGCTATTATTACCTTCATTTAAAAAAGGGTTGATACCAATATCACACATTTTCATTTTGAGGCATTTTTTGGGGCATTTGAATAATCTTTGTCCTAAAATATTTTTAGTTTCTATTTTCAAGTGTTTTGTTTATAAATTTAACAAAATATCATACAATTAGAAGCATGTTATAATGAAAACATATACATTTTGCAAATTTTTATTTACAATAATACATTTTTATGGACAAAAAAAGACATTTTTATTGACAAAATTGTAAAAATTTAGAGAAAATAAATACATTGAAAGTCATAATTAATGGATTTTGAGAGATCTTTTGTATAAAAATGATACAATTTTATATTATTTTCCAAAAAGTGACCATTCACATAAATTCAAGAAAAACAATACCATATATATGTAAATAACATATTAAAAACATTATATATAGAAATTTTATTTCTAAAATAAACTCTGAAAGTCAAAACATTACCAATATATCTTATCAAAAAGTTGTCAAAGTTCACATTTTCTTCAAGACATGAAACTAACCAACAATATCATGCAAGCCAAATTCTTCATCGAAATTGGAATTTTCTGAGCTTGGATTTCTTCATGGACATCAAGGTCCTCTTCCATTAGGTAATCTATGTATTCAAGATGCCCAAAGTGCTCCTCTACAGACATCCCTCCTAATAGGGGTTGAAGCGTTTTTAACATCTTCTGCACAAGTGTTTCACTAAAATTAAAAAAACTACATTAAAAAAAATTGCATCGATACTACATTAAATTGAACAAGGTCAATATAAATGAATGCAAATAACCAATTCAACTTATTCAATCCATTTATTCAACTTTTTTCATGATCTCTATTCATGTCCAATTATTTTTACCCAATGAATGCAAATGAGCTATTCAACTTAGTCAATGCTATTATTTTTGTGAATCGATATAATGGCTTCTTGCCAATGATGCCATCTTCATTATTGTCACAAAATATACTAAATGGAGCAAATCCATGGTTTTTATTACAATTGTATTTATTCAGCTTATTTCATGATCTCTATTCATGTCGAAGATATCTACCCAATGAATTCAAATGGCCAATTTAACTTATTCAATGCTTTTATTTTTGTGAATAGACAAAATTTTTATCACAAAATATAGTAAATAGAACAAAGCAAAAGGTTTTTATTAAAATTATATATTTTAAATTTTGTTTTTATGTTGTTTGCCATGATGCCATGTTCATTATTGTCACAAAATATAGTAAACACCATAAAGAAGTTCCCAAAATATAGTTGTGTAATAAGAAATCAGCTAATAACTTAAATGAACGATGTCAACTTGTGGTGCAGGAACATTCATTTGAACCTAGCGATTTCTAAGAACCATGCAATGATAAAAAGGACCGTTATAACTGCCCTTTTTTGACATATATGTTTGTTTTTTTTTATGCATGCAAAATGTAAAATCAATATCCCAAAAAATAAAAATAAAAATAATATATATATATATATATATATATATATATATAAAGTTTTTTCCCTTGGAAAAAAAACTGTTTGACCAATATCTTTTGACAAGATTCTCTCATTAGACATTATCACTGGATTATCAGTGCTGCAAGTATGCCTTTACCCATTCTGGGAGTATTACATTAGAATGTAGCTAGCCTACAACCCTCAAAAGTATCCCTTTGGCTGAGATGTTGCACGTACTATGTCTGTTCCACCAAATTCACCCAGTACTGCATGAAATGGGCCGCTTGCACAGACAAGACAACCTATGAGGGGGAAAAACATGCCTCTGGTCGATTTGAACCTTTGGTTAGGGATATGAAACAATCCCAACCCACTAAATTTGAGAAATCCAATGTCTTGGTAGTGATCTGTGAGACATCATAAGGTGCAGAGTGCCACTAAAAAAGATGGTCATTGCACTAAACTCGTGAAGTGTTCCAATGTGCGACTCTCATTTTTTCTCAAAGAAAAGACTATGTTGTAACTAAATATTAATCTTTAAAATATGCATAATAATCCTAAATATGAGCTTAAGCTGAAACGTTTGGCCCGGTCAGACCCACTAAGTTCATCTCATGACACAAAAACAAATGCATTATATTTAACAGAAAGCTAGTGGTTTAAGAAAGAAACATGCCTGCACTTGACACCTAACAGGAAACTTCTCGATGTCTCTGTAATAATCGGCAATAAAGTCTACCATTTTGTGAGCATTTTCTTTGAACTCCTCTGCGTTGAATGGCATTAAGCCCCGGCGCTCCGGTAAATCCCCATAATTCTCCCTGAAAATAAAATTCGACATTTTCAATCGCTCAATCCGTTCAGTGTAATTTCGGGATCATTCTCGGGTACTTTATTGCTTACATTGTTTATCAAGGATTACAGCGGAAGCAATGATGAAGCCTAGAATTTCATGCACAGGCACACGAGTGGGTTGTGCGCATAATATATTGAATATTGAACTAGAAAATGCTTTGTTGATTGGGTTGTGTGAGGGTGTATATGATATTCAAATCCAATGGTGTGCACATAATATATTGAATATTGAACAAGTTGATCGGGTTGGGTGAGGGTGTATATGATATTCAAATCCACTGGTGTGTGCATAATATATTGAATATTGAACAAGCAAATGCCTTGTTCATTAGATTGGGTGTTGCCAATTGGGTTGGGTGGGGGAGTGATCATCTTTGTTGATTGGGTTGTGTGTGTCAAAACCCCAAATTTTCCGAAAAATTTAAAATTTTTAATTTACATAATATTAACATAAATGTAGTTAACTAATCATTTAATTAGTTAAAGGTTATCAGCTTATAATTAGAATTCATCTGTTATTTGCATAGATTGATAGAACAAATATTTTTAGTTTACTGACTTGTTTCTTTTTGCAAACATAAGGTGGGACTGTCATGAAAAACTGGGCTTACTTAGCTTTCGAGCTAATGCAGAAAGTTTCTTCTGTCCTTACAGATTATAGGTAAGAAGATTGGCTGCTGCAAGTAAAAATTATAAAGTCTTATGTACAAGTTTGTTTGCAATTCAAAGTTCAGTAAGACATTAGTGGCTAAGCACATATCAATGCTTACTGAGGTAAAATCCATTATCTGCTCTTCATTCTAGTAGAGGTAGAATTATAGTTCTTAAGATTACTGAACTGTCTGATATCTATCATAGTTGTCAGTGTCAAAAGATCTTTAAAAAGATTGTTTACAAGTAGAAAACGAAAATCAAAAGTTTATGTTTAAGAAAACACAAATACTCTTACTTTGTAAAGTGTATGAATAAGGGGTTTACAATTTACTGCTTCTAAAATCAAACTATCCATTGATAGGGATATACTCATGCTGATGCACCAGGTCTTATTTACATTACCACTGATTCAACACATACTAAAGCTTGTCTTAGGTTTGATGGATCACCTACCGTAAACTGGTTATTATTTTAGTCATTAAAAGTATGTACAACATAAAAGTTTCAAGGTCTAACCATTACGTTGATAAACTTTTCTCTTAAATGGCTTCACCTTCATATGTGTTAAATTCTAAGTTAAGGACATTTATTCCAGCTGATGCATTCATCAAAAATATTTAGTTTCTATTTCCTCTTGTAAGCATTTATCAAACTTAGATGAATATGACAAGACCATAAAGGTTAACATTATAAACACAATAGTTACTATGGTTGAATTCTACAACCTCCTTAAAGTCAACCATTAGTATATTCTATAATTAGAATATACGTTTTGGTGGAATACTTGTAAAAAATAATATTCTTACTTGAACATATGTATTATATTTCCCTCCTATAATCATGTTACAATATTATTCTATTAAGACTGTAAAGTGTTAAATGACAAGTAGTCATTCACCCGGATGAACAGGTCATAAACAAGTCCATGACATTTTAAGTTTATAGTCTTACTCTAAAGATAACTCTTAAAATATTTACCTTAGACATTTCAAGTTTGTATACAAGATTATGTTATTGCACTTACCACTCTAGATATAGTGCTCCTTAAATCAAAAGTTTATTAAATAAAATATCATGTTACAAGGTTCTTTGCCATATAGTTGGTTGTACCCACGACGAACCTAGTGTTATCCTTTGATTGCATCGTATGGGTGATAATATAATATAACGTATGGTAATGATTTGTTAAACCTTGCATCGGTGGTAAGTTTCCACAACAAAGTTTACATATTAACCTAACACTTGTTATAATGTTCCAATGATAGGTTGACTCGGCCAGGACTAAGGTATAACCTTGGAGACAGCCGAAAGATTGTCAACACTGGATCCTCTTGATTAGCTCAACTAAACTATAGAAAACAAACCCACCGTGGCAATTTATTTGCATGGCGACGTGGCTTCATTTGGGCCATGCATTTCAAGTTTTAAAAGAGTCTTCCCCAAGACCTAGCTCCTTATCCTCCCTCGCCTTCGGCACTTGTCCATCCTTTGTGAAAGAAAACCGGCCGCTCTATCACCTATGTAGTGCTGCGACTATCTATGGATTCTCCTCCCTGGTTAGCTTGCCCCATTGCACGAAAGTGAAGGCTGTCTCATGGTGTTTCTGCTCATCATGCGTTACACGTTCTCTTGTTTGCTTTTTTGCTGCCTCCATTGTTTAAACTCGAGCCCTTAACTGTGTCAATCCTTACCATTCTCCTTCAGTTTATCCAACGAGAGTGGTTCCTCCTTTTGGAGTGTTATGGTTTGAGTTTCACCATTACTGTGTGTTGTTGGAAGAAGTAACAGTTCGGCTTTAGGGTTTTATCTACTCCTTGCTCGTGCTGGTCGCTGCACTGCTGTTTATGACTTTCAGTTGCTAAGGTAAAAGAATTATTCATTTTCTTTTAAAGATAATGCCAAATTTCTTGTATATACATCTCTTTGTTTTTAATATAAATTTAACAGCCGGACATATGTTTGTTTTGCAGATACAATCTGCCTCTCTTCTCTGTCTGCACAAAGAGTATGGGGTTGCGGCGATAAAGGGAAACGGTAAGCCCTGGTTTCTCCATGGCTCATCCACCTTGTGTAAACCCTTATGGGGTAATGAGGGATTGGTCGTTGCGGCCTATTAGACCCTCATGGATTTTGGTTGTTTGTTCGTTGTTTATCATCATTTGGTTAAGACCCTAGCTCTATTGCAGGGCTCTCTGGCTTCGGCCGTGAGTGTAAATTTTTGTTTTGTAAATATTACTGTGTTTAGAGTAAAAGAACAGGCTGTAATCCTTCGTGTGTAATTTCTCAGTATGGCCATGGGTTAATATTACAGAACTGGGTTTTACAGTCATTACTTTTGTATATTCAGAATGAATAGGGTTTTTACCCTAAGTTATTATATAAGTATTAATTATTGTTTTCCTTTTCTGCATTCCTTCCTTGCTTACATTATTGAAATTTTGAATGCTTACTTATGTTTAATTTAAAACTACAACTGTGAGTAAAATATTGTTAGTTCCACCATTTGTTGATTTACTTGTATAACTTGGGTTCTATAGGGTTTAACCCTATTTGACAGTGAAGAAAAATAACTCTGTTCCTTTTTCTTTTAAATTACTGCTAAGTTGAAATGTGCTTCTGCAATGTTAGGGTTACTAGTTATATTTATAGCATGTAATTAAGCTCGATAAAAGAGCATCCTGAACTTCTGTTGTTTACTTCCTGCACAAAATGCATTTCGTTTGTTTACTGTTAAAAAAGTATTATTATTAGGGTTTCTGTACCTGGTTTATAATTTGACTTTGTTATTAATAAGAATTTGTAATTATTGATGTATAGTTTATACCCTTTTAATAATATAGGGTTTTTATATCTTTCTTTTTACAATAATTCTAAGTACTGTTAGTATACTTGTAGCTCAGACAGTATAAATAGTTCTGGGATATACTTACAGTAATAAGAATACTACTTATGTTAATAGTAATAATATTCTTATATTGCATAAATAAAGTACCTTATTACTATTATAATAACTATATTATCTCTCTGTGATTACTATAGCCTCTATATTAATATCCTTAGTTTATTTTTTTATAAGTATATCGAAAATAGTATTTGTTAATTAATTCTTGTGTAATTTATGCTATACTATCTATGTTCTTTTGTGATTAATTTGTTTTCTTAGTTATGATATTTATTTATATATATCCAGAATTTAATTAACTCTATCCAGAGTTTATCTTATAAGCACAAATATTAACCTTTGTTCATATTCTAAATAAAAAGATTAACAACTCTGGAAACTTGTTCGAGCTCAGTCCCAATAAAAAGAAGGAAAATAACGAAATGAAATACATCACAAAACATTCATAAAATCTAGACTAGATTGGTTTGACAGTAGTATCTAATCATTATATAACTATTCCTACTTTCAGTTTATTATTAGACATATAGTAGTGAAGTTATTCTAATCTGGAAGAAAGAAACTGTATGGTAAAACAGGAAATAAATCTAGTCTAAAATCTACTCTCCTATTTATTCTTTACAATATAAAATTACTGAAAGCAAAATATAGTACAAGGAAGTAGTTTTTAACTAAGAACTCATACAACTGTCTATAAAATATCTTTTCTGAAAATAGTTAAAGAAACAAACTACTACTCTGCAATCTCATCATGATATCCTTATTTAAATTTTACCCCTGTGCTGGAGTACGGTCTGGTAAAACCTAGACGTGGAAAAACACAGTGGGTCTTTATCTTTCATCAAAATATTCCATTACACAAAAAAACTAAAACATTTACATCATTAAACCAGTTAACTCTTATATCATAAACTACAAACATAACATTCAACCATTCACAATATTTTAAACAAGACAGTTAAGTGACAGAACCTGCTTGATCTTTGGACAACAACAGCAATGGGAGGCCGTTCCTCCCTACCAATTCCTAGAGAGAACTCAAACAGTGACTCCTCGGGACCCCCGAGCTTGCTCTGGTCTCTCTGGCTAGAACTAGGTGCAACAATAGTCAGATACCAGTCTCCAAACTCAATATTAATCCAAAACTTATCAATAAGTTCTCCCAGCTAACAAACTGTAATAAACCAAGTTACTGCAGCAATCCTCTCAGAACAACTTCCTTACTGTTTTTCCCTTTTTCCCCAAATGAATTTCCTGAATAGCATTCCACCTGAATGTTTCTTCTCTGGAAAATATCTGAGCAGCCTTAGCTCTCTTCATTGGGCACTTTTAAAAGATTGCCTAGGTCTTTTTGGGTTAGTTGTCATTTAATGAGCCACCTGCTCTGATCCCACTTTCTTGGGGGATCATGACCCCAAATATAGGGAAGTTTCCACCTGCAACTTAGGAAGTGTTTGAGGATGCTGCCACTTGTCTTTTTCCCTCCACCTAGTTCCATCCACCAGTTTGACCAGTAACCTCTTTTTAACAGCTCTCCCATGCTGTTGTCTCCACAATTTATTTATTAAAAATAAAATATTCTGAATTACATTCCACTTCTGTTGACTCTGCTGAGTAATCAGTTCCTACTTAGCATTAAATTTAACATAATGTCTCAGGAATATAATTAAAACAATTAACCTTATTTTACAAAATTGGGGTATGTGACAGTGTGAGGGTGTAAATGATATTCAAATCCAATGGTGTATTGTTTAACTAAGCAACTCTAATTCTTAATTTGTAATGCACTAGAACATCTGGATTAACA
>LPNX011142080.1:0-163139 GCA_001517045.1 Pseudotsuga menziesii | reverse complement strand
ATTCAAAATAATATAAAAAAGTAGAAGGTATTTAAATAAACATTAATGCTTAATCTGTAATCCACCAGAACATCTAGATTAACCTATGTTGCAGAAGCTTGAAGCTTATCCGTCGCATTCAAAATAAGATCGAACATGTCCTGGATTGTTGATGAAAACGCCGTACTGGGGATAAGAAGTATAAGAAATGGACACAGACCTGGAAGAAGAAGTCATTGGAAGATTAGAAGGACAAGATTAGAAGGACGTATACAAATGAAACTGTAAGCCAGGATTTAAAGATAAGCTTGCTCAATGATTCAGAAAAAATCTGTGATATGATTCAATGCAAATAATAGTTATGATTTATTGCCTTTAGTTGCTATTGTCAACCAATACTTGTGATTGATTTCCATTAACTGTTCTCGTCATGCTCCAACTCCGGGGAAATTCATTACATAATTAACCGTTGTCGTCATGATCCAACTTCGGGGAAATTCATTACTTAATTCCAAGAATATACTATGAAAATCATAAACAAAAATATAATGAGAGTGATATTGTGGACTTTGTGATATATAGAAAATTCATTACATTATTTCAAGAATATAATACTAATACAAGAAACAAAAATCTAATGTCAGTGGTCTTGTGGACTTTGTGATCTTGTTTTAATTTCCCTTTCCAAATCCTCCTGAACACGCATTCGAGGTTTTTTTCATAGTGTGCTCATCATGAAATAGAACAACCTCTTGTATGCAAAATAAGCTGTTGAAATAGCATTCGTCCAAGGCACATTATGACATTACATTATGTCATGTCAATCCAAGGCACATTATGACATTACATTATGTCATGTCAATCCAAGGCACATTATTCCATTACATTATATTAATACATTATATTATATCATGCCAAAAATTTTTAAATATTGTCATTAAATTATATTATATCAATATATTTTGTCTTTTATTTATTTCTTTTAAGTATAATGAGTTTTCTGTCCTAATGTGCTCATTGTGAAATAGAACAACCTCTTGTATGCAGAATAAGGTGTTGAAATAGCATTCTTCCAAGGCACAATATGTCATTTCATTATGGCATTATGTCATTACAATCCAAGGCACATTATGTCATTACATTATATTATATCAACATATTATGTCATTTTTAAAATATGGTCATTACATTATATTATATAATATATTATGTCATTTTTTAAATATAATGAGGTTTCTGTCATAGTGTACTCATCCTGAAATAGAACAAACTCTTCTATGCAGAATAAGTTGTTGAAATAGCATTCGTCCAAGGCACATTATGTCATGGCATTATGCCATTACAATCCAAGGCACTTATGCCATTACATTATATTATATCAACATATTATGTTATTTTTTTTAAATATTGTCATTATATTATATTATACATTACATTATATCAATATATTATGTCATTTTTAAAATATAATGTTGTTGGGGGATTTAGAGGGTTAGAGGGGGGTGTTTTAAATTTTGCAAATGTAGTGTTGTTGGGGGTTTAAGGGTTAGGAGTGGGGGTGTTTAATTTTTCTTTTTAATGTAATATAATGGGGTCAGGGGTTTAATTTTTTTTTATTATATCCAAATGCTCATCTGCAAAAAAATATAGATTATGATGGGGTGTCAGACCCATAGATGAGTTTAAATAATTTCACATGAAACATTTTAGATGTTTTTTATCAATATGATGTTTGTAATTGAAACTATAAATGAGTTTTTGACAATTTATATGAATACTTTGTTCTTGTAAGGTCTAATATATGACTTCATTATGAATCACATCATTATTTGTTTGATTTTAATGGTTAGAGTGCTGAAATTATTTATGAAATATTTGTTTTTGTTTAATATGCAAGTTTCAAAAAAGTTGTAATTTATCCCTTGAACAAAAAAATCTTTTTCCAATTTAGGGGTTGATTTCAAAGTTTTTGTAAGCCATGGCTCTATTTTTAACCCCCCCAAAAAAAATGTGTATACTGGTATCAACACTTTTCTATTTGGAGGGTGTTTTTTGTGTTTTTTATGCAAAAATTATCGTTTTTATGGATAGAGTTCTCGTTCTTAGTATAAAGTTCTCATTTCATAGTATAATGGGTTTCTATAATGGAACTAGGATAAACAAAATTTATTACATCTGTTAGATTTCATCTTATTTTTTCTACAAGCTAAGGCAATAAATGAATTGGTGATGTTTTTTTAATTCACGAGTTTGTTAGAAAAATAATGTAGTCTTTACAGTTTTGGAATATATGTTCTATCTCTTATCATCATTTTTCATGGTACTAATAATATTAGTAATATGATGTAGTTTTAAGGGACCTTGCATGAGGTCTTTCCATCCAAATAGAGAATCTGGAGAGGATTCTGTTGGCCAAGATGTTGTCATTCTGTCAAACTTTGCAGCACAGTTATATCACACAGTATATTATACAGTGAGTGATGTTCCACAGTATGCTTGTTGGTCTCGTTGTTACACATAGTTACACTTATAGGAATCATTGTACAACAAAGCACACACAGCAGCACATACAGACTCTCATACGGACTCTCGTATAGCATAGCACAGCCACGATACTGTATACAGTCAGGATGGAGCACAGCAGGATGGAGCACAGATGTTACAAAGAACCAAAATGTTATACAACAGAATGTTACACATTCACAGTATTGTTTTCATTTAAAAGTCACAACCATATAGCGAAGCACACAGCAAAACATTGCAGAGAGAATGTTACAGTGTTGAATAGCACAGCCACGATATGCTATACAGTCATTATATAGTCAGATGACTCACAGTTATGAAGCACAGTGAAAAGAATGTTACAAATCACATGAATCATTTCTCAGATGTTACACAGTACCAGAGTCCATTACGCAGCGAAACCCATTTAACACAGAATGTTACATAGCAGACAGTTACAGGATGTTATACAACGGTCCTCATTTGATCTGGGCTCTAATTCAACGGTACCTGGGTCTCATCTGGAATTTTTATAATATAAATCCACGAAACTACAGAATGAAAAATAACCAAAATGATAATGATTCGTCTTCGTTCTACCTGTCTCTTGATTAGGGAACATGAAGAGTCTAGCACAGTATTGATTCGATGAGAAGACAATGGGATCAGAGAATTAGAGAATGACTATTCGTGGAATGTAGAGAGTCATACAAGCTGGGTATTCGAAGGACTTAAGGGTTTTCAGTTAGAGACTTTGAGAGTATATGGTATTCGTGGAATGTGAATCATTTTTGTACAGATCAGCATTCAAGACTTTGAGAGTCTTGACAGTTAGAAATTTATTAACTATTTCTCGTTTGCAATTCGATGATACATGAAGAGTCCGTAACCGTTTCTGTAATGAACGGAGAGGATGAGAATCGACTGAAATATATATATATATATATATATATATTGTAGCAAGCAGACTTTAGAGAGCTAGATGTTCAATGAGGTAATTTTGAATATGAGAGATTGAGCACATTGCAGAAAAGGATTGAAGAGCTAGATACGATAATGAATAGAGATTAACAGTTGCACAGTGTGAAGAATAGAGGAGAATAACATAAGATAGGTTCAGAAAAGTAAAGAGAAGATGATGAACGGGTCCAGATGAGAAAGAATAGATGAATGATACAGTGACAGTCTCGGTGAGTTCTGTATATGCTTAGCCTTGATGATAAACAGAGAAAAATGTATAGAGATAGAATTATAACATCTATTATGAATATCTGTAACACTGTCTAATTCAAAATCATAATGTAAATGCTGATTTATAAATCCTAGTCATAGACAGTGAGGGTTTGTAAGGGTTTGATTCATTCTGTAATTCAAATAAAAACCAGGGTGGTAGGGTGGAGCAAGGGAGAACAGAGTTCTCGAGGGTGTTGTAGCATCCCTCTGGTTGTTGCCAGAAAATAGAAGCAAGTTGGTGCTTGTATAATTGCAAGTTGGAGCTTCCAGAGGTAGCAGCCTCGTCTGGGTTGGAGCTCAGGAAAAATAAAAGAATGTAAAGAGGAGTTGGAGCTTACCTTTCATTCTTAAGAAGAAGAGTTTTTTTGGGGGGGTTTCCTCGTGAAAACATTGTCTCGTGTTCGTTGATGTGATTGAATGTTGACTGTTATTTAATTTGCTGCTATATGTTGAATGGTTTAAACGTATGTCCATAATAAATCTGAAACATCCTTTAAAAGATGCATTTTGGTATGTAACTGATTCACCCCCCCTCTCAATTACTTTAATCCATCCAACAATTGGTATCAGAGCTAGGTTGCTTCAAAATAGTTTAACCACTGGAATCTAGATCCTAAACAATGGACAAGAAATTAGAATTTACCAAACATGGACTGCCTCTATTTGATGGACATAATTATGTTTTTTGGAGTATAAGAATGAAACTGTTTCTACAATCTCAAGGAGTTGATGTATGGAAAGCTTGTTTAAATACATATAATGTTCCAGCAACTATCCCAATAGATCCTATAAGTAGAAGACTCTATGAGAGTAATTCAAAGGCTATGTATGGTATTCTAGGAGGCCTAGCAGCTTCATAATTTGTTAAAGTAATGAATTGTTCCTCAGCAAAAGAAGTTTGGGACAAACTAAAAACAGTCTATGAAGGGGATGTTAAAGTTAAAAATGCCAAACTACAAACATATAGATCTCAATTTGAAAGTTTGAAAATGGAAGAATCTGAAGATATAGCCACTTATTTCCTTCGAATAGATGAAGTTGCCAATACCATGAGAGGGCTAGGACAAAAGATTGAAGATGATGCTATTGTACAAAAGGTCCTTAGATCTCTTCCTGCTATATTTGATCCTAAGGTTTCTGCATTAGAAGAAAGAGCAGATTTAGATACCTTAGATATGGATACACTTCATGGAATACTGACTGCATATGAAATGAGAACTTCTGGTGAGACTTCTTCCAAGAAAGAAGCAGCATTCAAAGCAACAAAGAAGGAGAAGAAGAAGTGAACCATTCTGAAAAATCAAAAGAAGATGAAGAAGAAGCAAATTTTGTCAAGAGCTTGAAAAAAGGTACAGGTAAGTACAAAGGTAAGCTTCCTTTGAAATGTTTTGGATGTGGTAGAATAGGCCACTTTGCTTCCAAATGTCCATATAGTAAGAACTCTGACAATGAGGTAGAAAGCAGTAAAAAGCCAAAGCAATACAAAAATAAATATAAGAAGTCTTTCAATAGACGTACTTTCAAGAAGAAGAGTTTATTTACTAAAGAAGAAAGTGATATATCTGATTCTGATGAAAGTGATGATCAGTCAGATGAGAATCTCTTTATGGATTTGGAAAATCAGAAAGACCAGTCTAAAGAGGAAGAAGAAGGTGAAGTGGATTTGGAAGCAGAATTGGTAAATGCTCTATGTGATTTAAGAAGAGAAAGAAAAGAATGTAGACATCTTAAGAGAAATGTTAAAGAACTTGAGGATGAGTTGAAAAAATCAAATGATTCATTTGAAAGTACTGAAGCAATGGTAATTGAATTAAAACTAAAACTGGAAGAAGCTAGAATCACTGAAGAATCTCTAAACAAATTAATTATTGTAAAGGATAAAGAGATTAAAAAACTGAAATTAGAAGTTGTCTTATGAAGGAAGAAGGTACAGGAAAGTAACATGAATCACAGTTCATCAATTCTAAATCAGATAATAGAAAGTCAGAGATCTGTAAATGATAAATCTGGACTTGGTTATAAGGCAGCAGTGATTAATGATTGTTCTAGTTCAAGTGTGAAAGAAACAGGTACAGAAAAGAAGAATGAGAAAGGAGCTGATAAGAATTCAGTGGTTGAGAAACAGGAAGAAAAATCAAGACCAATTGTTCAGAGAAGGACACATGACAGGTATCAGAATAAGTTTAATGGATATTGTTTTTTTTGTTACAATTATGGACACAAGGCTGCGTTTTGTACTAAATCGTCAAGAAAAATATATGAACATAATGGTTATGAGAAGTCTATACATGGATATGGAAAACGATTGGATGTGACAAGTCAAAACAGAAATATTAATACTCATAACAGATTTGATACTTTAAACCATGAAACAGAATGTTATAAGTGTCAAAATTTTGGCCATATTTCAAGAAATTTCCCTACCAACTTTCAGAAAGTTAGTAAACCCATCTATACTTATCAACAAACTCAAATCTGGAAAAGGAAGACTGAAAATCTGAAAGCTGAAAAATGTAACGTAGCCCTGCAAGTTGAACATAAAATCAAATGGATAGTAGACAGTGGATGCTCCAAACATATGACAGGAAGTAAACATTTGTTTATCAAACTAGACAAAGGAAAAGAGGGGTCTGTCACATTTGGGAATGATCAGACAGCTAGAATAATTGGAAGAGGGACTGTATGTTTAAACAGTAAGAAAAAATTGGCTGAAAATGTCCTGTTGATAGAAGATATGGAACACAACTTGCTGAGTGTTAGTTAAACATGTGATAAGGGACGCTAATGATATTTGATTCAAATGGATGTCAAATCAGAGATGTGAAAACAGATAAACTAATAGGTACAGCCACAAGAAATTCAAGCAATGTCTATATTCTAGATGAGAAAAAGAATGAATGCTATCTTAGTAATGAGAATGAAAGCTGGTTGTGGCACAAGAGACTAGGTCACATCAATTTTGATAATTTGATCAATGTGAGTAAGAATGAAGCTGTAAGAGATTTACCATATTTAAATAATCTCTCAGGTTCAGTGTGCAAGCAATGCCAACATGGGAAACAAACAAGAGTCAGATTTAAAACAAAAGAATAGTCCACAACTAAACCGCTTGAGATAGTGCATACTGATATTTTTGGGCCCATGAGAACAAAAGGGATGAAAGGAGAAACGTATTTCTTATTATTTGTGGATGATTACACTAGGATGACTTGTCTTTACTTATTGAAAAAGAAATCTGAAGCTTTTGATTGTTTTCAAATGTTTAAAGAATTTGTTGAAAATGAATGTGACAGGAAAATAAAGTGCCTGAGATCTGATAATGGAGGAGAGTACGTGTCAAATGAATTTAACAAATTCTGTGATGTGAACGGGATAAAGAGACACTTCTCTATGACTGAAACACCCCAACAGAATGGGGATGTAGAAAGGAAAAATAGAACAGTAGTAGAGATGGCTAGAACCATGCTCCATGAAGCAAAGTTGAGTAACGTGCTTTGGCCTCAAGCTATTCACACAGCAGTTCACATTCTGAATCGATGTCTGCTAAGAAATAACCATTCTGTCATGCCATATCAGATGTGGAAAGGAAGACCAGCCAGCATTAAGCATTTCAGGATTTTTGGTTGTAAGTGTTATATCAAACGAGTAGATCCACATTTGGGAAAACTAGACTCTAGAACCAATGATGGAATATTAGTTGGCTACTCCTGTTCTAGAAAAGCATATAAATGTTATAATTTCAGACTGAGAAAGATCGTTGAATCAATAGACGTAACGTTTGATGAATCTGCATTCTTAAAATCAAAGACTAAGCAAAAGGAGTTTCAGACTCATGATATATTTGACAAGCACAAGTCAGATGATGAAAAGGATGAAACACAGGAGGTTAAGGTTGATGACTGTGACAAATCTACATTTGATGATGAACAATACTTCAGTCCTTCAAAAAGTACAATTTCAACAAAATCTTCAAGCAATCGAATACAGAAAATTCACCCTGAAGAATTGATTATTGGGGATATAAACTCAGGTGTCGAGACAAGAAGTAAAAGACATCAACCCATCCTTGAAAATCAGGTATCACTTCTCTCTCTTACTGAACCGAAAAACGTGGATGAAGCTATCAAAGATGAACATTGGGTAAATGCTATGAAGGAAGAGCTTAGTCAAATCGAAAAGAATCATACCTGGGAACTAGTTCCTAGACCTGCAAACAAAAATGTAATAGGAGCTAAGTGGGTTTTCAGGAATAAAATGGATGATATAGGAAAAGCAACCAGAAATAAAGCAATACTAATCTGCAAAGGTTATGCACAGGTAGAAGGGATTGATTACAGTGAAACATTTGCCCCTGTTGCTAGAATGGAAGAAATAAGGTTGATCTTAGCATATGCCAGCTCTAAACAAATTAAAGTCTACCAAATAGATGTGAAGTCATCTTTTCTGAATGGTGATCTAGAAGAGGAAGCCTACATGGAGCAGCCAGAAGGATTTCAATTACAGGATGCATCACAGTTTGTTTACAGATTGAGGAAAGCATTATATGGATTAAAGCAAGCACCTAGGGCATGGTACTCTAGACTAGATAACTACTTGATGCAGCAAGGATTCAAGAAAGGTCACACAGATAGTAACCTGTACATTAAAGAAGAGAATAACAGTCTGATTATTATAGAAGTTTATGTTGATGACATAATTTTTGGGAGTGACGATGATAGACTGAGCACAAAGTTTGCTGAAAGCATGAAGCAGGAATTCGAAATGTCTATGCTAGGAGAGATGAAGTTCTTTCTTGGGTTACAAATCAATCAATGTGACAGAGGTATCTCTATTTCTCAGACTAAATACATTAATGAAATGTTAAAGAAATTCAAAATGGAGGACTGTAAGCCAGTTGGTACACCTATGGTCACTGGATGTAAACTCAGTAAAGATGATAACTCTGGAGATGTAGACCAGACTATGTACAGATCCATGATTGGTAGTATACTCTATGCTACAGCAACTAGACCAGACATTATGCATGCTGTTTGTCAGGTTGGAAGATTTCAGGCTTCACCTAAGAATGGTCACTTGTTGGCTGTAAAGAGGATTTTCAAATA
This sequence comes from Pseudotsuga menziesii, assembly GCA_001517045.1. Classification (NCBI taxonomy): domain Eukaryota; kingdom Viridiplantae; phylum Streptophyta; class Pinopsida; order Pinales; family Pinaceae; genus Pseudotsuga; species Pseudotsuga menziesii. The sequence continues at coordinate 154,323 of LPNX011142080.1, read as the reverse complement.
CTTAAAAGGAATAGCAAATCATGGTTTATGGTATCCAACAGGTAACTCTCTTGACTTATATGCATTTACAGATGCTGACTGGGCTGGATGTATTGATGACAGGAAAAGTACCAGTGGTGTTGCCTTCTTTCTTGGAGGTTGTTTGGTAAGCTAGTCTAGTAAGAAACAATCATCTGTTTCATTATCTACAGCTGAAGTCGAGTATATAGCAGTAGCTGGATGGTGTACTCAGATCCTTTGGATAAAGCAGATGTTGAAGGATATGCACATACAATATGATGATCCCATTCCCATTTTTTGTGATAATACAAGTGCAATAAGTATTTCAAAGAACCCAGTGATGCATTCAAAAACTAAACACATACCTATAAAGTATCATTTTCTGAGAGAGCAGGTACTGTCCAAGGTGATTAAGCTTGAATATGTTGGAACAAAAGATCAGCTTGCTGATATTTTCACTAAGCCCCTTCCCAAATCTTAGTTTGAAATGCTTCGAGCTTAGCTGGGGGTTTGTCCACTATGAATATATTCTCATTCACATTACAGGTTTCCAAGTCCTCTATGGTTCTAATTTCTTGTTGGCATATGGTTACAGCTTATGTTTTCTTGTTTTCTGGACACATTCTGCATAGATTGAAACAGTGCCAGGGGGAGTCATGCTCACAGGGGGAGCATTATTTCTAGTCTTTTCCATGGATGTCAAAAGGGGGAGAAAGTTTTCAAAGTTCGCCATCATGTCAAAGGGGGAGTTTGTTGGCCAAGATGTTGCCATTCTGTCAAACTTTGCAACACAGTTATATCACACAATATATTATACAGTGAGTGATGTTCCACAGTGTGCTTGCTGGTCTCGTTGTTATTGTTACACTTACAGGAATCATTGTACAACAAAGCACACACAGCAGCACATACAGACTCTCATACGGACTCTCGTATAGCATAGCACAGCCATGATACTGTATACAGTCAGGATGGAGCACAACAGGATGGAGCACAGATGTTACAAAGCACCAAAATGTTATACAACAGAATGTTACACATTCACAGTATCGTTTTCATTTAAAAGTCACAACTATATAGCGAAGCACACACCAAAACATTGCAGAGAGAATGTTACAGTGTTGAATAGCACAGCCACGATATGCTATACAGTCATTATATAGTCAAATGACTCACAGTGATGAAGCACCGTGAAAAGAATGTTACGAATCACATGAATCACTTCTCAGATGTTACACAGTACCAAAGTCCATTACGCAACGAAACCCATTTAACACAGAATGTTACATAGCAGACAGTCACAGGATGTTATACAACGGTCCTCATTTGATCTGGGCTCTAATCCAACGGTACCTGAGTCTCATCTGGAATTTTTATAATATAAAGCCACGAAACTACAGAATGAAAAATAACCGAAATGATAATGATTCGTCTTCGTTCTACCTGTCTCTTGATTAGGGAACATGAAGAGTCTAGCACAGTATTGATTCGATGAGAATCCAATGGGATCAGAGAATTAGAGAATGACTATTCATGGAATGCAGAGAGTCAGATAAGCTGGGTATCCAAAGGACTTAAGGGTTTTCAGTTAGAGACTTTGAGAGTCTATGGTATTCATGGAATGTGAATCATTTTTGTACAGATCAGCATTTGAGACTTTGAGAGTCTTGACAGTTAGAAATTTATTAACTATTTCTCGTTTGCAATTCAATGATACATGAAGAGTCCGTAACCATTTCTGTAATGAACGGAGAGAATGAGAATCGACTGAAATATATATATATATATATATATATATATATATATATATATATATATATATATTGTAGCAAGCAGACTGTAGAGAGCTAGCTGTTCAGTGAGGTAATTTCGAATATGAGAGATTGAGCACATTGCAGAAAAGGATTGAAGAGATGGATATGATAATGAATAGAGATTAACAGTTGCATAGTATGAAGAACAGAGGAGAATAACAGAAGATAGGTGCAGAAAAGTAAAGAGAAGATGATGAACGGGTCCAGATGAGAAAGAATAGATGAATGATATAGTGACAGTCTCGGTGAGTTCTGTATATGCTTAGCCTTGATGATAAACAGAGAAAAATGTATAGAGATAGAATTATAACATCTGTTATGAATATCTGTAACACTGTCTAATTCAGAATCATAATGTAAATGCTGATTTATAAAGCCTAGTCATAGACAGTGAGGGTTTTTAAGGGTTTGATTCATTCTGTAATTCAAAGAAAAATCAGGGTGGTAGGGTGGAGCAAGGGAGAACAGAGTTCTCTGGGGTGTTATAGCATCCCTCTCGTTGTTGCCAGAAAATAGAAACAAGTTGGTGCTTATATAATTGGAAGTTGGAGCTTCCATAGGTAGCAGCCTCGTCTGGGTTGGAGCTCAGGCAAAATAAAAGAATGTAAAGAGGAGTTGGAGCTTACCTTTCATTCTTAAGAAGAAGAGTTTTTTTTTTGGGGTTTCCTCATGAAAACATTGTGTCTCGTGTTCGTTGATGTGATTGAATGTTGACTGTTATTTAATTTCTTGCTATATGTTGAATGGTTTAAACATATGTCCATAATAAATCTTAAACATCCTTTAAAAGATGCATTTTGGTATGTAACTGATTCACCCCTCCTCTCAGTTACTTTAATCCGTCCAACAGATTCCAACTATAAATACTGCCCATCTTGGTCATGGTAACGAAATGTTTAAATATTGTTATTGTTTTCAAGACTGTTTCTTTTGGCTAATATGTAAGGCTTCACTTGCTATTGGGAGCTCTAAGGCATGATATAACAATTCATTTGGTTTGAATTTGGAAAAGGTAGGCACGTTCCCTTTGCATTGTTTCATTAAATGTTGGATTTCTTGGTCAATGAATTTGAGATGTTATTGGGATGGATTATCTAGGCTTGCTAGTTGCTTTTTTTCCTAATCATTTTGTTTCCCTTAAGTTGTTTCATTACTTATTCACGGTCTTGGGATGGAGATTCTACCATATGTTGGTTAGATACTTGTATTCATATTTTTTAGCCATGAGATAACACTTTAGAGTTTGGTAAATTTATTTGTAGCCTTAGTTTCAACCTTTGTTTTCTTACAATTTGCAATGACCCACCTTACTCTATTGTTATTTGTTTTTGGTCTCTGCTTTTGAGTAAAATGATATGGATCAATCATGCTTATTGTATTACTTATGACCTCGATGCTTTGGAATTTCATTTTCTTTATGGGTAGTCTATGGTTTTTGCAAGCATATTTGTGACTCTCCATTTCCATGGCACATTGCCTAGCTTGAGCCTGAACCTTCAATGGATCCTAAGTTTACAAAGTAATTTTAAAATTTTACATGGATTGAGAGGTTTTTTCTCTGCTTACACAAAAAATTGAACAAGGGGGGGCTACTAAGAATGTCTTCAAATTCTGACACCTAAACATTTTCATGTGTAGAAAAATCTACATAGAAGTAGTATTTTTTTAATTCTTGATCGTGTTCGGTTTTTCGATGGCCCTTCCCATGATAACCAACTATTATGTCATACCACCGATGGAAATTGTCGTCAGTATTTCTCCTTTTTGTTGTTATCTGTGTCGAATATCCGACGATTATGTGGTTGGATATCTGACGACCTTTCCCACGATTTTGATGATCTTGTCATACCACCGATGACAAATGTCATCGATTTTTCTTTTTTTGTTGGTGTATGTGTTGGATATTTGACAAACACGTTGTCAGATATCCGACATTCTGTAAAGTAATGGGGGTCAAATATATGATGGGTATTTGGTTAAATATCTGACCTGTATGTGTCACATATCCTATGTGTATATTAATAGAATTGTGGTCAGATATCCAACAATGGCATGTAGGATATCCGCCAAGACCATATTGTTGTCGTATATCCAATGAAAAACACTGATGTTTATTAAAGGAGAGGCTTGTTGGATTGTCAACATCTTGATGTCGAAAATTGGACATATATGTCATCATATTTTGGGTTCATATTTTCATGTGTTTTATCATTGTTTTGTCCATCTTGTCGAAACACGGTATCAAGGGTCATAGTTTTCGTGAATGGGTTCCGCAATTCCTTTGCAATACCTTCAGATATATATACAGGTTTATCCATGATGTGTGGAAACTATCCCAAATCACTGGCCAATATAATTGACCTTCCACCAAAAGGAATATTAGCATTTTCTAGGAAGGCATAGCGGATTTTTGAATCAATTTTGATCAAAAGATTTTTTCCAAAAAAATCATCTCATCTATCAAAATATATTTCACATGCTTCATCTCTTCTTGTAATGTAATTAATTGTGGCCCTTGTAGATGAGTTATCTTTTTTATCGGAATGTGAAGTGCAGAGTGAATTGTTGTTGTTGATATGTTAAAATTTGCAACCATGTAGGAGCTAAAAGAAGCAATGGAATTTTTTTGAGGATAAGAGACACTATCTAAGGTATTTTTAATAGCTCCATTCAAATATGACTTTCATGTACCTGCAATTCCTTGGATTGTCATGCATAGTGGATCAACCCCTGATCTATAATGGTCAAGGATAACATCATATGATTTTCTTTGCTTCACCCCCAAGATTTCAATAGAAAATCACTTTGGTTTCTTTAATAAGTCTCGTCATTGAATTTCTCTTTTGAGAGATGAAATGAATTACACAAATTGAAGTGTCTTCATCCACAAAATTAGTGTTCCAGACATGCAAATGATAACGATCTCTACATCCAAGAATCTCAAACTCTTTATAATTTATAAATCAATTTTTATACAACCCACATATGATCTCCCATTCACGTTTCCTAGATTATTTTTTTGGACTTGGATGTTTTTCTTCTTCGTCAGGGTCCATTCATTCAACTAGAGGTAACGGGTTGCGATCAGCATGCCAAGGCCTATATTGAAATTTTTCCCAATTCTGTACTATTTCATATGAATTGTGACCGATATCATTTTGAAAGTTACAAAATGTCTTGTACAAAACCAAATCATACCAACAAAATTCTACAAATTTCTCATCTTCTTGACTAGGAACAGAGTTAAATCAAGGAAATACGAGTACACTAGTTGCATCCCTTCGTGGTAACAATTTTTCCCCATGTCGACATTTGTCATAGGACTAATATTTTGAAACATCTAACAAAGCAAGGTGCTCCATATGCACATGTCGCTTAGTATATGCATCAATACTTGGGAACTATCATTGTCGGCATAATAGGTATCATCTTGTACTTGTTTGAAAACCTTCATACCAACATTGAGAATGATAAATTGGCAACTACATTCTGAAAGAGGAAACTCTAGAAGCAAATGACGAGTTTCTTGTGCACCTATGTCCCTATCAACAATGGTTTCACACAACATAGTTTTATATGCACATGATGTCAGTTTATTCGGATTTTGGATACAAGAGACATGCATTAACACATCGTGAAATGTTTCTAATCTTTTTTTATTTAGCATCATATTTTTCTATGTAATTAATAACGCATACACATTGAAATTGTATTTGTTCTAAATACTTGTATCTTGGCATAGGGATCTTGGCATGCATGACACATTTGAACTTCTCCTAATCAATATATTCTGTCATGAAACTTCCGATGTCTAATATGCATTTCTTTAGATGGTACTAATACATTATTATCAATTTGGATCTCCTCATCTCGGACCATATTAGCATTTGGAACTTCTTTAATTTCGATTTTCTCAACATTTGTTGCATCATTTTTCTTAGTAAGAGTCACACACTTATCTCTAGCATATATATCTTCTAAACATCTTTTTTTTCATGGGATTATCTTCCTCATCGAGTTTTGCATCTAGTACTGAGGGTGTATTGGTTGAATATTATCTTCTTTGATGGCATGATCTTTGTCATTCTAAATTTTGTGTACCATGTACACGTTGTTCTTCAATTGTCATTTGTTGTGCCCTTCTTTGTCGATATGCTCTTTGTTTATATGCTCTATGGTTTCTTTGTTGTTCTTTATCTACTGCTATTAATTTGTTTGACTTTCTTTGTCGACATGTTTTTTGTCGTTATGCATCTTGTTTTCTTTTTTCTTCTCATTGTTCCATTGTCATTGTTTCTGACTTCCTTTGTCGATGTGCTCTTTGTCATGCTTTTTGTTGTTCAAGTTTTTGTATTCTTCGATCTTCCTTTTGTTCATCTGCTATTTCCTCGAGCCTCTCTCTTTCTTGTCTATCCTTTTCTCTTGTTTGTCTCCTGACATCTTCCATATTTAGTTGATATTATGTATCAAATAGAAAAACCATAAGTACAATGTATAGTGAAACCACCATTTAAATGTTGAAATACAAAAAAAATTACAATACGTAAAAAATGCTAAAATTTCTATGCAAAAAACTTAATCAAATTACAATCACTGTATATGCATCTAGATCCAAATCACTGAAATCAATGCAAAGCTAAATAGTAACTCAAGCTACAAACACTGAAATCTGTGCAAAAAATCTTAATCAAGTTACAGTCACTAAATCAATGCAAGGAGAAATACTAAATCAAGCTACAAACACTGAATTATAGGTATAAAATTGTGATTTAATTAAGTTTGAATCAAATTAAGATTGGTCCTCATAATTATTTAACCCAATAGAGAATTAAATTGGAAAACAAATTTATTTTATAAAAAAAAACCTCCATCTTTAAAATATATACATACAATATATGTAAAATGTATAAAAAAGAAAAATTTACTATTATACGAGTAACATAAATCTATACATAAAAAAAATTTTATAAAAATCAAAATACATAAAAATCAAATTACAAATATTGAAATCCAAGTATACCCTTATATTTAAACACTAAATATTCTATTAAAGTTGTATTTCTCTACTGCATAATTTCTTTATATTCTATTAAAGTTGTATTTCTGTAACATTACTTTTTTATAAGCTTCTACAACGTTACTTCTTAATAACTTTTATATGTTATAAAGACTAACTGTGCTTAATCATTTTTATTTAAATAATAAATTTAATTAGTTGACTAATAAAATTAAAATTGAAAAAAATTAAAATTCCAATATTACATCTTAAAAAACAAAGGGCGACTAATAATAATATGCTATTAAGCATATGTATACATAGAAAAAAACAAAACGTGACTAATAATATGTATGCTTATTATTATTAAAGACTCGATAATAAAATAAAACAAATTGATTGGATAATAATAAAATGGACTGGAGAGCCCAGCTCAATAAAATAAAATAAAACAAATTGACTCGATAATAATAATCTAAAAGCTCTCAGATTAAAATATTATTCAATCAAAAAATCTTTTAAAATGATTTGGCATTTTTCTTACTGGTTACAGTATAGACTCAATAATAAAACAAATTAAGATAATAATAATAATATGGCCATTAAGATAAAATAAAACAAATTAACTCGATAATAATAATCTAAAAGCTCTTAGATTAAAGTATTATTCAAGCAAAAAAAATTTAAATGATTTGGGGTTTTTCTTACATGGTTACAATATAGTCATAAATACAAACATAAAATTAAATTTTTCTATAGAAAAATCTACTTAGAGCTATTAAATTTAGGAGAAACTACAAAAGTGATAAGACCCATATCTCTTGTCTACACATTTATTTTTGTTGACGAAGATCTACCATTCACAAAGACAAATAGATTTGAGAAACTTCAAATTGTTTTCAATGGATGGATAAACATTTTCATATCACTCAAGTTGAAATGGAACAATGTTATGTTGATGAAGATCTATTATTCACAAGCACAAACAGATTTGAGAAACCTCAAATTATTTTCCATGGAAGGGTAAATATTTTCATATCACTCACGTTGAAATGGAACAGTGTCCATGAAAAATTAAAGTATGTGTTATTTTTCTAATAACTTGTTTCAAAAGTTATTAAAGTTTTGAAAAGTATTAAAAAAATTATATATTTAGATTATTATTTAGGTATTTTAAATATTTTAATATTTTTATGATTTATTATAATAAAAATAAAAAATAATTATACAAATTTTAATTTTAATTTTAAATTTTAAATTTTATTTTAAAAAATAAAATAAAATCAATTGCATATAATTATTATATTTCAAATACTTACTTTATTTAGACTAATGTATTAAAATGAATAGTTTAAAATATTCATGATACCTTTATTTAAAAATAATATCAAGTTACATTGTTAGATATGGTTTTAGTAGGATTTTTAAAATATATTATTATTTTTAATTAATTTATTTCAATGAATAATTTTATTGTGATTAAGATAAAATTAAATTAAATTAAAGTAATAATATAAAAACTCTTAGATTAAAGTATTATTCAAGCAAACATATTTTTAAATGATTTGATGTTTTTCTTACATGGTTATAGTATTAGACTCATAAATACAAACATAAATTTTTTTTTTTTTATAGAACAGTTTTATTATAGTTCTAATAATGTTAGCCATTAGAGGAAATTTGGGGTCTAAAATGGGCCTTATAAGAAAACGTGCCAAAATAAGTTTTTGTGAGTTGGAATTCAAGAACCAATAGAACTTCAATAACATNCTCCAAAATTAATCAATATTATTTTATTATTTTAACTATTATTTTATTATTTTAACTATTATTTTATTATTTTTCTTAGGAGGCCCATTTTAGACCCCAATCCTCTAATGCTTATTCAAAAATTTCTTTTTAATTTTTAAATGTATAATTCAAATTAAAAAAATTGTCTTTCCATTTTATGAATAATAAAGTGCTATCCACGTAGAGGCAGTAAATTTAGGAGAAACTACAAAAGCGATAAGACACATATCTCTTGCCTATAGATTTACTTTTGTTCACGAAGATCTATCATTCACAATGACAAATAGATTTGAGAAACCTCAAATTGTTTTCAATGGATGGATAAATATTTTCATATTACTCATGCTGGAATGAAACAATGTTCATGTTGACGAAGATCTATCATTCACAAGGACAAATAGATTTGAGAAACCTCAATTTATTTTTTTTGTAAAGCTGCATCGAATAATTATATTAAAGGTACAAAAAATATTACATGGCAAAATGCTAGCTTTGGCAGTCTGGGTTGGCGGAACCACCAACCCAGACACTAAAAAATGTCAATCTTAAAAGTAGCATAGAGAAACAAGCCAGTCCCAGGGAGCTGGACGCCATTGAAGAACTTACAGTTTTTACCATAGACCATAAACGAGCAAAAAAACACACATTTTAACAAAAAAGGAGAAACCTTTAATGATAGTTGAGGGTGCTAGGTACGGTCATTAGGCGCGGGAGATTCTTCCTTACGGGGGTTGGGTTTGTCTTCAACAATGGGGCAGCTTCTGAAGAAGTCATCGTCTCACCCCTGTGGAGGGAGCTTAGGCATCATAGGCTCTTTTTTTCTACAGAGAGAAGTGCCCCCAACGGAAGTGTGAACTCGCTTGAAGTGCAAGAAATAAATGGTAGTGGGTACAGGAAAGGTGGTGAGGAGAGAAGGCAGGTTGGAGGAAGTGACCGAGTCATGTGAAACCAGTCTCGAGGTGGTGGCCAACAAGGCGTCAGAGCTCCCTACAACCTTTGCTGACATTTTCCCCAGAATGGATGGAGCCAGAGGCGCAGAGGATGGTCCCCTAGGGTGAGCAGCTGCTAGGTCATCCAAATAGGCCCTAACAATGGTGGGCTCTGCCAAAGCGAAGCGCCTATGCATATTGGAGAACCGCTCCAGAGAATACTTGCCATCGGCCAGGCTAGCATCGAGGCTTGCCAATTTTTCATCCAAATGCACTAGAAGAGCCTCGATATGCATGATGGAGGTTGTTGCAGAGGTCCAATTTGCCAGCACTTCTTCTACCAGGTTCCCGAGAATGTTTCTAATCAACCAGTAGAAGTTGATTTGGTTTCTGTAGTTACCTGTAGCAAGGAAATCTGCCACCTGACCAGATTCATAGTCATCAATTAGCGCTCGAACAGGGGTCGAGACTTTGTTGTCATAGCCAATGTTAACCTCCTTGCCTTTCCTTGGAGACCCAACTTCTCTGCCAGCTCCATGCCCAGCATCACGACGGGAGGTACTTCTCAATCGGGTCATGGTGAGTAAGAGAAGCTCCAAAACACACAGAGCCGAACAAAACAATGTTGAGCCATGCAAAAAGCGTCAAGGGGGTACGAATGAAGGAGGAGCCATGCTTGAACGCCATTACATGCATCAACAAAGCAGGTGATAAGTAAGCCACCCAGGAGTAGCAGCATACAGTTGCCAACATTAATGCCATGGGATGGCCTATGTCGCATCAGGTTGCATTTCATTAACCTCACGCATGAGAACATTTAAACCAGTGTCTTCCGAATGACCGCCATTAAATGGCGTCACGTCTGCATGGTTGAAGGGTGACTGAAGCTGCGTGACGTAGCCAATGACAGAAGCGAACCGCCAGGTGGAGAGTGATTGGGGAGAGTGCCTGCCTCCGTGGCGTTGTGGTCTCATGAGGCAATTAAATGTGCCCCCTCTGCGTGGTTGGAGGGAGACTGAAGCCGCTTGCTGGATCTTGCTGGTGGTAGTGGGCTGCCAGGTGGAGCATGATCGATCAAAGCACCTGTATCCAAGGAGAAACCTCAAATCTTTCCATAGATGGGTAAATATTTTCATATCACTCATGTTGGAATGGAGCAATGTCCATAAAAAATTAAAGTATGTGTTATTTTTCTAATAACTTGTTTCAAAAGTTATTAAAGTTTTGAAAAGTATTAAAAAAATTATCTAGTTAGATTATTGTTTATGTATTTTAAAAATTTTTATGATTTATTATTAAAAAAATAATTATACAAATTTTAATTTTAATTTCAAATTTTAAAGTTTTATTTTAAAAAATAAAATGAAATCAATTACATGATACAAGATACAATGATTATATTTCAAATACTTACTTTATTCAAATTGATGTATTAAAATGAATAGTTTAAAATATACATTGATTTCTTTATTTAAAAATAACATAGATTCTTCTTAAGAGGTCAACCATGTAAAACTTCAGCAAGTTACATTGTTAGATATTGTTTGGGTGGGACTTTTAAAATATATTATTATTTTAATTATTTTTTATTAATTTATTTCAATGAATAAATTTATTGTGATTAAGATAAAACAAAACCATTTAGATTAAAGTATTATTCAAGCAAAAATATTTTTAAATGCTTTGGCGTTTTTCTTACATGGTTACAATATAGATTCATAATTACAAATGATTATATTCCAAATACTTAAATACTTACTTTATTCAAATTGATGTATTAAAATGAATAGTTTAAAATATACATTGATTTCTTTATTTAAAAATAACATAGATTCTTCTTAAGAGGTCAACCATGTAAACTTTAGCAAGTTACATTGTTAGATATGGTTTGGACGGGACTTTTAAAATATATTATTGTTTTAATTATTTTTTATTAATTTATTTCAATGAATAAATTTATTGTGATTAAGATAAAACAAAACCTCTTAGATTAAAGTATTATTCAAGCAAAAATATTTTAAAATGCTTTGCCGTTTTTCTTACATGGTTACAGTATAGATTCATGATTACAAATATAAAACTATTTTTTTCTATAAAAAAGTTTTATTACAATTTTAATAATAATGTTAATAATCTTTTTTTTTGTTGGCAAAGTGGTGGAACCCCCCTAACTAGCAGGGTTGCCATTGGCTAAGTAACCACGAACCAGGGGCATCTAAGCCATCAAAATCACCCGGGGATCGCACCTAGCCTGGACCGCACCAACCCTTAACATGGTTGAATTTTTTGGTATCCGACAAGATTAGAACCGGCAACCTTTCAGCTTAGGGTGCATCTTAACCATACCCCGCCACCAAGTGTTCTACATCTCGCAGATAATAATGTTAATAATCTTATTCATAGATTTATTTTTAATTTTTCAATGCACAATTCAAATTTTTAAAAACTGTCTTTTCATTTTATGAATAATAAAAAGTGTTATCCACATAGAACTAGTAAATTTAGGAGAAACTACAAAAGTGATAAGACCCATATCTCTTGTCTACACATTTATTTTTGTTGACGAAGATCTATCATTCACAATGACAAATAGATTTGAGAAACCTTAAATTGTTTTCAATGGATGGGTAAATATTTTCATATCACTCAAGATGGAATGGAACAATGTCCATATTGACGAAAATCTATCATTCACAAGGACAAATAGATTTGAGAAACCTCAAATTGTTTTTCATGGATGGGTAAATATTTTCATATCACTCACGTTGAAATTGGAAGTGTCCATAAACCAGCATAGATCCAAATCCCTGGCTCTATCAAGCGTCGAGAGGGATCAAATCTTTGGAGGTGCAGACCTCTTCTTAAGTATTGCACTCAACTATAAGCTTTAATGTGATTCAGAACAAAAGGCACATTTTTTTATTTAAGGTCCACAAATAATATTTTTATTATTAATATTTAATACTATTTATGGCTGCATATAATATTTTTTATTTTGTTAAGAAAAAACATTAAAACATCTCCCCCATACATAGTTTTAAAACCATGTGCAAGGCCCTCCTAAAATCATGGGTTGTTTAGGAGGCCTTGCACATGGTATTAAAACCATTTGCAACTCTCCTAAACCATATACAACAAAACCATGGGCTATTTAGGAGGCCTTGCACATGGCTTTAAAACCATTTGTAAGGCCCTCCTAAACCATGTATAATAAAACCATGGGTTTTTAAGAGGCCTTGCACATGGTTTTAAAACCATGTGCATGACCAACATTTTTTTTGCAGATAATTCAATTTTTTATTATTTTGTTAAGTAGAAACATTACAACATCTCCCATATATTGTGTTGTTTTTCTCACGGACAATTTTTATGGCAGATAATTAAATTTTTTATTTATTTATTATTATTTTGTTAAGTAGGAACATTACAACATCTCACCCATATTAGATTGTTTTTGAGGCCGACATTTATTTTGTGTAAGATAATTAAAAGTTTTGTTTTTTTATAGCCGACATCTATGTAACTTTACGTAACATTACAACGTTACGTAACGCTACAACGTTACGTAACGTTACAAGATCTCTCCCATACTGGGCTGTAGAGCGCCTCTCGGCGCAATAACGTTACGTAACGTTACAAGATCTCTCCCATACTGGGCTGTAGAGCGCCTCTCGGCGCAAAAATTAAGTATGAAAAATTAAGTATGTGTTATTTTTCTAATAACTTGTTTTAAAAGTTATTAAAGTATTTAAAATATATATATAGTTAGATTATTGTTTATGTATTTTAAATTTTTTAATATTTTTTATGATTTATTTAAAAGAACATTATATAAAATTTAATTTTGATTTCAAATTTTAAAAATTTATTTAAAAAAAACAAAATAAAAACAATTACATGATTCAATGATTATATTTCAAATACTTACTTTATTCAAATTGATGTATTTTTATTTGAAAATAATATAGATTCAATTTTAAAAAGTCAACCATGTAAACTTTATTCAAATTGATGTATTAAAATGAATAGTTTAAAATATACATTAATATTTTTATTTGAAAATAATATAGATTTAATTTTAAAAAGTCAACTATGTAAACTTTAGCAAGTTACATTGTTAGATAGAGTTTGGCTGGGACTTTTAAAATATATTATTATTTTAATTATTTTTTATTAATTTATTTTAATGAATAATTTTATAAATTTATTTTAATGATTCTATTTCATTTTTTCTATTTTTTTTTTCGCTGGGGTGGTGAATAAACAATGATGCTGCAATCCTGTAGAAGTGGACCTTATGCAGATATTGATTAGAAATAAGCATCAAGTGCCATTTCATCACAATCTTAGCTACACTCTTATATCAGAAGCTACATGGCATTATAAGGACCAGTTTTGGGTGTTTCACAGTAATATTGTCTTTCTGTTTTGTTGTTTTGTTATTTCTTCAGTTGATCCAAAATGGAAGAACTGTTGGATTCTCGTAATGTCAGTGGTACAACATCCTTGAATATTGAGGAAGGCTCTAGTTCGAGTCCCAACATGGCTGCAAAGGATAACACAGCTACAAATAATATTGTGAAAGCCGAGGACACTAAGAAAAGAGAAGACACCTAGATGATTGTTCCATTTTACAAATTATTTACATTTGCAGACACCCTTGATATCGTACTGATGAGTATCGCATCTATTTCCAATAATGGTCGTCTTCTTTGGGAGTCTTACCAATGCATTCGGACAGAATCAAGGCACAGATAATACTCGTGTTGTACATGAAGTATCCAAGGTAAAACTTATTTCACCAAAGTAATTTCAGTGATGAGAATAATGATAATTTGAATCTGAATTAGTTCTTGTGGTGCCATTTAGAATCAATATTTGTGTTTGAGTCGGTTCTTGTGATGAAGGTTGGAAAGTTGGTGGCCCATTTTTGTCCTTACTGTCCATAATATGAAGAGCAGAAGAAGTCAGGAAACTGTTCTATGAATTAGGTGCATAAAACCATTTGCATATAATGTCCTCATTTTAAGTATCACCGCAACTACTAGCGGTACTGAACTTCCAAGTTTAACTTTGCTCTTTGACAAGATAGAGTACACTTGGATCCCATTCATACTTCAATTTTAACTTGCCAGTAATAAGCATGGCACAGATTTACAGCTCAAGCACAAGTCAGATTGATAGTGTTCAACTTAATAGTCTTATGAGTGGGAATGAGTTATTTATTTATAAAAAAAAAGCAATTTTTCAGTTGTTTTTCTGCTGATCCAATTTCACATCCAACAACCAACATATCTCACAATCCGGAAGCCATAACAATTTCTAATATATATATTCATTTATCTATATTTATCTTAGGATCCGAAAACCATAACCATTTCTAGTGTTATATATATATACATATATTAAATCAGTCTCATAAAAAATTTGTCCTTAAATATGTTTAAATTTCGATTGATTCTGATAACTTATGACAACTTGTCTTTCTTACTATGCACTTTTGAATGCAAGGTCTTTCCTACTATTCACTTTCGAATGCAATGCCTATGCTTATAGTGAAAAACTCATTTGTGCATTTTCATAACCCAAAATGGCCGAGGGAAATCCCTTTTGAAAGGAATCCTTGGTAACAGATCTAGTGGATGGTTACAAACAAAATGTTGGGATTCAAACTTCAAATCCCTCTTCAACATCAAACAACCCCAAAGGCTTTGCAAACTTAAAATAACACTGTGCCATTATTACTATCCCTAAAATTTAGAGTTGGTTAACTTACATGTCATTTTCATTGTTCACTTCTTTCAAACAACAAGTAAAGAGCAACCCAAAGCCGTGGCAATAATGGAATACCCAAAGACATTACCATGTATTCCCATAACAGTTATTATTTCATAAATTTTTGTGAACTAAGGGGATTGTAGCTGTGTGAAATCCAAATTTTGAGTTATATTAAAAATATTTTCAGTATGTTTATGGTATCAAATAATATATTGGTATATGTTCATTTTAAACTTGGGTTACGCTGACCCTCAACTAGTTGGATTTTGACTATGTTCTCTCAACTTTCTCACCTAAGAGGAGTTGAACTCGGGTTGCCTTGCTGACGAGATTCACATCTTAACCAAATGAGCTAGCAGGAATTGACCATTTGATTTGAATTTTTTAATTAACGAGTCAAAATGACTTTTTTAATTATTTTTTTATCTTTGTTAGTGTCATGTTACCTGACAACATCTCCCTCATACTGGACTATAGAAAACCTCTCCGTACAAAAATCCAGCTTGTTTCTTCAACAATAATTTTTCATTGTATTTGTTATTGCACTTAGCATTAAATCAATTATATTACATTTAAAAATACATGTGAAATTGAGATTTTAAAGTTGTGGGGATACTTTGGGTGCTGCACAATTTAGTGGACTTTGTTATAATTCTAGTTTACATGACGCAGTGTGAAGTCGAATCAACTCTTATCTTAATTGTATTTCCTGCACAAAGAATGGCTATACGAAAGCTTTTCCACAGTTTGTTATGACTAGAATGTACCCATTGATTTTTAATGTTTTGGACTTGATCGTGTTATTGTTTTGGATGTTTCAGGTAGCTTTGCAATTTGTTTATCTCGCTGCTGGTGCAGCAATTGCATCCTTCTTCCGTGAGATATTACCTTCCACCTTAACTTGATGTTTTGGTCTTTTATGGTTCTGATTCTAATTCAATCCCTATTGTTTGCTTCTTGTTATTTTTATTACTGTTAGTATAAAAAGGCAGTTAAATGGGCATCAAAATAGAGTTACTTTTTTCTTTAAATTGAGATACTTTAATATCTATCTTCATAAATTTTGTTGGGCAGAGGTGGCTTTTTGGAGGTGCACAAGTGAAAGGCAAGCTGCTCGTATCAAGAGTGTCTACTTGAAAACTCTTCTAAGACAAGAAATTGCATTTTTTGACTGTGAGACATCAACAGGAGAGGTTACTCAAAGGATGTCAAGAGATACAATACTAATTCAAGATGCTATAAGCGAAAAGGTCAGTCAATAACTACAATTAAACAACAGTCTTTAAGCAACTCCAGTCGAGCCTAGCACTACACAAGATTTAACGTTAAATTGTTCATTAGCTGACATAAGATTATCCCCTTGACACCATTGCAATCACAATCAGTAGCAATCCATTACATAGGCTTATAAGCTTTGTCATCTCATAAATTGCTTCAACCACATCTTTGTAAGAGTGTTATCGTAATTGAACTGGAACAAGCAACCAACTGATAACCATCTTTAAACACTTGAAGTGGTCAGTTGTGACAGGCAGGTTTTTTTAGGTTTTGAACATTAAAAAACAATCAAAACAAATCTCTAAACCTTAGTAATTATTTGTAATATTAAATGACAATATTAAAATTTTAAAATAAAAATAAATGACATTTTCTTTATTTTTTATTTTTTTGTCATTTTACTTAAATTTATGAAATTAAACCGATCAAATTCTCTATATACTTAATATGTCAAACTCCTCAAAAATATATATATAATTAATCAATTATTAAACATGGAATTTTTTTCTATCTTCGAAATGCTAGATATAAACAATAATTTCATAATATGTAATTAATTGTTATAACATGAAGTATATTTTGTTTTGAGTGTGGAGATCAATTAGAACAAAGACAAAGACATTTTACCAATGCACCATCCTACTTGCTTTGGTGTATAAATGAATTTTTTTTTCCATGAAAATAAATAACAACCCTGCCAGTATAGTTGCATGGTTGCATCAATGAAATTGTCTTTTTTCTTTGGTACATAAATAGCATTTTTTACAGTACAGTCAAGACTCAAAATGTGGAAGATTACAGTGCCAGAGTAAAGCTTATACTCTGGGCACTCTTTAAGGTCGTTTTGGGGTCCCATATGTTCAGAAAGGAGATCACAGCGTTCGCTAGATCAGGCCACTCTCAGACAGAATTGAAGTACAAACTTATGTCTGAACATAATTTGAATATAATGTTCCCGTTTTCAAAAACAGATCTGGGGACAGTTCGCCAAATGAATATCACCGATTTACCACTATCATTTGGTTTCCTGTACACTGAAAAAACAAACCAAACATATCATCGTTTAGCAAACCCAAAAGCGTTTTTACTTGGCATTCTATCAGAGGCAGAAGGCCATAGCCTCAGCTCGCCTGGTCCAAATGCTCCTGGCTGGGGCTTGGGAATGCTGGAAGATGGTTGCCTGCTATAGTGTTAGCTCCTTGCCCTTCTGTAGTGATCTTGATCATATCCCAGGCCTTGATAATTTATGTTGTTGTGGTCAGTGTTTGAAGAACTCCCATGCACCTGAGAATCACTCCGCTTGCTGTCATGCTCTGTCCTGTCCTCTGTAATCAGTCTTCCTAATTGCTTTATTTCACCTTCTTTCACATTAGTCCAATTGGAGGCCAGGAGTTCTTCTCCCCAGCCTGTATCTGCTCCAATATTCGGTAGTTGTCGGAAACCCTGTTTCCTTTTCTTTGGACATGGTGGAGCTAAGTCTTTAGGGAGCTCCTCTAGAGGAGTTGTTAATCTGCAATTTTCAGTTAAGAGATCTTCATAGGAAGTTGACAGAAGCCACTAAACGAGGTTAAATGACTAGTTGGTCGGTCCCCGTAGCTAAAGCATATTGTATATCTGCTTGAGAGGAAGCAACTCTGCTATATAATATATTTATGGTGCCCATGCTAATGGGCCAAGTTTAAAAAAAGATTGGACTGCCTTCTTATTTCCTGAAGACACCTCTGAGAATCCAATGCCTGTTCTACTGCCAGAATTGTTCCTCGAAGGGCCATCAAAATTAAGTTTCAGAGCAGGGTGTTCTGGGGTTGCTATATCCTCTTGCCCAAGCTGCGCAGTAGTTCCAGGATCGACATGCCCTAATGATTAATCCACCAGTTTCTGATTTTCTTCAAATGAGATCTGTAAATCAACTTTCCTCCAAAATTTAGCTTCTATAGCCTCTGCCACCAAAAATTGTCATTCTAATTGATGAATTATAGATAATTCTATCACCGACTGATGACTGTTGTCCTAATTTGTGTTGTCTTAATCAAAGTTGGTTGTGGAAAGACATACCTTTGACGATAAGTCGATATGTGTGAATACATTGGAAGAAATAAGAATGTAAATCAGTCTGCGATATATTATAAAGGCCATTCTTACAACAACCCCAATGCCCAACAAATACACAGGAATCGTCCATAGCATATGTAACAGAGGAAACAAAGTTTTCCAAAAAAAATCCTTCGCCAAAAGTGGCTTCTTCTCTTTAAGTGTAAGCATCATTACAGATTTGTCTAATTTTCCTTCGTTAGTATGTTACAGTGTTGCTATGTCCAACACCCTTTACAAACTTTGTTTTTATCCAAAAGGGCACCCGAGCCATGACGAAGATATTTCAGAGTGATGCTATGTTTTATAACAGCATGTGCGAAATTCTCATTGTTAAAAGCTGCCGAGTGCAAATATGTTAAATAGGGCAAGGTGAGAGTCGTGGGTATGTTGAATAGAGATGGAGTGTGAGAAGCAAATTCAAGCTAGAGTCCCAAGATATTCAAAGTGCTGATAAATGTTAAATCATCAAGAAAATAGAGAGCAAATAAGAATGAAAATATAACTAACGGAAAAGGCTCACAAATTTGTTCTATTAATCAATAGTACACAATGGTACATATATAGTACATAATGTATAACTGACCTCTAATGGTATGACCGTTATGATAGATAACAAACTTAGATTAGAGCTTTCAACATCCCCCTTAATCTTAAGTTCGGTATTGCTTGAAAAACCGCCTACTTGACAATCAAATGTGTCAAGCAAAATTCAAAGAGTAAAGCTCAAAAAGCTCAGCTACTAATGGCTGAAAATCTCTCTGACACAAAATCTAGCAGAAGTAGTAAGACTTCTACTAAGTTGCATGGTTTCAAGTTGAACAAAAACTAATGGTTTTAAGTTGACTATTAAACTATCCAAGATATCAAGAGGTGGTTTTGGATTGACCACTAACCAAGAGGTGGTTTTAGAATTACCATTAACCATATCAACTAGAAGCTCTAACGACTTATGTTGATCAAAATAAATTGTACCAAGAACCATAAAAAGTAGACTCTTATGTGTTCTACTCGATTGATGGTTTTGGAAACTTTTTAACTTTCACTGTGGTTCAAAATTCAGGAACAAGGTTGCATACTTGTTTCCCAATTGTTTTGTTCTTGTTTCTGATGTCTTTTGAATTTCATTGTCTCCCATTCAAATGTTCTTGTTTCTGATGTCTTTTATCCCCCTATCAGGAACAAGTTATCAACTGCAAGATGTATCATAATATGCTGAGCCACCACATGTATAGGACACTATATAAGGAATATTGTTTCTATACTTGTTATGAACAAGTTCTTCCCAAGGTCTAACAATGGGTTTAAAAATACTAAATATGAACATTGGAATGGAAAACATCATCAGCAATAACTTCATTCTCTTTACTAATTTCTTCACTATTTTGGTCACGATCATGTTGATGTTGAAATGTCTGAACATAAATAGGTTCAGAATGTGTTCTCTTGTGCTGCAAATCCTCTTGTTGTAATTGTGACTCAAGCTGCAAAAACTCAAGTGTATCATTTGAATTTTGTAAGAAATTTTTAATACAAGAGACAGTTGTTTTATCAACTGTGACTGTTCTATCATCAGATGACAAAAGTAGAGCATTCAGTAACCCTACCAAATTATCAATGTCTGCCATACCCAATTATAATCATTATCTCAATTCAACAGTACCACAAAACTTGCAAAAACACAGAATGAAAGGATAAAAATCTGAACAAGCACAAGTTCAGAAAGTAGGTGTTGAATTGTTTTTTAAAATTCTGGATGCTGGAAATTCTGTTTTAATTTCAATGTCTATTCAAATGTCAATGACAGCAATCTTCAATCTGGTTGCAATATCTTCAATCTGGTTTCAATAAAGCAAATTCTGAACAGGCACAAGTACAGAATGCATGAGCTGAATTTAAAATTTTGGATGGTGTGTATGTAAATCTCTGAAACCTGTGGTTCTGAATTTTTACATCTCACATAATTGATCGCCTACCACAGTGCATAATCTATGTATTATAATTATGTTGAAAACCTGATCGAAATTATCTTCTATGAAACTGAGTTCGTAGAATTTCTTGATAACCTATCGCTACTATTCTTATGATCTTGGCAACGTTCTTCTCCTTTCTTACAATCTTGACAAAATTCAATATAACAGAATATAAAACCCTTATCACAACATGAAAATTCAAATTCCCCTTTCTTATAACATGTGCATATGTCATCCCATTACTCATCATTTGTTTCATTTTCACTATGCGCTCACTTCCATTAAAATATATAATAATGAAAAATAACATATAAAGATTCTTACTCTTCAATCTTTATGTCAATATTCTTAATGGTTTGCAGCGATCAGGAATATTTTTTCTTCACATTAATAAGAGCGAGCTTCCTTTTAACAACAAAGATCTGGTGGCACAATCCATGAATTCTACACAGCAGTCATTATTCTCCTTGACTTACTATCCTTTTTTTTTCGAAATGCTGGTCAGTTAAGCTTTCTACCATTTGCTGGTCGAAGGTCATCATACGCTCTGTGAACTCCTCAATCAAGGCCACTGATTTTATGGTGCTCTGATATTTGTATTCTCTTGGTCTCACATATCTTCACGAATTCTGAATGTTTACCCGACGGATCTTCTTCTAGTCTCTTTCTCTTAACAATGGCTCAAACTCTATCAACCAAGGCCACTGATCTTATGGCGCTGTGATATTACTATGCTCTTTGGCCTAAGGGATCTTCAACTGATACCACTGTTAAATTATCAAGAAAATAGAGAGCAAATAAGAATGAAAATATAATTGACGGAAAAAGCTCATAAATTTGTTCTATTAATCAATAGTACACAATGGTACATATATAGTAAATAATGTATAACTGACCTCTAACGATATGACCATTAGGATAGATAACGAACCTAGATTAGAGCTTTCAACAATAACAACAGCCTCCTTCAATGTCTTGTTGTGATGCATGTGTCCTAGCTTCCACTAGAAGAGCCTTGTTCTAGAAATTATATCTTAACAGTGATTCTAGGCCATAGAAATTTTAATCTATTAAAACAGAAAGATGAACATAAGAACGTTAAAACGATGCCTCAGCTAACTCAAGTTCAAATTCGATCTCCATATTCATCCACTTCATGAATTCAAGAGCAGCAATAGCACCACCACCAACTAAGAGTGCTCCAATTAAATCCACCAAAGCATACGAGCTGCTTTGCAAGAACACGTTTCACATTTGGAGGGCTAATCACCTCATGAAAAGGTGCATTTGGTGGCAATTTCAAAATGTACTCATACAAGTTGTCACCCCCATCTATTTTCCTGATATAAACTCAAGTCTAGGTGAGTAGTATTATCTCCTGGCAACTTTGCACAGTATTTATTGACGAGGGCGACACTGCAATTGCAAGTGATTATAGCTCCAGTGGATGAAAGACGATATACATTTGTTTTACCATTACCTTCCTCTCGAATACAAGGTGTATGATTTGAATTTCTATTCAAAGACAATTAGTTTTTGTTGTTTCTGGTTACCTCTCTAAAAGAGAAGGATAAAATTTGATTTTCATTGAGCAGCATGCCTACGAGGTTAAATAAAGCTCCATACTGTTTTTGGCGAATCAAAACGAATGACACAACTACAACTTTGCACATCAATGGCCTCTACAACATCGGTGACTGCCAAGATATTCACCTTGCCAGTTTTAAAATATATTAGGGATATTCGCAGGTTATTTTCACACAATGCAGAAGTTGCTCTAGATAAGTAGTCAGTGGTGACAGATTTATGAAAATCAAGGTTCTGCATCAAGCTTGAGATTACTGCTGCTACAATCACTCTTTCCACAAATATAATACAGTGCATCTCTTCAGCATTCCTTTGTTGTAAGATACTTGCAGAAACAATTGCAACTTGGATGCAAAAAGACCCCTTTTAACTGCATCGAAAATGGCTTTTGTTGTTTTAAATTTTCCCCACATCTGGCTTAAAAAACCACAACATTTTCTCCCCTATCAGAGAACCGATTTTTGCAAAGCGTGAAGAACATACGGAGCTTCAAAATGAATAGATACAACTCTGTGTTCAGTGTCCATTTCGTAATGTTCTTAACCACCAAATTACAACTTGTCTCGTTGGTAAAAACTTGCTTTCCTTGATACTTATGAGCCTTGGGTTTAGATTCTTATAGTTGCCTTGGGTTGACAATTCAGAAAAACATCGGTTACCCTTTTTTGGAGTCAAAAATTTCCACCAGAACCCAAAATTATGTCCAACAACAATTTTTTTTGAAAGTCCATGCCATGGTCTGACTACTCATTATTTAAATTGAGCTTTTTTGGTTCATATAAGGTGTAAGTTAAATGATATACCATTTGCATTTTTTTGGCGATTTTTTTGTTAAATTTTGGTTAAATTATTGAAATTACATGTGTAGTTTTAAATGATAGGCAATTTGCATGTGTAGTTTTAAATGATAGGCAATTTGCATTTATTTTCTTGCAATTTTTTAGTCAAAATCTCACTTAAACTGTTGAAATTACAGTTTTAGGTTTTGTTGGAATTGCATAATCCAAGTATCCAAAGGCAACGGAGGGTACATAATCCGCTTAGACATTTAAATCTACAATTTGAACAATGAAAATAGTGATTTCAGCAAAAAAAACTGATCACCGAATTTTAACAAATATCACCAAAAAAAAATACAAAACCTTTTAACTTACTCCTCCATATCATATAGGTTTTCAACATAGTAGCATAAAATACGGATTCAAATACAATTCGATACGGAAAAAATACGTAACAAAAAAATCAAGTACCCAAAAAATACAGGATTAGGTTGCTTATAGATTTAAAAAATTTATTTTTCAAAATTTCAAAATTTTAAAATACACATAAATCATTCAATATTTACATGCAGCGTTGGAATTTGACAGGCAAAATGGCTATCATTGGTCATTTTTGGCGTCAATATACAGTCTATATTTTATATCTCCCATCACCAAAAATCAAAGAAAACATTAAAACGTCTATATATAGCGGCCAAGTGGGAGAGAATTTGTCTAATAATGTATTTATAAATTTAATTAAAAAATATTAAATAATTAAAATACCATAAATAAATTATAACACAATAAACCAATTTCTAATATAAAATCTAATATTAAACTAGTTACTAAACTCTATATTTATATTACAAAATAAACCTAATATAAAACTAATTTGATATTTGATATTTATAACTAATGTATAAAACAAAATATATATTATAAATTGCAAAGCTTTAAATTTTAAAAATGTAAAACGAATTCTAAAGCGACTATGCGCAAAATTATAAATAAAACATTAAAATTGAAATAATTTTTATTTTATGATGTGTCAAAACTGTAGGCAAATTTACTTTATCCGTATTATGTCAAATATTCAACGATTTTCAAACTTCCTCCAAACTTAAGTAAGAAAAATCCAATACAACCAAATTATACTACTATAGTTTTGATATCACCATAATTAATAAAATAAACAAGACTAAAAATGAAGACATTCATTCAAGCAATCCCTCCCTTTGGTCTGGATATTGAGGGAGATTGCCCTTCCTTAAAATACACTCCCTTTTGTCGGGATAGCCTTCGTTCACCCTCGGTAGACCAAATTTAAAGAGGATTATTTCTTTTTACTATGGGATTATAGACCTGAAGACCTTGGCACGCATGGACAATTAAACAGCCAATGACCTTTCATGATTGAAGCTGTTAAAAGGCACCAATTCTGTCCTCTTGTCTAATTTGTAAACGGAAAATTTTCAATACGTTAAAAAAGCGAGTTGACCCCAATTCACCTTATGCCAGTACCTGGCGAAAGCACCGATCAAGCGCTACAATGAGCCTAGATAGAGCTTTATAACAGTTTACACAGGTCAGAGCCGTTCAAATCCAAAGAGTGCAAGAGGCAGCAAATTTTCGATGGGAATTAACTTAATGGTGCAAATGTTACAAATCTGTATGAAGTAACATAATCAAGTGTGCATCCAATAAGAATCAATTCATTGATTCAGTCATCAGCAAAATCAATGATTAAGCTTAAAAGAATAAGGTCCAGGAAAACAAGGTAAACTGAAAAAGGGTTGATTTTAAAATTTGAAGGAAAACCCACAAGTGGGTGGGCTAGGGCTAGGGCTTGGGCTGTTGAGGCTCAACAGAAGGAAAACACACTTTCTCTGTAATGTAATGTCAAAACTTTAGAGGGATTTCCTATGTGGTTTGCTTGAAAATTTTAAATGTTATTTATCAAAAATATTGAAATAATTCTGTTTTTGATAATTCATTCTTCACACAGGAGCAGTTTTATTAAAGAGGAATTCTGCGTTTTGTAAAGAGTTTGATCTCGACGTTTCGAACCTTAACACAATCCTTAAAGCTGACCTTACTTGTTGAGATGCTCATCGTTTCATATTAATATATCAGTGTTCCACGGGGACACATCCCCTAGGGTGGGGAACGTGCCCCCTCGCTCCCCCACGCTTCCGGGACAGGGAAACTCCTGGGGAAATGTTTGCCCACGTCCTCCATCTGGGAGAAACCCAGGGAAACGCATTTCCCCACGTTCCCCCGAGTGCGGAACACGTTTCCCCCTAGGAGGCCTTCTAGGCGCCCCCCCATGACCCCTGTTCCCCCTAGGGGGGGGGCTTATAACCCCCCCCCGCCAAAATTTTCATCTTTCACAATAAAATATTAAAAAAGTATTTAAAAATTAAACAAAAATTAAATTAAATCCTATACTAACCTAAGAGTCTAAGACCTTCCTAAACACTATCCTCTCACGATTTCATTTCATAATCATATTGCAACTAAACTTGGAGCAGTCGTCACTGTTCTAAGTTCTGACTTCTCTGTGTTCATTGTTCGCTATCTATTTGACTATTTCAGACTTCAGCATTTGTTGCATTATCTTTTACAAATTTGAGTAGATACACATTGCATAATGATAATTATGATATTTAGTTTTTAGTTTTTACATAGATATAGTAACATAGTTTAGTATCGTTTACAAATTTGAAATTTGATATGTTAATAACTAATAGAAGTACACTCCAACTAATAGATGTACACCCCATAATGATGAATTTAATTTTTAGTTTTACTTTTTACATGGTAATAGTTACTTTTGGGATTTATTATTATTATATTTTACATTAGTTTTTATGACTCCAACGTACCCCGTTTCCCCAAAATTTCCCTAAAATTTGGGGTAGCTTCCACACATTCCTTTGTGCGTTTCCCCGCTCCCCCGCCCAAAAAACTCCATGGAACATTGATTAATATCCTTAAGATAAGTAAGGAGATCCGTGAGCTTTTAAGTTCTCCTTGACCTGCATTAAGGTTCGAAACGTCGAGATCAGACTCAAACGCAGAATTCTTCTTTAATAATTCTGTTTTTTATTATCCAAAGAAGAAGGTAAAATCGACTTATTATATCTTTAAGGTACAATCGGTTTAGTATATCTTTTTGTTGTTTCAAGTCGGGCAATTCATACCAGTGTTGAAAAACTCTCTGAAAAATCGCCGACTTTTTAAAAAGTCGCAATTTTTTCTCTAAGCCGAAAAAGCGGCTGGAAAAAATCGTGACTTTTTCCAAAAAGTCGCAAAGGCTAAAAATGGCAAGTCCCGACTTTTCCCGACTTTTTCCAAAAAGTCTCAATTTTTGCTAAAATGGCTAATTTTCCAAAAATTTGTCATTTTAGCAATTTTGTTGTATACTAACACCTTTCCTCTACCGTATAAATATTTCAAAACTTTGTTGTATTTGAAGATCAAACCATGCAAGGATAATCTATACAATTTATCAAAGATCACAATGGTAATTGAATTACTTTTTTCACTATTAGGGAATTTTTTGAGCAAACATATTTTGATTGATCATCAATATCATAGCACATTGTAGGGAAAAGAGAGCAATGTTTCAAGTGGTAGATGAGTTAGGGCTAAATGTGGGGCTCATGTCGGAAATTCAATTTGGGAGGAGTGAAAAATATATCTATGATTTATCACCAATACAAAACAAGAAATACGTTTAATGGCTCACAACCAAATCAATAAAATATACCTTTCAAAAATTAGGTTTAAGTCATAAAATGGAGGGACAAATAAAAAGCATTTATGAAAACCTTATATAAACCTAATCATTGGAGTAGGAAAAAATATGAAGTATGAATGGAAAACTCAGGAAGAGAGCATTGATATTAGATAGCTAGATGCTAGTTTTCCTCAGATACATTTATATATGTGATGTCATGTTGTATTGGTTATCCACTTTTCAGTCATTGATTGGACAACTATGATGTTTCATGATACACTATCGACTTTGATGTATCATTTTACATTTGGCATGACTACATGATGATGATATATATCAATACTTTATCCATATTTATGTTCCGATGTGTTTATCTGATGTTATTGTTGCTTTAAATGTTTAAAATTCTGAAAAAAATTAATGTATTTTGTATGTTTTAATGTTTGCCGACTTTTGCCGATTTTTCCCAATTTTTTTGCCAATGTTGTCGAGAAGTTGTATTCGGAACCCTTAGCCAACTTTTTGTCGATGCCGACTTTTTCAACATTGATTCATACAGTTGACAACTGTATTCTTTAATAATCATGTTTTTTATTATCCAAAGAAAGTAAAATCTGCTGTTTATATCTTTAAGGTACAATCGGTTTATTATCTCTTTTTTGTTGTTTCAGGTCGGGCAATTCATACAGTATTCTTTAATAATTATGTTTTTTATCTTCCAAAGGAGAAGGTAAAATAGGCTAATTATATATTTAAGGTACAATCGCTTTATTATATCTTTTTGTTGTTTCAGGTCGGGCAATTCATACAGTTGACAACTGCAATCTTTGGAGGTTTCATTGTGGCTTTCATCTTACCCTGGTAATGTTGTCTATGATTCCTCCTTTTGTGGCAGCAGGTGGTGCTATGGCTATGATAATATCAAAGAAGTTAAGCCAAGGTCAGCAAGCATATGCAGAAGCAGGCAATGTCGTGGAGCAGACAATTGGCGCAATTAGGACTGTAAGTATACATCAACAAAGCAATGCATACCTTGTCATATGCAAAGCAATGCATACCTTGTCATATGATATCATAAATTCAAGATTTTTTACTTTGGATTGAGGTTACCACTTCATATCATTACAAATTCTATTGCATATTTAAATTAGTTACCTTTTAGGTTGTGTCTTTTACGGGGGAGAAGAAAGCTGTGATTGGCTATGATAAGTCACTTAAGACCGCTTACAAGGCTGCTGTTCACCAAGGGTTGGCAGTGGGTTTTGGCGTGGGGTCTGTCATGTTTATTATGTTCTGCATCTATGCATTGGCTCTTTGGTATGGATCACAGTTAATTATCCATGGAGGGTATTCAGGCGGCAGAGTGCTAAATGTCATATCTGCAGTTCTTTTTGGAAGCATGTAAGATGAATCTGCATGACGAAATGCAGTATTGTTATTCGACAAATAAATTCAACTAAATGGCCTTTCACTTATTCAAGTAGATATATTTATCTTGATTAATGAGGGCAATGATAAATATTTTGATTAATGAAGGCAATGATAAATATTTTTCTGGATCTCAGGTCGTCAACAAGCCAGACAACACTATGTTTAAATGCATTTGCAGCTGGACAAGCTGCAGCTTACAAAATGTTTGAGACAATTAATAGGAAGCCAGAGATTGATGTCTATGATACAAATGGCTTGGTCCTCGAGGATATTCAGGGTGATATTGAACTTAAAGATGTATATTTCAGGTACCCAGCACGGCCTGATGTTGAAATATTTTCTGGGTTCTCATTCGGAATACCCAGAGGCACCACTGCAGCTTTAGATGGAGAGAGTGCAAGTGGAAAGTCCACAGTTATAAGTCTTATAGAGAGATTCTATGATCCACAAGCTGGTGAAGTGCTTATAGACAGTGTCAATATCAGGCAGTTTCAACTTCAATGGATTAGGCAAAAAATTGGACTTGTAAGCCAGGAACCTATCCTCTTTGCAAGCACTATTAAAGAGAATCTTGCATATGGTAAAGATGGAGCTACACTAGAAGAAATACATGTTGCTGCCGAGCTTGCTAATGCAGCAAAATTTATAAGCAGATTGCCACAGGTTTTGATTTTTTTTATATATAGATCTTCATAATTTCTAACTTTCCTCATTGTGGAGGCCATTGCATATATTAACAATTATAGTTGTTATTTCCAGGGTTTTGATACAATGGTGGGAGAGCATGGTACCCAATTATCTGGAGGCCAAAAACAAAGGATTGCAATTGCAAGGGCTATTTTAAAAGATCCCCGAATTCTTCTTCTTGATGAAGCTACTAGTGCCTTGGATATAGAGTCTGAAAAAGCGGTTCAAGAAGCTCTTAATAGAATTATCATAAATAGAACAACAGTTATTGTTGCTCATCGTCTAACTACTGTCAGAAATGCTGATATGATTGCTGTGATTCAGCGTGGTTCTATTGTTGAAACGGGTAAAATTTTACAATGCTTCAATCGTTTCACCTTTCTCAACAGTGACTATATGAACAAGCAAGTGGACATTCACTTGATTTTAATTTTTAACTAAACTAGTTCTTCTTCCTTGTGCCATTGATTTTAACACGTGTCTGGCAGCTGGCTATGAACTTTGTAAAATGGTTACTCTACACTTCTCATGCCATTAATTTTTACTCATGTTTGGTGACGAGTTTACTGAAAGGACTTTTCTTACATTCCCCATGCCATCTATTAATGAATCTGAGAAATGTATATTCAGGTCCACACTCTCAGCTCACCATGAACACTTCTGGTGCATATTCCCAGCTTATACATCTGCAAGAAGAACATCAATCAAAACAACAACATTCAAATGATCCTGATAAACTCGAAATACATTTGGATGATTCCAATGCTATTAGCAGGGCTGGGAGTCGGAGGTCATCTCTTAGAAGGTCTATAAGCAGTACTGGGTCATCTGGAGTTGGTGGCAGTCACCGCTCTTTTTCGTTTCCGTTTGCCTTGCCTGCCGAAGAGGGTCTCGAGGAAAATGTTCAGCTGATCAAGCCAAAACAGGGCTTTTTTAGCTTTATCAGTCGTTATTGGTCCAAAACTCGGGGGGATGTGGAAGATGGTCAGCAGAATCCTGGAAAAGGTGTTCCTGTTTTACGCTTAGCATCTCTCAACAAGCCAGAGGTTCCAGTTCTCATATTGGGATCCATCGCGGCAGCAGTTAATGGGGTTACAGTCCCTGTTTTTGCTCTCTTGTTGTCAAGTATTATTGGTAGTTTCTACGAACCTCCACATAAAATTCGTAAAGATGTCAGTTTCTGGTCACTCATTATTGTATCTTTGGCAGCTGCATCCCTCCTAGCGACGCCAGTACAAATGTATTGTTTTGCCGTTGCTGGTGGCAGGCTTGTGAGGCGCATTCGATCATTGACATTTAACAAAGCTGTTTACCAGGAGATCGGATGGTTTGATCATAGCGAAAACTCTAGGTACTGGAGTAACCAGAGAAATCTCAAACTATTTCAGTTATTGGAGGAAACTACTCCAATTTTGCTAAATTTTCATTTTGTTTGGGTAGACATTTCATACTGGCGATCATATTAACTCCAAGTTTCTATTTACAGCGGTGCAATAGGTGCAAGAATATCAACAGACGCTGCAACTGTGCGTAGTGTTGTGGGAGATGCTTTGTCACTTGTTGTTCAAAATATTTCAACAATAGTTGCTGGTGTTGTTATAGCTTTCACAGCAACTATTGTTGAAATATTTTGAACAACAAGTGACAAAGCATCTCCCACAACACTACGAACAGTTGCAGCAAACTGGAAGTTGGCGCTTTTGATATTACCTATGCTGCCTCTGATTGGTCTTCAAGGCTGGATTCAAGTGAAGCTCACGGAGGGTTTCGCTGCCGATGCAAAGGTTAGGAATATCAAACTTATTCAATGGTTTCCCCTTAGTTCATTGATATACTTGTAAAGCTTTCAAATTTGTTCCAGAAATCAATTGGGGGGGGAATGCATAATAGAGGAAAAATCATCAAAAGGAAAATAATGTTTGGATACTATAATAGTTGTTTATATTATTGTTTCTCTTTTATCATCTGTTAAACTTTTCCTGCACAGACTGACTAAAGACTCTTTAAATAAAATAGCTGGTTGACAAGGTTAGGAAAACTGAGTTCTTATCACTGAGGAAAACAAATGTATGTCGTTGATTCAAAGGGATGATTTATCAATCTTTCTCTCATAAGTGTATAAACTGGATATTGTTAGACTTTCAGAAAACATATTTTTAGACATTTATTTTACTGGTCATGGTTTAATCCAAGTCAGATTCGTAACTGTAGACGAGGAGGATTGTCCTGTTCTTCCTGTCGTAAGAGTTTTAATCATTTCAAGTTTAAACTAACGCTATTAATTGGAATGGGTTATGTTCCAGGTAATGTATGAACAAGCCAGTCAGGTTGCAACGGATGCAGTTGGAAGCATTCGAACTGTTGCCTCCTTTTCTGCAGAGGAGAAAATGATGAGCCTCTACAGTCAAAAATGTTCCACTCCCCTGAAAAGTGGAATTCGACAGGGAAGTATAAGTGGAATTAGTTTTGGCTTCTCAAATTTCCTATTCTTTTCAGTATATGCACTCAGCTTTTGGGTAGGGGCTCGGATGGTTAAAGATGGGGAGACCACTTTTACTAAAGTTTTCAGGGTAAAGGAGACTTAATAAAATTGTTTAAAAAAAAAAACTAAACATGTAGAATATTTATTTGTTTGACTTTATCAATCCCAATTGAATTGAATTGCTTGCATTTTCTAAGCTCGTAGTGTTTGTGGCAGGTGTTTTTTGCCCTCACAATGATTGCCTTCAAGGTTTCTGATGCGGAGCATGACTAGTGGCGCAGGATCTGAGGTATCCGATCTGCATGTCGCCAAGATCCTAGGATTGACACCTGGCATGCATTTGCCGTTATAAAAGAAGTGTTTACGGAAGTGAGAGATCAGTTTTTTGTTTCTCTAAGTTTTGCTCAGTTCTCAGAGTATTAGAGAGGAGTTCGAGTTAGTAGCTGGGCTCGAGAGAGAAAGAATAAAAAGGACCTGCGTGTCCATGGGATTTCAGTGGGGAAATAAAAAGAGGCAGAGTGCCCAGTAGATATAAGGCATCTGTACTGAGTCTGAGTTGTAATACTCATTTTGTTTTCATAATGCAAGAAGGAGTGGCCGGTTTCTAGTGACCCCTGTTCTCTTCCTCTGTTCCTATATGACTGCCGTTCTCTGGAAATTGTATTCTGTTCAGTTTTTTTTTGTTTGGTGTGCTGTAGTTGCAGGTGTTTCCAACAGAGAGTTGGTGTCTGCATCAGTTTCTCAATCAATGAGCAGTGCCCCTGATATTGGAAAAGTTAAAGCTTCAGTCAGTTCAGTGTTTAAAATTCTTGATCGTAAATCCAAAATTGATGCAAGCAATGCATCTGGGACTATCTTAGAGAATGTCAAAGGTGACATTGAGTTTCGGCATGTTAGTTTTAAATATCCTACTCGCCCAGATATACAAATTTTCCAACATTTAAGCTTTTTTATCCATTCTGGAAAGGTAGTGTGTTTTACCTTTGGCTGATTTGATAAAGCAAAAATTTCATGCGATTTACACACAACGATAGGCGTCAAAAAAAAATTCATTGCGATTTACTCATCATGATAGGAGTATTTTGTGGCTGAAGAATTAAGCTAACAGATAAATGTTGGATTTGGAAGGCTTATGATAGTGTGTTACTTTTTGCTTTGATTTTGATAGACTGTCGCCCTCGTGGGAGAAAGTGGAAGTGGTAAATCAACTGTCATTTCACTTTTGGAGCGATTTTATGATATTGATTCAGGCCATATATTATTTGATGGGGTTGAAATCCGACAACTGCAACTTAAATGGTGGAGGCAACAAATGGGCTTGGTGAGCCAAGAGCCTATTTTGTTCAATGACACAATACATACAAATTTTGCTTATGGAAAAGACGGAATAGCTTCTGATGAGCAGGTTTTAGCGGCTGCTGAAGCTTCTAATGCTCATAAGTTCATCTCAAGCCTTCCCCAAGGATATCAAACACGTGTTGGGGAGCATGGGGTGCAGTTATCTGGAGGTCAAAAGCAACGCATAGCAATTGCAAGAGCACTTGTAAAAGACCCTAGGATACTGCTGCTAGATGAAGCAACAAGTGCCCTGGATGCTGAATCCAAACACATAGTTCAAGAGGCGTTCGATCATGCAATGGTAAACAGGTCCACTCTTGTTATTGCACATCGTCTTTCAACAATTAAAGATGCAGATCTCATAGCTGTGGTGAAGAATGGAGTTATTACAGAACAGGGAAACCATGATGAACTGCTTGCCATTAGAGATGGAGTTTATGCATCCTTGATGAAACTACATAGGGCTTCCTCTTAGTGGATTGAACTTGATAGACAGAATGTTTCAAACTACATAGGGCTTTCTCTTAGTGGACTAAACTTGATAGACAGAATGTTTCTGTGGCTGAATTTCATCCAAATGGCTAGCTTACACCCCAACTTTGTAAACCCAGTCGCTGTAAGTTTTGTTGATTTTAGTTTCTTAAACGACATAGGTATGGCAAAGGAATTTACAATATCACACAGAGAAAGAAGGAAGGATAGAATGAACCTGGAGCGAAATCTGGGAAGCGTTGACTATGCACTGTTTCATTAATCCAGATGAGAATGGATCCAAATAAATATTATGCCCCATGTAACATCATCATAATATGTCTGGACCTCATAAACCACAAGAACACAATACCGACCATCATCAAATTCAAGCGATCACATAAATTCAACTATACAAAATCGTGGTCAAGAGATAATACCAGTACCAGGGACTTTGTTGAAATGACCTTCAGATGACAAGTGCATAAAAACTGCTTTTCAATATTTCAGGCGATTTTAATTTTATACCGCTTTCCTGCCAAAAACGCATCATATGGAGGACTCCGAGGCTGATTACAGGTCGCTGTTTACAGGAAAGAAGAAAGGCTAGCAAATCAATCAATGCCCTAAACAAAAATAAAAATACAATTAATAACCTAAACAAAAATAAAAATACAATTAATAAACTAGAGAATAGAAGAGTGTCTTTGCATTTTCAAATTTGGAGCTTTACATATTCCTATAAACTCTATGCATTGTCATTTCATTTACTTTATTTAGCATTAAATCTAATTTAATATAAACAATTTGTAAAAAAAAAAACAGAGATGACCACTATCAATTAAAAAAAGTCTTTAATTTAATTTATAAGTGTAATATTTGATTAAAAATAGTGTAGAAATACTAGAAAAACGTTTTTTAATATGTTATAATTTAAAATAATAATAATAATATTTTTAATATATCAGTATTTTAAAAATTCGATTTAAGTAGAGAATGGAAGAGTGTCTTTCCATTTTCTAACTTGGAGCTTTACATATTCCTATAAACTCTATGCATTGGCATTTCATTTACTTTATTTAACATTAAATTTAATTTAATATAAACAATTGGTTAAAAAAAGGGAAGCAGAGATGAGATTGTCAATTTTTAAAAAGTTTTTAATTTAATTTATGAGTGTAATATTTATTTAAAAATAATGTAAAAAATACTAAAAAAACATTTTTTAATATATTATAATTTTAAAAAATATATATATATTTTTAATATATCAATATAAATAATATTTTAAAAATATAATTTAGATTTTCTGAACTAAACAAATTCAATATTTAATGAGAAACATTTTCTATTTAAATTTTACATTTTTTTCATCCCAAATTTTAAATTGATTTTTAATATATTAATAATATTTAAATAATATAATGCAAATATGTTAAACAAAAATACATGTCCATGTTTAATAATAAACACTTTATATTTAAATTATACATTTTTATCAATCGTTCCAAAATTTTAAATGTATTAATGAGTCTTTAATCCATTCAACCAAAAAATATTGCAATGTTTATGCTTCGAAATTGATTTGGAAGGGACATTGTGTAAGGAATACCACTCTCAGGTAGCAAGTTCACGAAATAGATTTCAATTTTAAATTTCACTTAATAAATAAGTTTTTAATCAATTTAAATAATAATAAAAAAATTAATTAATTTAAACAAAAAGAAAAAGTTTACTATTTTTTATGTTTTGAAATTGTTTAAAAAGAAATATTATATTAAGAATACAAACTTTATTTCAAAATTTATTATATAAACTTCAAAACACTTACCTATTTTAAATTCAAATTTAATTCATATTAAAAAAAATTATTTCTATTCATTTTTAATCACCATATAAAAAATAAGTTAGTATCTACTTTTTAATAATAATAAAATATTAAAAAAAAAATTATTGAATATAATCCCAAAAAAATTGATAAAATCATTAAATTTTTACCAAATAAATGTTTAGGTTGCACTTGAGTATAAACTTTTAATTGATATGGAAAATGCTATGTAAAGAGATAGATGTGGAATGGACATTAAGCTAATATTTATTTTTAAATGAGATGTAGATACTTGTTGTTTTGGCTACATATTTTGTTGCCTTTTTTATTGTAATAGTTTTATAAGGCGTGATGTGGGGGTAGGCCTGGAATTTGACTTTTCACATAACGTTTTTTACATTTTTATACGTATTTGACATGTAAGTTTTTGATAAACACGTCAACATTGACAGGTAAAAGAATATTTGAAACGTCTATTTGACGTTTATGAATTCAGATAACCCGTCAAAATTTTTAATACCTATGTTAACTACTAAAACTTAGGTAACAATCATTGGCCATTGTGCTTGCACTGCTCTTAATTTCCAAGTATCCGAGGAACACATAAATGCTAGACTTCTTTATTTCCTTGTATGTGTATTGTATTTATTTATATTTTGTGTTTCTAATTGTATTATTAGTCTTCCGCTCTCAGCCTTCAGATTTTTCCAAGGGGAATCTCTAAAATTTTCTCCTTTAAAATTTTATAATTTGTTTAATTAGTAAATTTCTACATAAATATTTTGCTCATGTTTATATATAATATATAAAAAAAACTATTCACATTTATATATGATATTAAAAATAAATTGACACTCACCTAAATTGGCTAAACCGTCAAATAATAGGCACGGAAAACTTACCGTCATTAAATTTTTATTGACATGCTCAAGAAAAATGAATTGCCATGCCTGTGTGGGGGTGTTCACAATGATATTGTCTTATTTATTTTTCCTAATCCAAAATGGAAAATTAGTTAGACTCTTGCAATGGTGGCAACATAGTATCCTTGAACATTGAGGCATGCTCTAGTTTTGATCCCACCATGTTGGCATAGTATCCTTGAATATTGAGAGGTATGCTCTAATTTGAACCTCATCATGGTTGTAGATGATAAAAGAAAGATTGAATCCTACCATGGTTGTGGAGGATAAAAGATATAAAAATAATATTGTGAAATTCAAGGATACAAAGGGAGGAGAAGAGGCCAAGATCACTATTCCATTCAAATATTAATGTATACTTTGTTCTTATTAAGTATTGATTGCAATAACCAAGATATTATGAAATACATTTTAAATGGACAAGAAATCAATTAAAGTGTTTGAAAGAATAATTGAATATTAAATACTAATGCTAACTTTGTCATAACTGATAACATACATACACATAAAATAACAAATGCAACAAAATAACTATGAATCAACATGCTAGACACCTTTAGAGAGACATAATATTTGATAGTGAAGAAAGAGAGGCAATTTTGTTGTCTTGAGTTTGCTCAACACACAATTACAGTTAACCTTCCTAATAAGTTATCAATGCCTTTAGAATTTACACACTGTGCCATGACAAATTGTTTTGGGGTTTTGCCTTAGCTTTTTTGGAAAGTTTTCATTAAATGACACTTAAAATGACAGATATGGCAATACATGACAATAAAGTGGTATGATTATGTAGACATGTGATACACAAAGAATTTAATGTTGTAGAAGGGCACACCTAATTGGGAAATATATTAGAGGCAATAAAAAGTGAAATGATTAAATAATCTTTAGATGCCACATGTAGTAGTGGTTATTGTATTCCAAATCTTGATCATGATTCACATCATCATCCATTAATATTGAGATTGAAAGTATGACAACAATTAAGTATCAAAGATTTGGGAATGGAAACACTAAGCAGTTGACAAGTGCATGTAACTCATATGGTTAATATGTTTTAAGAGCTCTGCTCTGCTCACGTCGCCTTGTCGTTTTGAGAGTCGACCTTGTAAGTCATGCAGGCGGCTACGGTTCCTACCCTAGCCGCCTCACCCACCCATCTCACCCCTTCCGCTCTCTGTGTAAGTTTCGGCGTATTCGAGCATCTGAGGAGTACTCTCTCCAGAGCAAGTTTCTATCCATGGCGGTGGTTTCATGCGGCGGCAGCATTTTTTCACGGCAACGACTTTTACATCCTCGACAGTCTCCAGCGGCGATGTCTTCTCCTTTGCAACAACGCTACCATCCTCGTTACGTATGGTGGCTACGACATTTTTTCACTACGACTTTGGGGAAGTCATGTGGCGGTCTGTAGTGGTGAGGCTCTATTGGCGGTGGTCCTGGTCTGGCAGCGTCGATGTGGGCTGTAGTGAACTGGTCGCTTTAGGGGTGAGGGTATGCTCGGTTGTGGAAATGTGAACTTGCTGGTGAGCGTTGGCACTCCTGCAGTGTCGAAGTGTGGTGTCTTTCGGTAGTGTATGGGCATGTTATAGTGGAGACGAATCAACCTACTATGCAATTTCCTGTATGTTATCTTGATGAGTGCTGCAACCTCATGGCTGCTGAGATTTTGTATATATGTGTTTTTATATAGCAATTTTTGCACAGAGAGAAGTGAAGTGCTCTCCAACCCAGTATGGGGAAGATCATGTCATGTTAGTCACGTTATGCTAGCGAACATAAATTAAAAAATTAAAAAATATAAAATATAAAATATAAAACATAAATTACATATCGACTTAAATAAAATATTAAAAAAAAATTAAATAAAATATAAAGAAAATTAAACTCGCATAGATCCATTTTAAACCCAGATCTATCAATTACCGAGAGGGATCGAAATGGTAAAAAAATGGATCCCTCTCGGTGCTTGATAGATCCGGGTTTAAAATGGATCTATGCTAGTGTAATGTATTTACTATAAGCATTGTTTTTATTACAAGGTGTATGTTTGCTGATTTAGTTACATGTAAGGTTTTTATGGATTATTGAACAATATGGTTCATTTTTTATATAATTGCACCGAGGGAAGCGATGTGCTCTCCAACCCAGTATGGGGGAGATCCTGTCACGTTATGTTAGCCGACATAAACAAAAATATTAAAAAATATAAAATATAAATTACATATCGCCTAAATAAAAAAAATAAAAGAATTAAACTAGCATAAATCCATTTTAAACCGAAATCTATCAAGTACTCTCTAGAGATCCAAATGGTAAAAAATGTACATCTCAATAAGTTGGTTCTAGTGCTTAATAGATCTAAATTTAAAATAAATTTATACTAGTTTATTAAAATTCTTAAAAAAAAAATTGAAAATGTAATTTTTCATTTAAAATTTTATAATATTTATTATTCTTTATAAATAAATTCAAAAAACAAATTTAAAAAAAAATCAATAGAAATCATTAATCAATAATTACCCTGATCAATAAAACTTTAATTTCTTTAAAACAAAGAAACACAACACATAATTATTTTAACATTTCACAACAACAAATAAACATAAATTCAATTCATAGAACACATATTTATACAATTAACACGCTACCACAAAATACTTTCAATACGGGTTTCTATTGTATTTTCATCGCTGCGAGGGAGATTTTCAATGCCTAAGGCACACAACTACTTGTACAAAAGAAGGGGATTAGCTCAGATTTACTACAATTCATGGATTCAAGAGTATATAGATGGTCTCACAACATTGCCAACAACAACAAAGGGGATTCAAGAGTATATAGAATGGTCTCACAACATCGTTAACAACAACAATGGGGGTTTTCTTATGGCAGCATTCTACCACACATTATTAACATTGTCAATAACAACAAAGGGTTATCTATGAGGTGTAGTTCGCATGGTTATCAATGAGGTGTAGTAGCACACTGCACAGTTGAGATTTTCAATGTCTGAGGCACACAACTACTTCAACAAAAGAAGGGGATTAGCTCAGGTTTTCTACCATTAACGGCTTCAAGAGCATATAGAATGGTCTCACAACATTGTTAACAACAACAAAGGGTTTTCTACTGACGGCATTCTACTACACATTCTTAATTGTGTAGATGAGGCATAGCGCCCGAGTCTCTGCCTCCCGATCCTCAACTCCAAGAGCAATACAGTAGAACAAAGAGGCTTGGGAAAAAAGAAGTCCAGCAAAGAAGCAGCCTAGACGACCTTTGGAAAAATAAAATAAAATTGGATTGCAGGTTCAGGATTTGTACCCGGGCAAATGAAAATAATTGCATTCATGGCCACATTACCAGCGTCTTTGGCTGCATATTTGTGGGTTTTCCTGAAGTGCAGAGGTCGGCTTCATGGTTCGCTTTGTGGGCCTATGCCGTGGGCCCTTCCTCCACTCCTCAATTATAGTGGGACCGTATCTTGGCCTATCTCCTTTGCTCTTCGTGCCCTTCTGACCTCTCACATTCCTCTTCCATGTGCTCAGAGAAGCGAAATCAAATGTATAGTGCATTATCGTCTCCCTCCCTCCAGTACAGAACCGTCTGCTCGCAGATAGCGTCTTCCAGAAATTTTCCCCTATGTTTTCATTTTCGTCCGCCTACAAGTTCTGTCCTTCCACCCGATCCTGCAGTTAATTGCCCAAATTCGCTTCGAACACAGTCTGGAATCGATAGTTTCTGATCTCCTGGACATCGCAGGTTCGAATCCGCGTCGAGCAGGTCAAGGCTTAATTCGATTTTCTTCCCGGCTCTGTTTCTTGACGGGAATTTTTCGGCATCCGAATGGCGTTTAGTCCT
Organism: Pseudotsuga menziesii; assembly: GCA_001517045.1. Taxonomy (NCBI): domain Eukaryota; kingdom Viridiplantae; phylum Streptophyta; class Pinopsida; order Pinales; family Pinaceae; genus Pseudotsuga; species Pseudotsuga menziesii. Next base: position 114,556 of record LPNX011142080.1, on the reverse strand, counting down.
GAACCCGTTCACAGGCTTCCCGCTGAATTCGTGCGTCTAGCTTGCCTTAACGGGAGCAGCCAATCTGTGCTCTGAATTTCATCTCGCAGGGTCTCAGGGACGACCGCCCGCTTGTCTTGTGTAGAAGTTTCGGGGATTTTAGGGGATGTGACAAGCTCTTGATCTGGCTTAAAGTACTGTGGGCAGGGGTAGGTTTTAGCCAAATCTGGTGGAGGGTAGCGCTGGGGCTGACTATTGGACACAGTGGGGTTGTTGCCATTGCAAGAAATGAGGCAGTTACCCATCAACGGGAGTTTTCCAACAAAACAAAATTTCAAAAACAAATTGTCAATGTGTTGTTCCACAATTTACTCGGTTTCAACTCTTGACCGGTGCATGGCATTTAGAAGACCCTATGGTGCTTCTCCGCTCATTGAGTGAACATTTTCTTTCGAGTTGGGATTTTTTTGGCTTTTCAAGTTTTTTTTTTAATTTTTTTTGTGGAATTTGGTGAATTTAATCCACAAAATCTGTATTTTTTGTTATTTGTTAACCAATTTTAAGTTCAGAAATAAAATTAGGTGACAGGAAAACCCCCAACACCCACATTTGATAGGATCTAACAGTGTTTTGAGACATTTTGAAAATTCCACATTTGATAGGATCTAACAGTGTTTTGGGACATTTTGAAAATTCCAGGAAGATTCATGACAAAAAAATTAATAAAAACCAACCAAAATAAAAAATAAAAAAGTTCCTCATTTAAACAACTCATTTTCTTTCTATACCTGCCCTACTCTCTCAAATGATGGACATCAGTGGCTCTTAATCGGTAAGTTCTCTTTTAATTTGATGGTATTTTTTTAAGCTTTTAAACAATTTTAATTTTAATTTTTTTTTAAATAATAATAGTGGCAGTGGATATATTTGATGCTCAAGCATGAAGGTTAGTGTAAGACTATTATGATTTGGTTTGTGGAGAGGAAATATGTTCTTAATATTCAGAGAGTTGATGATTCTAAGGGAATAATCTATTGGTTGACTAGTTTTTCTTCACTTTATTTAATGGTTTTGGACCATTAAATGTTTAGAGTTAAAAATTTAATTTCTAAATTATCTTCTATCTCGTTTAGATATATTTACAATAATATAACGAGGAAGCCAATCTCTTAGGCAAAATGAAATAGTCTTTTATATTTTGAAGTTTTCCAAGGAGTTCTTACCAACTTTAGTTTCTAATTTTTTTTGAAACTATATAGCTTTTTATATATTCAGCTATAAAGGTTGATGGGATTGACACTCTTTTTGTATTATATGAATGCTTAGATTAATAGGAAGGAGTTTCAAGTCTATCTTTTTGACATGAATTGTTTGGTAAGAAATAGGTATTTTTGGTCAGATTAGACTATGTTGGAATGAATGTTTCTCCACTAGTATTATGTTTTTGTAGTGCTTCCAGCAACTTTGGTTCTCTAGAATAACAAATTATGTTTTTTTCGATGTGAAAAAAAAAATTGAACAACTTTTTTGCAAAGGTTTGTTTGAATCTCCCGATAGGAATATCGGGATATGACATGACTCAATTACATTACAGATGCTTCCTGAAATAAACATCGGGGTACAATACATAAAATATACAAGTGAATACATTCTGAAGTTACAAATACATCAACACTCCCTCTTAACTAGGAAGGTATTCTCTCAACACAATTTATCAGCACAAGTATTCTTCTATGTATCATCTGGATCATCACTGGATCATCATCGAAACTGGATCATCATCAAAACTGGATCATCACTGGATCATCATCGAAACTGGATCATCATCAAAACTGGATCATCACTGGATCATCATCAAAGCTGGATCATCACTGCGTCCGCTATCTCAATCAAATGGTGTTATCTCTTCATTCTTCTCGTCACGGGAAGTTCTACAGAGCCAACCATTTTTCATGTTGGTTGTAGGCCTAGCCTCCATGTAGGTCTTATTCAGCGCTTATATCTGACCCTAAGTCAAAATGGCCCGCCCAACACTTATATCTAACCATGAGAGGAACACATCAAACACCATGTCAGAAAGACACACCCAACACTCACATCTGACCATGGGAGGAACACATCCAAGAACCATGTAAGAAAAGGCTCAGTACTTACATTCACCAACATGATAGGACACACCTACTATAATCTATGAAAAGGCACAACACTTACAACCACCAGCATGATAGGACACACCTACTATAATCTGTGGAAAGGCACAACACTTACAACCACCAACATGATAGGACACACCTACTATCATCTGTGGAAAGGCTCTGCACTTACATCTGATCATGTGGGAGCCAATCCCACAATCACATCAGAATGGCTCTGCACTTACATCTGATCATGTGGGAGCCAATCCCATAGTCACATCAGAATGGCCCTCAGCTCCAAGCTGAGTATTCCTGGTAACTGACTAGGTGCCTCCATTCTCCTAGAGAATGGCCTTCAGCGATTATATCTAATCATGTGGGAACACATACTATAGTCACCTCAGAATGGCTCAGCACTTACATCTGACCATGGAAGGAACCAATCCTCTCACCATGTCAGAATGGCTCATGGACTCATCACTTCCCCTTGGAGGGAACCTCGATCTGGAGAACACCAAGCTTCTCCTTGAAGTACTCAAACTTCACTCTGGCCATTGGCTTAGTCAACACATCAGCTATCTGTTCGTCTGTCGCAACATACTAGAGCTTCACTGCTCCTCTCTGCACCATATCCCTGATATAGTGATATTTGATCTTGATATGCTTCGACTTGTCATGGAACACCAAGTTCTCAGACAACTTCACACAACTCTGGTTGTCGCAATATATACAAGTAGCATCCAACTAGAGATCAAATAAATCATACATTAGCTTCCTCAACCATACTGCCTCACAACTAGCTGAACAAGCTATGACATACTCTGCTTCAGCTGTACCCAGTGCCACGCAAGACTATTTCCTGCTAAACCAATAGATCATACATGATCCCATGCTGAAGCAACACCTTGAAGTGCTCTTTCTATCGATGGCACTGCCTGCCCAATCTGAATCAACATAACCTTCTAAGTTAATCTTCTGATCAACCTTATACTTGAGCCCATAATCAATTGTACCCTTTAGGTACCTCAGAATATGCTTTGCAGCAATCAAGTGAACATGTCTTGGATCCGTCAAGAACTAGTTCAAGGTGTTCACGGCAAAGTAAATATCTGATCTTGTATTCGTTAGGTACATCAAGGAACAAATCATCTAACGATACATCGTGGCATCAACCGACTCTGATGAAGCAATACTTAATAGCTTCAGGTTTGATGCTATAGGTGTGGTCATGGCCTTGCAGTCCATCATCCTGAATCTTTTCAGGATCTCTACTGCAAACTTCCCTTGTCCTGGGGAGATTCCATCTGCATTCCGCCACACCTCCATGCCTAGAAAATAGTGCATCATATCCAAGTCCTTCATCTCGAACTCGGTAGCAACTCTTCTTCTTGCAAATTTAATGAGTTCCTCTTTTCTGTCAGGAACAAGTTATCGACATATAACATGAGCATCACTAGTCTTTCAACCTTGAAGCAAAGGTTGAAATCCACTTTACTCTCAGTAAATCCTAGATTCATCAATAAGCTGTCCATCCTGTTGTATCATGTCGAACCTCAAGATCTTCTGCAATCACTCCCTCTGAAGCGGAGCATCATTCTCTCTCTGTCTTTCATACTCTATGCACTGAAACATTATGTACCGGGGTGACAAGTAGCTTCCTCTGCTACTAATATTCTATGTATCCATCTAGGGTCATTGGATACCAAGATCCTCTATCTTGAACCTTTTCAAAAGTTCTTCTTGCACCCATTTGTGAGCTTGTCATCCTCTATAAGCTTTCATCTTCAACCTTGTAACAAAGGTTAAGTTCTTCATCACTCTAGGTGATCTTCAAGCTCCTTATGTATGTGTTATCCCATGGGTGTCTTCTGAGCTCGTACAAGGCCTTCTTTCATCTGCACACATGATTCTACCTGTCATTTGACTTCACTTCCAGTGGCTGCAATTGTCTCTTCGTATTCTATGTCTTCTTTCCGTGAGAAGCCTCGTGCTACGAATATGTTTCCATCTATGAACTTCCCTTCAGGTCTCAATACTGCATCCTAGACATCATTCTTCTTGAACTAGTATTCCCTTTCTTCTTGGCTACTTCTTCATAGCTAGAAGGTTCTGCATCAATGATGTTGCTGCATTCGTCTTCATTCTTAGATTATTTCTTGAACTGTCATCACTTGTTCTTCGAAACAAGTCTCACCCTTCTTTTCTTGTAGGTGATTGTACACGATTTTCCTACAAGTCAAATGCATTTGTATGGTTAGAAACATTTCGTAAGGCATATTCATAATAACAAATTCTTACGCATAAATATATGATCATGCAAGTATTTTAACCAATACAACATTCATCCATATCTCACGGAAACTTTTCTAGATGTCTTCCATCTCTACCAAGACATCATTGAGATTGTGCACTAATCCAATATGCCAGCAAAGAGGTTTCATTCTAGATAAGTAGCAATGGAGAGCTGTATAGCACCATAAGCTAATTACCCATGACATGCGTATTATTAGTATACTGTCATTAATGCAAACATCATACCATGCATAATACATCAGCTGAATATAAACAAATGAATAACAAAACAATATCATGAAATGACAATTGAATACTTATCTTTATTTGTTTTGTGGGTAGACTCCTTAAGCCTTCAGCTTCATCATCTTATTCATTCATCATTTCTTATCCAAATGCTAAGATGGATAAGAGGTTCTTCAAGAGTTGAGTTCTTTGTATTCTTCATCGCTTGAGGGATCTTCTTTGGATGGTGAGAGCTTGATCTTCAGTTGCTCCCATCTTCTCTTCTCTTATTATGAGTCGAGCTTCTTCTTCTTCCCAGATTCTACTGAAAGTAATCACTTCCTTCTCGAATACGTTCCTTGAATGAATGAATCCGATGATCCTGGTAGGCCTATCAAGGTAGTTATCACAACTGCCGCATTCTCCACTTATTCTACCGCTTCAAGTTGTTCTTTGATTTGAGAGACCCTTGTAAAGTATGATTGTATGGTCTCTGCATTCTGGATCTTCACATTCTTCAACTGTTTTCTCAAAGTCATCTTCTGATTTATGTTCTTCCCTTCAAATATCTTGGTCAAGGAATCAAATATCTCTTTCGGTGTCTTAAGGGAAGACACTTGTTGTACAAGTTGATCCGTGATTGAATAAACAATGATCTTCTTAGCCTTGACTAAGTTCTTCTTGTGTAAGGCTTTTAGCCTCATCTCCCTCTGGAACTGGAACCTCTCTACTTATGTAGGTGTCCAATTCATTTCCTTCAAGAACTAGTGACATCCTATACTTCCATGATTGGAAGTTGTCAGCCTCACCAAGCTTGTCATCAAGTTGATGTGATAGATCACTTTGAAATGAGAACCTCAAATGAAAATAACAAAAGATTAGATCTTACTGATTTGAGGTGTCCGTCTTGGTTCCGGAGCTGGTTGATTTAGGGCTTGTCAGAGAAATCCAAATATTCAAAACCTTGAATCTTTTAGATCTGATTGGATAGAAATATAGACTTCTTCAAGGCAAGCTGTCCAATGTACTCCTTTTCTAAAAACAATGGAGAGAAGCTCCCGGAACAGGAAGCCCTAGTTTACCAATTTCTTCTGCAGAAATGCTTGATACTGTTTCTATGGTATCTCTAAAAGTACCACTCCTCTATGTCTAAAATTTCATATTGAGGTAGTCTTGTCTATCCCTATTCCAACACCATAGGTTTCATCAGAATTGGTTTCACCAATTGAGACTTATGAGCGGTTTCCCAAGGTAGTCTTATGAGCGGTGACCTGTTTCAGGAATGTTCATAATAGAAAAGTTGTACGGACTACCACGTGTCACTGTTTCATCTTCGATGTCCAAAACTTCTACCACAGAAAGTACAGTCTGTTTTCTTTCTGGAACATCTTGAGAAATTTTATTTGGACCTTCGTAGCCCGAGATATATCAATTCTCCCCAAGTGTCCTGTTTAGGGATGAATCCTGGAAGAGGTTGGAACCCTAACTTGGAGGAATCGTATCCCCTAGAATATAGCGAATTTGAGCTTGAAACTTGGAAAAAATGTACATCAGGATTTTATCTTCGACATGTGAAAGTTTCGGCCCCTGAGACGTTTGCAATCCCAAGATATAGAGAATTTACCAAAACTTATCAGTTTTAGTATTTAGGGTTTTTCTAGCCTGGGGTCAAACTAGGGTTTGACTTTTCAGGAGTTACACCCAACCAAAAATCTCGACCCAGGTCTCTAAACTTCGATTTTGATGAGGAGATAAATCCTATGCTGGGATCACTCAAAAAATCTTCTTCTGTAAAAAGCCTTAATTTCTCACACCGAAAACTGAAAATGCCCGGAATCGAATTCCGCTTTGACAGAAAAATGCACCCTTCAATGGAGAGTCAACCTAGCATACATTTGCTGATGGATTGTGGAGAGAGACCCGAAAAGTAAGAAGCCCTAGCTTTTGCAACTACACAATTTCTTCTTCTCAGGTTAGCTCTGATACCATGTTAGATTTTTATCATTTAAGCAATATGATCTTAGGATCTTATCTGAGAGAATAACATGCACAACAATAAACACAAGAGACAAGAGACACAAAGAATTTTCTTCGGGGAAATCATAAAGGAGAAAACCCCGCAACTTCCTCAGAGATAGAATGAGCACCAATGGCAATAGTAAAACCTGAAAACATAAAGATGATCTCCAACAACTTGTTCTCTCTCTCTCACTCATGCGCCCCAATGAGTGAGTGTGTGTGTGATAAATAGAGAGGCTCACTCTCTATTTATATTCTTTCGTTCACTTAATGTCCACTCTAACATGTCAGCCTCACTTAACAATTACTTACTAGGGCCGAAATCTCTAGGAGAGTTTAATAACCCTAGTGCCGCTCAACTGTGGGGACTTTGCCCCTCTAATCAACAAGGAGGGTTAACCTTAACACAATGGTGGGGACTATTGCCCCGACTTACAATAACTCATCTAGGGTCAACTTCTCTAGGATAGTCTAATAACCCTAGGGCCCTACAACTGCAGGGACTTTAAACCTTGATCAATAAGGAGGGTTACCCTTTATGAATTTACATGACTTGTTTACATTATTGAATCTACCGATAGGAACATCGGGATATGACATGACTCAATTACATTACAGATGCTTCCCGAAATAAACATCGAGGTACAATACATAAAATATACAAGTGAATACATTCCGAAGTTATAAATACATCAACAGATTTTCCTCAAAGTGAGGATTTTGAGGGCACCAATGATGATTTTCCTCCTAGCCAAGATTCCCCCCCAAGCGAGGATTTCTAAGGAACCAAAGTTGAATTTCCTCCAAGCAAATATTTTGATGGGACCAATGATGATTTTTGTGAGAATGAAGGCACCAATAATGGTGTATATGATTTTAGTCCAAGCGAGGATTTTAATGGCACTGATGATGATTTTCCTCCAAGTGAGTATTTTAATGAGACTGATAATGTTTCGCCTCCAAGTAAGGATTTTGATGGCATTGATGATGATTTCTCTCCAAGCGAGGATTTTAATGGGACAAATGATGATTTTGGTGGGGATGAAGGAACCAACAATGGTGAATACAATCTTCCTCCAAGTAAGGATTTTAATGGGACAAATGATGATTTTGGTGAGGATGAATGAACTAACAATGGTGAAGATGATTTTCCTCCAAGTGAGAATTTTGATGGCGCCAACAACGATTTTCCTCCAAGTGAAGATTTTAATGGGACAAATGATGATTTTGGTGAGGATTAAGGCACCAATAATGGTGAAGATGATCTTCCTCCAAGTGAGGATTTTGATGGCATCGATGATGATTTTACTCCTAGTGAATATTTTGATGGGACAAATGATGATTTTGGTGGGGATGAAGGTAGCAATAATGGTGAATATGATTTTCCTCCAAGCGAGGATTTTAATGGGACATATGATGATTTTGGTGAGGGTGAACCTTCCAGTGATGATGATACCAATAGTGTTGATGATGTTGATTTAACCTTAATTCATGAGCATTATATTGATGAGGATAATCAATCACCTACTAAATTTGGCGATGCGGATCTCAATGAGAGAGATGATATTCCTCATAGTGATGAGGGATTTATTCTAATGAGGATGATGCAAAGGTACATGAAACACAAAGAAAAATTGTACCAATGAGCAAGATTAAGTGTAGGACTAGACCATTTTTATGCATATTGGGAACCCCAAAATGCTATATCCCAACTGCTTTCCCCAGGATATAGTTTGCTCTACATTTAGAAAACCTCTAAATTTGGCTTTTCAACCAAATATTTCTTCTGAACCAGCCTTAACCAAATCAGTCTGCAACCTCTATTCCACAAACTAGCTTTCAACAGGCTTGCTTCCACAACCTCAGTCTTTCCATAATTGAGTTTCTGCAACAACTTTTATGTAATTCTCTTTCCTTCCGCAATTGCCTTTTCACAAGATTCTTTCCGCATTTGCGGATTGCGGGTATGCGATTCCCAATTTTCTAAAAAATGACTTCCGCAATCATGCAGCTGCAATGGTCCTTTCGACAATCGGATTGCGGATTGTTGATACGCCTTCCCACTTTTCCCAAAAATGGGCTTCAACAATTTTCCTCTCGCAACTTCCTTTTCCACAATTCTTCTGGGCTGTTGATTTCTTGCGGGCTCCTTCCCGACCTTTGATTTGAGATCAGTTGTGGATCTCACCTTAACGTTATGGATCTTCACTTTTCCTTTGCGTGTCGATTATCTCCCGTGTGGGTTCACTTCATGATTATTTTCCCACTATCGATCCATCCTTTCTCCTTTAATATGGATCGTCCAATTTCAACTATGATCTCTGCAACTCTATGTTGATTGATCAAAGCATCGATTAATCAATCTCTGTCCAAATTAACTGAGATTGTCTTGATTCAATTCTAAACTTCACCGCTGCAGAATGTTTACAAAGGAACATCGATCCTGTCAGTTGTCGATAACATAGGATTTAGTTATGCATTTCATGCACAAAGATCCATCAACCAATCTCTGTAACCTTCCACTCTTAAAATCCCTAAATTCAAAATATGACACACACATATATATCAACTATTAACATATGTTAATCAAGCATTCAACTCATAAAAGCATACACTCAGACAAAGTTGCAATTACACAAAGATACGCCGAACTAGGATTTTCTTCATTCAATACAAGGAATATGTATATTTACATCGATCTAGAATCTATGTTCTGATCCTCTTAATCTAGTACAACCACAACCAACTATCTTTGCCTGATTTACATTGGTTTGGCCACTCCTTAGCCATATTTATATTGGTTGGCTACACCTTATCCATATTTACATTGTTTGGCTACACTTCTATTGTCTTGAAGGCTTACAGAATATATACAATAGGATGCATGCACCAATTTTGGTTTGCATCCTTAATACACTCAAACACACTCCTAATTCATAGTAACTAAAACCTAATTTTAACAACATAATGAACCCTATCTCAATGAATCGCTCATGAGATCCTTGACCCTTATCAAATGCTACCATTTGACATGGGCTTAATTACACGACTCATTTAATGACTCATCACTCACTTAGTGACTCATCACCTATCTAGAAGAACACTTGTAAATTCAAGCATATTTACAATATTACATTAAAGAACTATTCATTCAGAAAAATGAAGACCCCTTTTAGGTCTGGTCTAAACATTGGACTTATACTTGGATGGAAAGCAAGATGCTCCTGCATCAGACGCCCAAGGAAGAAAGAAATATGACCTCCTTGTCATAATATTTAGTCTTCAATATACCAAGATACCAAACTTTGTTCTGTAGCTGAGAATCCATCTCATCATGTTTTTTTGTTTTTGTGATCTTCAGTTCTAATGGTTTCCATATTTTTTGTTGCAGTGCTCCACTAGCTTTGCTTCTGCAATCTTCTTTTGTCACATGTCTTCCATTGCTGCTTTGTTTCTTTGCTATGCTGATGTAAATATTCCTTCTATCTTCATGTCTTTTCTGAGACGTCTTCACCATCAACATCCTTAGTTCTTCAATCTCCATGTCCACTCTATCCTTTGGATGGTACGCTTGCATCTTCTTGTTCTGAAATTGCTGCGATTCTCTTGACTCTCTGCTACTATCCACTGGCTCACAAGACCTTTCAATGTTTTTACCTTTTATCTGCTCTTTTCCAATGCTGCAATCAAGCATTAAGTAGTCATCTTTATCAATCCTTGGATTGATCAACCAATCTTCCAACATGTCTAACTCTTCATCATACTATCTGAGGTTAGAAATTTTCTCTTTGTATTCATTAGCCAACACTACAACAACAAGTTATTCTAGGTACTGATCACCCCTTTAAGACAATATGGTCTCTTCTTTTGTGATGACAGATTTCTTTCTCTGTCTACCTTCACTTTCTTCAATACCTGCAAACACACACCAAAAATCAGTTTCAAAAACATGAGACTCTGAAGTCCTTGTTGATATTTTCTCTGGCATCCTCCCTTTGTGTTGGTCTGAGCACTTCATCAAACTTTCACCATCATCAATTTCTTCAACAGTATGAGCTATAGGATGCATGCAATCTTCGTAGGATACCATCGCATGTCTTACTATAATAGAATTATATTCTGTTATCATGCTTTTGGAAAGCACATCTTCTTTTTCTTCTGACTTCATCATAGTCCAAGTTGGATGTTCAACTTTTTCCTTCATCAGAATGCAATTCTGATTCTTCCCTATAGAAATGTCTTTGCACATTTTTTTTCTGCCTTCATCTTCATATCATATCCAATTGACTATGTTCCTCCATCAAGCAACTCATCAATGAGTTCCTTTTGTTGCAATACTTTAGACGTTTCCTCATTTGAGAGACTTTCTTCATCATATTTGACTTCATCAAATTTGAAGACAGTTTCAAAAGACTACCTATCAGTTGCAACAAAACCTGTAATCACAAACGAATCATCAATCTCAAAAACATAAGACCTCTTGGTCTCAATTGGCCTCACATTCATCTCCTCCATAAGTTGATCTGTACTCTTTACATAATCCATGAGATTTTCAATTAGTCTCTCCTTTTCTGCATCCTCAGTCACATCTTCTCCAAACAATGGGCCATGTTTTGGTTCACAAACCAAAACATCCATCTCAAACTCAACTATCCCGATTTCTTCCTTCAATCTAGCAAACATATTTTTCCTTCGCTTCACCTATAGTGAATGCCATATCATTTTTGTGTTTCTCAATATCCAACCATACCTCTGATTCTCTTTCTGTAGCAGCATCTCCAAACGAATAAGTTGCAATCCTATGTCAACTAATTCTCTGTCATACTCCTCTTGACTCATCATGTTGATGTATTATACTTTGACATCTTTTCTTCTGCTGTGGTTTGTCTTTGAACCTTTGCAGTGACTTCCAGTAGTCACCATCTCCATCTTCTTTTCTTCTGTGAACTTCATCTTGTTCACTTGTGGACTATAGCCAAGCCTTCGCCTTTAGCAACTCTACGTACCTACTACTATACCTCAACAAGCTATCTCTTTTTGAGCTTGTTCTTTTGGTATCTCTGGTTCTTATCATATAGAACCTCTTGAGCAACCTCCTTTGCTCCTTTTGGATTCTGCAGATCCACTTCTTCTCTGAAAACATTCAACTTGTCCCCTTCTTGTCCAACCTCTATTGGATCTTTAGGTTTTTCCACTACTTTCTTTTTTCTCCAAGAGTTCACAAAATGTTCCTCAAGAATACAATTATCATTGATATATGTCACATACCCCAAATTGCAAAAACATTTTTATGTTTTAGGAGACATTATGTTTTAATTTTATTATAAAGTTTTCAATTATTGACCAAGTGGGGTCAAAGATAATTGTATTTAATTGCTGAATATTTTATTAATTAATAAATAAAAGATGAGACGAGAACTTAAGGAGGCTGTTAATTGAGTGTCTACTGGCCACTTGGTGGAATAGACTGGGTTGAGAGCAGATTGACACTTGGCAGCATCCTCATACTACTTTTAGTTGTTACAGGAGGAAACTTCCCTATTGTTGTGGTCATGTTCCCCAAGAAAGTGGAACAAGAGCAGGTGGCTCATTAAGTGAAAAACTAACCCAAAAGACCTAAGCATGCTGATAAAACTACCCATTGAATTCAACTGAGGCTGCTTAATCTTTACTTGTGAAATTTATTAGTGAAATTGGTGCACAAGAAGTTCGACGGAGGGGACAGGCAGAAGTGTTTGAGTGGGAAAGTGTTGATTACTAAACTAGTGCAGCTGTTTGGGCTGAGTTCTTACTGCTACAGGAAGAATTATTACTACTGATTACTTTGTGGAGTTGAAAGTGTTTCTAAACCTATTCTCTCACCTAGTGCTTTCAACCAGGTGGACCAGTAGATAGGCTCGAGGGTCCTAAGATTTGAAGCTCAGTTGTCTTCAGGAGTTGGTTGGGAGGAACGAGCTCCTTAGGTTGTTGTCTCCTCTGCTATATTACCAGGTTCTAAATATTATTTTAATTTCCTCTATGCAAGCATAGGAACTGCAATATATGAATTTAGGAGTTAATATATTTGTATGACTGCTTCACTTGTTTATTAAAATTAGTTAGTGAAATCTTTTACTCTCAAAGATAGATAAATTCTGGTAAAATATGTATTAGAATAAATGATTTAGGGTTAGTTTAAATTTACTGATGAATGAATTAACTGACTGTATTTTTCCACACATTCGAGAAGGTAGTACTCTAGTACAGTAGGTGAAATTAAGTTTGATAAATAAATCAAGTTAAGATGTGTAGGAACCTGAGTATTTAGTTTTTATTGTTAATATTTATAGAAATGTTTACAAGAAAGATTCCTCTATTTCAGAAGTTGCTTTAGTTAAATACAATTGTTTAATTTATAACTATAAAGTACCTTAAAAGGAATGTTTATTAAAAACCAGTACACAGTTGTGTTCTTTTTAGCACAGTAAACACAATTGTCTTTACGACTTAAACTAATATAAATACATATAATTATTAACTATTACAGAAACAGAAAAATAATGTAAATAAGAACAACTTAGATTATATAAACAGTATAATGAAATTATAGTAATAACTTAGGTTTTGCAAATAACAAATAAGTAATTTCAGTAATACAGTAAGTAATAGATATCAAATACATCAAAGTAAAACCAATAATAATGCAGAATTTTATTTTAAAATAAAAATACAAACCCTAATTAAGGAAAATTATCAACCAAGTCTTTCCTTCTTTCCTCCTTCCACAATAAGGTATTTACAGTTTTATACATATCCTCAATAATCAAATTCTTCATTATATAATTATAATATCTACATTATAATTGCCCTATATTAAATAAATTTTACACAGAAAAATAGTTTAGACTGTTTATCATTTATATACTAAAATAAAATAACAAAAGATAAATTAAATTTTCCAAATCAAATTTACACAGTCGTGCTCGGGTTGTAGTGATAAACCCTTTTTCCTTTTATTATTTCTTAAGTAAATATTTAAACTAAAAAGAAAACCCAGAAGCTTGCTTTCACATTAAATTCCCACATAATAACCTCATCTTAACAAAAATCAAAATTATGGACATTTACAACAGCGAAATCCTTTCATCATCTCATATCAAATCATTCACCAGATACAGGTAAATAGCAACATGGTTCTTTAAAATTTCATTAATATAAGATTAAACAAACTGAAATATACAACACAGAAAACCACGATGTCCGAGTCTATCAAAGACTCCTTTTTACACAGGCTGGTGCACCCATATTACTGTCAACTGTTACAAATTAAAAACAAGGTGTTTACAAACTGTGAAACCCTAAGAAAACTTAAACATTTTAACATAACAGTTCTATAGCCACACGGCCTTTCCAAACAAAGAATTGTTCAAACACAGCTATGGAAAGGGAGCTCAAAACTTGGTGAGATAGTATCTTTCCAAACCCCACACATCACCATAGAAGAAACCTCAGGCATGAAACTGGGGCTTACTCGGTTGTTTGAGAAGTGTGGAGCCTTTTTCCTGAAGTATCCTATGTCTTCCAGCTCACAGTAGTGAGATTTCACTTGTAGGAGAAGTCTGCACAAGAAAGTTGAGAAATGTCAGGTTCTTTATTCAAAAAAACTTGTTACAGTAAATAATTTTTTTATGGCAATTGCAGAAAGAGTTAAATGAGTTACCTAGAGATGTTTTGTCCTCGACTGTGCAGTAAATTGTTTCTCACAGCAACCCTGGCCAAGGAAAACTTCATACCTAGCAACTGGGCAGGAGAAACAGAATCTAAGAACCTCGACGAGAATGAGAAGCAAACAGTAAAAGCCACGATGAAACCAAATCTCCCTACTGTCAATGAACTCCACAAAGTAAGCCGTGAGTTGTAGACCCAGTAACCACACTGTTATTATTCAGAGGTTTCAGCTTGGCTGACAAGTGGGTTAAGTCACTCACAGAGCTAAACGATGGAATTCAAGGTTTTCATTCATAGAGCTAAATGATGGCATCAAAGGCCCAAGAGGCCATGAGCCTAGCGGTGCTACTCACAACAGTGAAAGGTTTGGTAAACAATACGAGAATTTAGGGTTTGAACGATTTTGTAGTAGGGTTTTCCAATACATAAACCCTATCCACTAACCATTAGCCATGTGGTTTCCACTTCAACTTTATTTTGTGGGTGTTGCTCTATAGTTTCGAGAGCTTGGGTGAAGCCTGAAAAAGGTTATACATAACCTTTGTCAATATTTTGGTTGAAAACATATAAGCACGAGATTTTAAATATAGAGATGCTTTAGCATAGTTTTGTAAAGGTATTATAGTTTAGTTTTTGCATAGATAGGGTTTATACTTATAATATAAAAATCGTATAGTGAGTATTAGTTTATGCAAATGTTTTTATTTTGTTTTTTTCTTTAGATAATGAACTTTCCATCCCATAAATCAAAGCAATAATATTATCTACAAGCCTAAACAAGAGGTTTTAGATTTAGCCAGCTTTGACTGTTGAACATGACAAGTTCAGACTTCAACAGTATAGCAAACAAACAAAGTTTATAATAACAATATACGAAAAAAATGAGACATGCTGTACCTGCTCTAGTAAAAAACTTTAAAATTAAATGATTACCCTAGCTTTTATTTTACTGTTGACGAATTTAAATTCTTGAGCCTGAAACTAGAATAAAAGTTACCTGTAAAAAGACCTGTAACAAG
Organism: Pseudotsuga menziesii; assembly: GCA_001517045.1. NCBI lineage: Eukaryota > Viridiplantae > Streptophyta > Pinopsida > Pinales > Pinaceae > Pseudotsuga > Pseudotsuga menziesii. The sequence continues at coordinate 99,180 of LPNX011142080.1, read as the reverse complement.
AATCATCATTTCATTGCATTAGCCTCAAGAGCTAAGTAAGCCTTGGGCATGAACTGAAGTTCCTTCATTTAAGCAGGAGACAAACTTTAGTACATAGTAAACAAACAGTTGTTTCGGCTTATACTACTTCAGATTTTTACTTACTAAATCAATCTTTCAATACTTAATTTTGAATGCAGATAGTGAAGAATGAAATTATAGAAATTAATAAAGGATTTTTTTTTAGTTTATAGATTAGACCCTTTAGGATGTTAACTGTTAGCAGTTAAGTTACTGTCTTTATCGATGATTGTAAACATTAATTGTCATAAGAAAAATTTTAAATGTTTATGATATTTGGGTATTACAATATATCTCCTCTAGCTTCCATTGCTGCTGTCAAACCTTTCCTGTTTATTTCAAACAAATTATTATAACCAGAGTTAAATAAAACATCAATCAGTCCATACCTTTAAGACTTTTCCACTTGTTTAGTTGGATGAAAAAAATCCCCTATCTGCAATTATTGATTTAAATCAATTCTGAATACCCTCACCTGACCAACCCCCTCAACACAATTGTTAGTCTTCAACTTTAACATAAATTGAAAATCAGAATTTGATTTACCTCTTGGATCTGATCTGAGCTCTAAGAATCTTCTATGCTCTGCTCCCTTCACAAAGAATTATTTTTCTGCTGTGATACCACTTAATGGTATCAGCATGAGTACTCATAGAAGCATATCAGACTTATGCCCTGATATCTCAACTCTGATACGACATGATGCAGGAGGGAACTCGAAAATACCATATCCCAACTGTTTTCCCCAGGATATAGTTTTCTCTACATTTAGGAAACCTCTAAATTTAGCTTCTCGGCCAAATATTTATTCTGCAGGTCTGAATCATCCTCAACCAAATCGGTCTACAACTCCTTTTTCGCAACTTCTATTCCACAAACTAGCTTTCTGCAAGCTTGCTTCCACAACATCAGTCTTTCCGCAACTCAATATTTCCGCAATTTAGTTTCCGCAACAACTTTTCTGCAATTCTCTTTCCTTCTGCAATTGCCTTTCCGCAATATTCTTTCCGCAATTGCGGATTGAGGGTATGAAATTCTCAATTTTCTAAAAATTGACTTCCGCAATCATGCAACTGCAATAGTCCATTCCGTAATTGGAATGCGGATTGCGGATTGCAGATACACCTTCCTACTTTTCCCAATAAATGGGCTTCCGCAATTTTCCTCCCGCAACTTCCTTTTCTGCAATTTCTGAGCCGTCGATTACTTGCGGGCTCCTTCTTGACCTTCAATTTGAGATCATATGTGGATCTCACCTTAAGGTTGTGGATCTTCACTTTTCCTTTGCAGATCACTTATCTCCCGTGCAGGTTCACTTCGTGAATCTTTTCCCACCGTCGATCCATCCTTTCTCCTTTAATCTGGATTGTCCAAATTTAACTCTAATCTCTGCAACTCTATGTCGATTGATTAGAGCATTGATCAATCGGTCTCTATCCAACTTCACTGAGCTTGTCTTGGTTCAATTCTGAACTTCAGTGTTCACCTCTGCAAAACGTTTACAAAGGACCATCGATATTGTTAGTGATCGATGACATAAGATTTATTCATGCATTTCATGCACAAAGATCCATCAACCAATCTCTGTAACATTCCACTCTCAAAATCCATAAATTCAGAATACGACACACATAGATCTATCAACCATTAATAGAGGTGAATCAAGCATTCAACCCAAAAAATCATACACTCAGACAAGTTGCAATTACACATAGATATGTCGAAATAGGATTTACTTCATTCAATATAAGGAATCTATATATTTACATCGATCTTGAATCTATGTTTTGTTCCTCTTAGTCTAGTACAACCACAACCAACTATCTTGGCCTGATTTACATTGGTTTGGCCACTCCTTAGCCAGATTTACATTGGTTGGCTACACCTTAGTCAGATTTACATTGTTTTTCTACACTTTTATTTCCTCGAAGGCTTACAGAATATATACAATAGGATTCGTGAACCAATTCTGGTTCAGATCCTCAATACACCCAAACACACTCCTAATTCATAGTAACTAAAACCTGATTTTAGAAACATAATCAACCCTATCTCAATGACTCACTCATGAGAGCCTTGACCCTTATAGAATGCTACCATTTGACATGGGATTAGTTACATGACTCATTTAAAACTCATCACTCACTTAGTGACTCATCACCTATCTAGAAGAACACTTGTAAATTCAATCATATTTACAATATTACATTAAAGAACCATTCATTCAGAAAAATGAAGACCGCTTTTAGGTCTGGTCTAAACATTGGACTTGTACTTGGATGGAGAGAAGGATGCTCCTGCATCAATTTTATATCAATCCAAATCAAGCATTCTAGTTATACAAGGTCAATGAAAGATTTTCTCACAAGTCCAAGTTCTATTACTCATTTGATTTCAAGTGAGTGTTTCCAAAAACATTGTTTGAAACATATGCACTACAATTATGCCTTAGAGAAAAGGCGAGCATATCCATCAATGAACAAAAATATGCAAAAATCATGTTTAGTGGGGTGCATGATTTTTACAAAGGCAGGTTATGATTATCACATTGGAAGTATTTTTCTTTACAAAAGGGAATTCAAAATAATTCACTCAATTGGTAATCTACAATTATTAAGAATCTAGACAGGGCTAGAAAAGGATCCCATTATTTATTCTAAAGAATATCATGCATGAGCTAGTGGGGCGATAACAGACATTGCAATATCTTGGATGTGTGACTTCTTTCCTAAGAATGGATAGAGTATGCCAGATAGAGAAATCATGCACACTCCAGATAATTTCTCAAGGCATGAAATCTACAACTTGTAAAAGGTTTTTGTTCAAGAGGTTGAAGGAAATAACAATTTCATCACATATGCATATTTTACAAGACTATGGAAAACAAAGTTCAACAATGTATGTATTCCTACGAGTTCAAGGATGGGGGTTTGTAAAGAAGGGATAAATAAGAAGGGATAGAAAGAGGTACGTCTCTAAAAAATTTCTTTTCTTGAATAAATATCAATTATAAAATCTCATCAATGTTTTTAATTTTACTTTATTTGTAGATTCTGTTATCAAAGAACTTCAAGCACATCACAATCAACAATCACTTGAACGACAAAAGCTTTACAAAGATCACAAGAAGTGTTATGATGAACCACATAAGTAGATGGGATTGATAATTAATGGCATGGATCAGAAAAAAACACTTTTTCTACATTTTGTTCATGTACCAAAGAATTTAAAGGAGGAAAATTTTATTCAGTTTCACTTGGTTGGTTGTATGGTTTTTAATGGTTAGATGTTTCCAAGGGTTTAATTTACAACTCCAAATATTAATAATGATGCAAATATGACCATCACCATAATTCACCATGTGCTTACTTATTGGAATGGAAATCTTCCTCGAGTTCTATACCTACAATTGGACAACACCAGCCAGGAAAACAAAAATAAGATCGTGTTTGATTATCTAAACATGCTTGTTGAATTGAGAAATTTTCAGAATTTTAAATTTTGTTTCCTTCTTGTTGGGAATACACATGGCCATATTGATAAAATGTTTAGTCATTTTGCAGTGACATTGAGGAGGGAGAATGTTGGGAGCTTGCCATCATTAACTGAAATTCTTAAAAAGACATATAGTGTAACACCCCATGTTATAGTTGATTTTACCACACCAAGTAGATCACACATTTATGGCCTTCCCTGTCCCTCTGCAGACTCTTTGGACACCATGGACTTATATTATACTTTGATGTTCCAATATCATCCCCAAAAATTGCCTATTTATATCTATACATGACTTTTAAAGAAATACCTGCGTGGATACGCAGCTTTTGACCTCAAAACCGCGTACATTGGGATGTGTGCAAAATGACAAATATTTTTGGAGTTTTCCTCATTTGAGTTCAAAAAAATTGACTCTTGGCCTTCCAAATTCCTTGAGATTTCTCGGATTCGACCCTCCATTACCTCTTTGGAGTGCTATTTAAGGAACCCCTTGGATACATTGAAGGAAGAGAAATTGAAGAGTAAGGAAACTATAGTCCATTGTTGCCTTAGTTTGGCTTATACTTGAGTTTGCATCCCTTTATCCCTTGGAGCACAAAGTGTTCTTCCAAAGCTTGCCCTTGCTTTGTGAGCTTGCTATCGAGAGATAGAGGATTGAAGTGGTGGAGGCCCAAGTGGAGGACTTGGTTCCTCTGGTTCGCAGAAGTGCTGTCAGAGTTTGTCACTATTGTATCTATGATTTATTAATAGAAATATCTTTTCCTATCGAATTTATGTGCATTTTCAATATGAATATTGAATCCATGGATGTATTTAATTTCTTATACATGGTTGATTATATATGCTAGAGTAGCTCTAACACATTTATATATATCATGCTTGCTTTGTTTGCTGTTGTTGAGAGAAAATTATAATTGCAATTGCATTGGAAAAGCTCAACGGGGATCTACTTTAATCGTCCGGAATAAGGTACGATTCTATATCCCTTAGTGTTAGATTTGCTTACTATTCTTGCATAAATATTGATTTCTGGTGTCATACTGTCTGTTGTGGTACCCCAAGCCACAATAAGTTTCTCTCCATACCAGAATTGGAGACTCCGCCAGGGAGGTTCCTAGTTGTTTTTTTTTCTTTGCGGATTGGGGCACAATGTGCTTGACTTGCTCTCTATTTCTCCCTGTTTCTGTGCCACATTTAGTAGTATGTTTATCCATTGACACTCCCCTAAAGTGGTTTGACCCTTGGCTCGCTTTTTACCACTTTCTTCTTTGTCTACGCAGGTTTTTGGCTAAAAGTCGCGTATACATGTAGGTTTTTGGCCAAAAGTCGCGTATAAATGCAGGTTTTTGGCCAAAATTCGCATACATATGCTACTATTCTTTGAACAGTCATGTACATCCTCCCTTTTGGTTAAGTATGATGTTGTGGGAAGTTATTGGGTGGGTTGTGAGTGTGGATGGGTCTTCCTGGGTTCTGATGTTGTATGTTGACTGCTCCTTTCGTGACCAAAGACTGTTTTTTCATTGATTTTTCTTTGAAAGTATTTCTAGTCATTTATCTCCTTTTTTGGTTTTCCATTAGTGCATTAGTGTTTTTGTCTCGGTGTCTTGCTTGGCTTGTGTTTTCTACTTGCTGCAGAGAATGAGGATTTTAATGACTTTTATTGCATTTTCATTCTTTTATATTGAAAATGAAAAATAGTTGCATTCTTACTTGCATTTCACATATGGATTTAAGGAGGTACTTGCATTGGATTGCTTGGATGAGAGTTTTGTTTAGGCTCTCATATAGGAAGGATTGCATTGACATTGAAGGAATGAATATGCATACATCTCATGTAGTGGCATACCCTATTTTTCATTTGACAAAATTGCACTTGGCATTGTCTGTTAGGTGTGCATATTTATTTCACTACAGAGTCACAATATCATTAGTTTCACGACCATTTCCTTTTAAGTAATTACAACCATCAAAATCAACGCTTAATTAAAATGAGCTACACATTTTTCTTTTATAGGTTTCTCCAACAAGATTAGGATTTAGAGTCTTGGAATAGTTCATTGTGAGTCAATTCTCCAAGACTACTAAACACAACAATTAGGTGTCTGTCCAGGTGAGAGAGAGAAATCCTTGGTATAATTAGTGTTTCTCAAGACGCTCCTCTTACACGGGAGTCAAGCATGGGGCAGCGTGCACGATTGTGATTGGGATAGACCTTGGTCACTTTTGTGAGCACCAGAGATATTTCCAGGACCGTATTCGTATATGGGGGATTTTGAGGTACCGGTTGGTGCTTTTGAGCTTCGGGCTTTGCTACCCTGCCCATACGGACAATCCCGCATGCGACCGCCCACTTGAGCATTGGTTATATTAGGGTGACCTTAGTTTCCTTACCTAGGTATCACAGGGGGTACTTGCAGAGGTTATTTTTTAGGTGTCTTGTCCAGGTAGGGGTCGGACAACAGAGTCGCTTTACGCGTTGAAGCTGAGGGCCACTATAATTGGTTACACACCTCCACTTGTAGTGTATGGGAGTCTGGAGGCTCTCCTAGGTGAGACATACCTGTTGCATTCAGGAGCTCACTTACCCTCCCCTTGGCTTGCTTGAATTTTGGATGTAGATTCTCTTAGGAGTGTGCTCTTTGTGCGCTAGTTGGATGTTGGGTTCGCAATTACTTGAGTATATTTATGTTCTCTTGAGTTCGGGTCCTTTTATGTTAGGCATGCCTGATATCACTACTAGTATCCTGTCACCCGCTCTAGGTCCTAGTGTGGACCCTGGTGTTGGATTGGGGGGCACCATGGCCCCTTATATTGCTCATAGATTCTGGAGTGGTCATATTGCATCCTCTACTCCATTTACGGAATATTTTCATTCCCTTCGTCTGGTATTAACACTAGCGTTCACCCTCATGGTGGTGGTAGTGGATACGTGAATGTTGGGTATACACCTTACATTCCTTTTTATGTCCCATCATCCACAGCACTGTTTCCTTTAGATGCAGTTGTCATGATCAATCCTCCCTATATCCTATATTTTGGACTCCTTAGTGGCCATTTCCAGTTGTTTTGGACTAATATTGTCGTCATGTAGGGCCCATTTTTTTGTACACTCTCTCTGAGGATTTGACGTGTTCATGCCCATGACAGGTATAATGTCTGAATTGGCATATAGGTTAGGATTTCACATCCATCTGCATTTTGCATGACCTTATGACCGTTTCATTTTAACCTGAGGTACGAACCCATTCCATGATGTCACAGAACCTTCATGCTGCTGTTAGAAGTGGTATTATGTGAGTGGTAAAGATTTCCTATACATGGGTGCCCTGGTTAGATCCATTTTTGCATTTGGTGCCCATGCTGAGTTGCCTCCTTTAGGTTGTGGGAGTCCCATTTTAGTCCTTCCATGTCCTTGAGCAAGAGATTCATACTCCTCTTGAACTTTATGCGGGATTTTCCCCATAGGGACTCCCTTGTATATGTCAAGTTGTAATTGCATTTCATGAGTTTTTCTTGCCTTCTTGATATTTACGTCGACTCCTTGACTTCGAGTTATCAACATATATCCTGAGCTTGTCTCATGTCTATCCAAGCAGAACTTTCTACATATCCTTTCCACCTTGATCAGCCCTTTACTGGGAGGAGACCTTCCCCCGAGTGTCTTTATCCTGCACATGTTTCCTTGCATTGAGCATAGGTATGTTCCACTGCTTGGAACTAGCTTCCATGTCCTTGACACCCATCTCCTCCTAGCTATGTACTATAAAGCACTTTTATTCTTTTTCAAGCTTTTCAAAATATTCGAAAAAGTCCCAAAAAATAATAAAAAAACATAAAAATCCAGACAGGAAAAGATGTTATCTTTGGTAGCAGTCGAGTTGTGTCTCCTTCGAACAGAGCACTGTATATCACATCCATTGGTTGGGTTATTAGTTTGAATTTGGGAGCTATACTCGTTAATATGAGTTTATCTCCACCACCTGGTTACACTTCTAGTCCCCTTGGAGCCTCTGTTGATGCCTCATGTGTCATAGAGATGTCTCACTTTGCATATCGAGTCCATGCTTCCTACATTCAGTCACCACTTTCCTTATGCTCTTGTTCGAAGGAAGTTGAAGCTTGACTTAGCCATTCCTCAGTTATCTTGACTTTGCATGTTGGCCATTTCTGATACTCTTACTGATTCATGCACATCTTTTTTGTTGAGTTCTTCCACATTGTACATCTTTGTTGAGTACCTCATGTTGGTTGATGGGGGATGCCTTAATTCCCTTCTTCCAGCAGATTCCATTCCATCGACATCAGATCATTTATTCTAGAATAGGAGTCTAGATTCATTTGAGTGCCTTGAGACTTACAGTCATTAGTGGTAGGTTCTCTCTCCATCGATAGTTTTGGGAATACATCAATGTCTCCTGATCGATGGATTCTGTCAAGTCTTCAACCTCAACACATATATTCACACTTGTTAGATTGCACTCAGTACCTTGATTCTCATTTTCATTATCGGTGGGTTATATCGCGTCTATTAATGGTATATGTCAATGACCTGTAATCAGACGATGGAATACTATGTTCGACCTCGACACATCTATTCACATAGTAGGACATGTACTCGTAGCGGTTTGTGTAGAAGAGCTTCCAGTTTGGTGGAATTTCATATATGCTACCTCCTTGATCATGCTAGTATTCATGAGATTTCAGCTCTCGTGATCATGATTCCAGTATTTCCAGTGTATATCAAATGTCTTCATCCATTATGGAGATCTTGATCTATTGTATATTGTATGTGGTGATGACCACACATGACACTTTGTATATCATGCCTATTCATGTCCATTATACTCTTATGTATCAGAGACTGCTACATGTATTTGCAGTCACATGTAGAGATTGGTTATTGTATTATATTGATGAGTGGCTGGTTCTTCCACCTGGGTATTCATTACTCCACTTCTGGGATGGATTTTATAATGTATTTCGGCCATCATGTTACCCCTCTGACCTCACACATTAGGGGGCATCTGTTATAGTTGATTTTACTACACCAGGTAGATCACACATTTATGGCCTTCCCTGTCCTTATGCAAACTATTTGGACCACATGGACTTATATTATACTTTGATTTTCCAAGATCATCACCAAAAATTTCCTATTTATACATATACGTGACTTTTAAAGCAATACCCGCTTGTATACGCAACTTTTGACCTCAAACCCGCGTACATCGGGATGTGTGCAAAATGACAAATATTTTTAGAGTTTTCCTCATTTGAGTCCGAATAACTTGACTCTTGGCCTTCCAAATGCCTTGAGAATGCTCGGATTCAACCCTTCATTACCTCTTTGGAGTTCCATATAAGGAACCCCTTGGATACATTGAAGGAAGATAAATTGAAGAGTAAGGAAACTATAGTCCATTGTTGCCTCAATTTTGTTTATACTTGAGTCTGCGTTCCTTTATCCTTTGCTTTGTGAGCTTGCTATCGAGAGATTGAGGATTGAAGTGGTGGAGGCCCAGGTGGAAGACTCAGTTTCTCTGGTTCGCATAAGTGCCGATAGAGTTTGTCACTATTGTATCTTTGATTTATTAATAGAAATATCTTTTCTTGTCCAATTCATATGCATTTTGAATATGAATATTGAATCCATGGATGTATTTAATTTCTTATACATGGTTGATTATATATGCTAGAATATCTATAACACATTTATATATATCATGCTTGCTTTGTTTGTTGTTGTTGAGAGCAAATTATAATAGCAATTGCATTGGAAAAGCTCAACGGGGATCTACTTCAACCGTCCGAAATAAGGTACGATTCTATATCCCTTAGTGTTATATTTTCTTACTGTCCTTGCATATTGGGAAAGATTTATTTTCCGTGTCATACTGTCTGTTGTGGTACCCACAAGCCATAGGAAGTTTCTCTCTGTAACACCTGACATTTTTACTAGGTGTGTTTATCAGTTAGACTTATTATAGTATATTTGCTTATTATCTGTTGGACTCGGCTAGACTGAGTAAACTATATTTTGGCATGTTAGACATGATTATATATTGATTATGATCCTATGATTTTATCATGCTGATGGAGATTCTCTGATTATGATCTTATGATGCTATCATTTTCATGATGTTACTATGCTTATGCGATTACTATGTTGTAGTCACCATGAGATTCCTTTATTTCATAACAACAATGTATGTTTGATTGTCGTTCTTGATATGTATGATGTGATACATGGATACCCATCCATGATGTGATTGATTTAATGATTTTATGCGCTGAAAGGAAATGGTGTTGATAATATGGACCGGCTACTGATTTAATATTGTTATAAATGTATGTTTGCAAAGTACTAACCCGCATGGTACAAGGGCTATGTAATAGTCGGGTACGTGATACGAAGTGTGATGTAGTACATATATTGCAGAGAACCTTAATTACCAAAGTGATGATACATTGACACATTCCAATAATATCAATAGCAACACAATATGGTTTGATAGGGTATAGACCTAGTATGTTGAGAGGGATGGATGTATTTCCCACCCTATGCCACTATGATACACAGGTCATGGGAGGGCAGTGCTGAGACATGCTCCCCAAGTTTTTGTGATGACGACGGTCGGAGTCCTACTAGGAGAGGCTAGGTCTTCTAGTTAGCTGACACTACTGCTCTCAGGTTCTATGTGGTAAGGTCAGTATAGCTGGCATCCACTTTCTACTAAGAGAGGAAGGAAAGGGAGGATGCTGAAATCGATTAGGATGGGAGGATATGATAGTCAGTACTATTGAAGGTTGGGTGTTTCCTGATACGGATTTAGTGGTAGTAGGTACCCATCTTGTTTGACCGGTTAAGTTAATACGAACCCACATATAAGATATGAAACCATAAAAGGGAGTAGCTGTTAAATAACTGAAGATGTTAAAGCAATTATATTATATATGTATACTTGTTCTAATTGTGTGAAGGATTATTAGTATTAGTTAGCAATTAGGCTTAGGAAATATGATGGATGTTATCGTACATGTTCGACATGTATTGCTAATGCATGCACACCTTGCACATGCACTCTACGAAAATATACAAATACATAACATGTCGAATAATTGTATAAATTGTAGTAGAAAAATATGATAGTTACACATTGATCAATTCAGATAATAGATGTTTAGTTGTTAGGGCATGTGTAAGAATAAGTCAACAAAAATAATTGTTAATTGTATGTAAAATCATAATAAACAACTAAAAGAAGTGTCGTCAATATGAAATATCATTAATAAACCTTAACTTTGGAAAGTTGTATGGTTAACTATTAATCGTGATTAATTAAACATGTAAATGTACCTTGTTTATTAAGAAAAGTGTACTAGATTAGTACTAGGGTACTTAGCAATGAAACAAATAAATGTTGATGTTATTAATTACAATTAATTAATAATAATAATATCATTAATTATTATTACTATTACTATTATTATTAGTAGTAATGTTATCAACTACGATAAATAGTAATTGATATTACTAGTTTACTATTATGTTACCATTAAACTAAAATGAGTGTCCACTACAAAATCCATAAACAAATATGTTTAAATATCCAACTACTAGGTTCATATTATGAAAGTGATTTAATCAAAAACCTTATAAAATATTATTAACTTATTGAATGTAGTATATGCATCAATATAGGATTCATAAAAATAAATATAAAAGTACTGCCATATATGACAAAGAATTCAAGGTTAGATGTTATAATTTAATCGAATTGCCACTTTAATTTACGAAGGGTCAACCTGACAACTATTAATTAATAAAATTATTTAACATATTAAACAAATGATAGGGTTAGTGATGGGTCCACTGTCATATATTGGATAGATCGAGAACACTTGAAGGATGTACATCCCATCCTTTAAGTAAAACTGAACTAAAATTAATACAACTTAACTTCTCGAGAAATAAGTACAAAATAAACAATATTTTAATATGAATTGGATGGTAAAACAGGTGATCGAAGTGAATGCTTGGGGGGGAAAGGCGGTGGAAGAAGGGGAAAGGCAAAGGAAGGTGGAAGAAGGTATAAAGGGAGGAATTTGAAGGGGTTTTCAGGGGGATGGATCTTTTGGGGAAGTTTACGGGAGAAAGAGAGATAGGAGTGTTGTAACAAAGGAGAAGAGAAATATTGAGGAGGGGTTAACTCAAGGGTTGAAAATTCATCAAAAGGAAAGGAGTCTTCTATTGAGATTATTGGTATGTGGAATTGGGGGCTAAGAAACCCATCGGTTTCCTAGGTCCAACACGATAGTAGCTGATCTGCAGGGTGGTTCATCCGGTTTGGTAATGCTCGGATGGGAAGGGATACTGGAGTAAGAGGGACTAAGTGCAAATTACATCAGTCCAAGTATTCTTCTTGTTATGTCATGTTTTCTTAATTAATTTGTTGTATCAGTTAAATTCTTAGAATATTGTAGAAGTAAATATGCTTAGTAAATTTATAGATGTACATCTAGTGTAAATAGATATTGAAGCTTTGAACTGTTAGTATTTCCCTGTTACAATCTTACATCCTTTTAGATACTAAGTACTGCCAAAATCCTAGAAAAGATTGGGCTAGAATAGAGGTGAATAATCTGATACTAGAACATAGAAACTCATAGCACCATAAAAAATTCTTTCTTTTAATTGAAATTTAATTAAACAACTCACTCATTACAATAGAAGGCTTAGAGACATTTGAAATAAAACCCACATTTATCTAATGCATATGGTCAAATAAAACAATCTTTGCCATAAGGATTTTCAAGGCACCAATAATGCTTTTCCTTCCAACAAGGCTTTTCAAGGCACCAATAATGCTTTTCCTTCCAACAAGGGTTTTCAAGGCACCAACGATGATTTTCCTCCTAGCCAAGATTTTCCTCCAAGCGAGGATTTTCAAAGCACCAATGATGATTTTCCTCCTAGCCAAGATCTTCCTCCAAGCGAGAGTTTTCAAGGCACCAACGGTGATTTTCCTCCTACCCAAGATTTTGCTCCAAGTGAGTATTTTCAAGGAACCAAAGTTGAATTTTCTCCAAGCAAGGATTTTGATGGGAGTGATGATTTTTTTTGTGGGGATGAAGGAAGCAATAATGGTGTATATGATTTTCCTCTAAGAGTGGATTTTAATGGCACCGATGATGATTTTCCTCCAAGTGAGAATTTTAATGAGATTGATAATGTTTCCCCTCAAAGTAAGGATTTTTTATCGCACTGATGATGTTTTCCCTCCAAGCGAGGATTTTAATGGGACACATGATGATTTTGGTGAGGATGAAGGAACCAACAATGATGAAGATGATTTTCCTTCAAGCGAGGATATCAATGCAACACATGATGATTTTGGTGAGGATGAATGAACCAACAATGGTGAAGATGATTTTTATCCAAGTGAGGATTTTGATGGCACCGATGACGATTTTCCTCCAAGTGAGGATTTTAATGGGAGAAATGATGATTTTGGTGAGGACGAAGGCACCAATAATGGTGAAGATGATTTTCCTACAAGTGAGTATTTTGACGACACCGATGATGATTTTATTCCTAATGAATATTTTAATGGGATAGATGATGATTTTAGTGAGGATAAAGGTAGCGATAATGGTGAATATGATTTTTCTCCAAGCAAGGAATTTGATGGAACTGATCATGATTTTCCTCCAAGCAAGGATTTTAATGGGGAAGATGATGATTTTGGTGAGGATGAAGGAAATAATAATGGTCAATATTATTTTCCTCCAAGCAAGGGTTTTGATGGCACCGATGATGATTTTCCTCCAAGCAAGGATTTTAATGGAACAAATGATTATTTTGGTGAGGATGAACCTTCCAGTGATGAAGATACAAATAGTGTTGATGATGTTGATTTAACCTCAAGTCGTGAGAATTATATTGATGAGGATAATGAATCTCTTACTAAATTTGGTGATGATAAATTTGAATATTTATAGATGTTGAGATGGGGGGGGGGTTTGAATCGGTATTAGACACTTCTACTAATTTTAACTTCATCACTTCAAGTAATAATCACACATTATTAAAACATTCAACAACCATTCAATAGAAATGCACAATACATAATGATTTTACATGGAAATCCAAAGAGGGAGAAAACCACCAAAGTTGTATCCTTTATTAATAAATTGTTTTTTTGGGTTCCTCATACCACCATATGCGATTTGCAACATTTACAAAATGCATATGCGATATATCACATATGCGTTTTGTAAATGTTGCATATCGCATATGCGATATGCAACATTTACAAAACGCGTATGCGATATATTGCACCTGTGATATATAGCATATGCGTTTTGTAAATGTTGCATATCGCGTATGTGATATATCGCATATGTGTTATTTAACATTACAAAACGCATATGCAATATACCGCATATGTGATACGTTTTCACGAACCTTAACCTTGTGTTTGGGCTCGGGTTATTCCGAACATACCATTAATAACGCATATGTGTTCTTGATTTGCACTTCAGAAGTGCGTTTCTAATTTCCTAAGTGGAACCAAAAAGTGGAACCAACTTCATGCGAGGGCCCATTTTTATGTTTTAGGAGACATTATGTTTTAATTTTATTATAAAGTTTGTAATTATTGACCAAGTGGGGTCAAGGATAATTGTATTTAATTGCTGAATATTTTATTAATTAATAAATAAAAGATGAGACGACAACTTAAGGAGGATGTTAATTGAGTGTCTACTGGCCACTTGGTGGAATAGACTGGGTTAAGAGCAGATTGACACTTGGCAGCATCCTCAAACTACTTCTAGCTGTTGCAGGAGGAAGCTTCCCTATTTTTGTGGTCATGTTCCCCAAGAAAGTGGAACAAGAGCAGGTGGCTCATTAAGTGAAAAACTGACCCAAAATACCTAGGCATGCTGATAAAACTACCCATTGAATTCAACTAAGGCTGCTCAATCTTTACTTCTGAAATTTCTGAGTGAAATTGGTGCACAAGAAGTTCGACGGAGGGGACAGGCAGAAGTGTTTGAGTGGGAAAGTGCTGATTTACTGAACTAGTGCAGCTGTTTGGGATGAGTTCTTATTGCTACAAGCAGAAGTATTACTGCTGATTACTCTGTGGAGCTGAAAGTGTTTCTAAACCTATTCTCTCACCGAGTGCTTTCAACAAGGTGGACCAGTATACAGGCTCGGGGGTCCTAAGATTTGAAGCTCAGCTGTCTTCAGGAGTTGGTTGGGAGGAACAGGCTCCTTAGGTTGTTGTCTCCTCTTCTATATTACCAGGTTCTAAATATTATTTTAATTTCCTCTATGAAAGCATAGGAACTGGAATGTATGAATTTAGGAGTTAATATATTTGTATGACTGCTTCGTTTGTTTATTAAAATTAGTTAGTGAAATCTTTTACTCTCGATGATAGATAAATTCTGGTTAAATATGTATTAGAATAAATGATTTAGGGTTAGTTTAAATTTGCTAATGAATGAATTACCTGACTGTATTTTTCCACACCTTTGAGAAGGTAGTACTCTAGTACAGTAGGTGAAATTAAGTTTGATAAATAAATCAAATCAAGATGTGTAGGAACCTGAGTATTTAGTTTTTACTGTTAATATTTATAGAAATGTTTACAAGAAAGATTCCTCTATTTCAGAAGTTGCTTTAGTTAAATACAATTGTTTAATTTATAACTATAAAGTACCTTAAAAAGAATGTTTATTAAAAACCAGTACATAGTTTGTGTAACTGTGTTCTTTTTAGCACAATAAACACAATTGTCTTTACGGCTTAAACTAATATAAATACATATAATTATTAACTATTACAGAAACACAAAAATAACGTAAATAGGAACAACTTAGATTATATAAACAATATAATGAAATTATAGTAATAACTTAGGTTTTGCAAATAACAAATAAGTAATTTCAGTAAGTAAAACATCAGATATCAAATACATCAAAGTAAAACTAATAATAATGCATAATTTTATTTTAAAATAAAAATACAAACCCTAATTAAGGAAAATTGTCAACCAAGTCTTAATTCTTCATTATATAATTATAATATCTACATTATAATTGCCCTATATTAAATAAATTTTACACAGAAAAAGAGTTTAGACTATTTATCATTTATATAATAAAATAAAATAACAAAAGATAAATTAAATTTTTCAAATCAAATTTACACAGTCGTGCTCGGGTTGTAGTGACAAACCCTTTTTCCTTTTATTATTTCTTAAGTAAATCTTTAAACTAAAAAGAAAACCTAGAAGCTTGCTTTCACATTAAATTCCCACATAATAACCTCATCTTAACAAAAATCAAAATTATGGACATTTACAACAGCGAAATCCTTTCATCATCTCATATCAAATCATTCACCAGATACAGGTAAATAGCAACAGGGTTCTTTAAAATTTCATTAATCTAAGCTTAAACAAACTGAAATATACAACACAGAAAACCACGATGTCCAAGTCTATCAAAAACTCCTTTTTACACAGGCTGGTGCACCCATATTACTATCAATTGTTACAGATTAAAAACAAGGTGTTTACAAACTGCGAAACCTTAAGAAAAATTAAACATTTTAACATAACAGTTCTACAACCACAAGGCCTTTCCAAACAAAAACGCAGCTATGGCAAGGGAGCTCAAAACTTGGCGAGACAGTATCTTTCCAAACCCCACACATCACCACAGAAGAAACCTCAGGCATGAAGCCGAGGCTTACCTGGTTGTTTGAGAAGCGTGGAGCCTTTTTCCTAAAGTATCCTATGTCTTCCAGCTCACAGTAGTGATATTTCACCTGTAGGAGAACTCTGCACAAGAAAGTTGAGAAATTTCATGTTCTTTATTCAAAAAAAACTTGTTACAGTAAAGAATTTTTTTATGGCAATTGCAGAAAGAGTTAAATGAGTTACCTGGAGATGTTTTGTCCTCGGCTGCGCAGTAAATTGTTTTGCACAACAACCCTGTCAAAGGAAAACTTCATACCTAGCAACTGGGCAGGAGAAACAGAATCTAAGAACCTCGACAAGAATGAGAAGCAAACAGTAAAAGCCACGACGAATCCAAATCTCCCTACTATCAACGAAATCCACAAAGTAAGCCATGAGTTGTAGACCCAGTAACCACACTGTTATTATTCAGAGGTTTCAGCTTGGCTGACACATGTGTTAAGTCACTCACAGAGCTATACGATGGCATTGAAGGCTGTCATTCACAGAGCTAAATGATGGCATCAAAGGCCCAAGAGGCCATGAGCCTGGTGGTGTTATTCACAGCAGCGAAAGGTTTGGTAAACAATGTGATAATTTAGGGTTTGAACGATTTTGTAGTAGGGTTTTCCAATACATAAACCCTATCCACTAACCGTTAGCCACATGGTTTCCACTTCAATTTTAATTTGTGGGTTTTGCTCTATAGTTTCGAGAGCTTGGGTGAATCCTGAAAAAGGTTATACATAACGTTTGTCAATATTTTGGTTGAAAACATATAAGCACGAGATTTTAAATATAGAGATGCTTTAGCGTAGTTTTGTAAAGGTATTATAGTTTAGTTTTTGCATAGATAGCGTTTATACTTATATTATAAAAATCATATAGTGAGTATTAGTTTATGCAAATGTTTTTATTTTGTTTTGTTCTTTAGATAATGAACTTTCCATCCCATAAATCAAAGCAATAATATTATCTACAAGCCTAAACAAGAGGTTTTAGATTTAGCCAGCTTTGACTGTTGAACATGACAAGTTCAGACTTCAATAGTATAGCAAACAAACAAAGTTTATAATAACAATATACGAAAAAAATGAGACATGTTGTACCTGCTCTAGTCAAAAACTTTAAAATTAAATGATTACCCTAGCTTTTATTTTACTGTTGACGAATTTAAATTCTTGAGCTTGAAACTGGAAATAAAAGTTACCTGTAAAAAGACCTGTAACAAGAATCATCATTTCATTGCATTAGCCTCAAGAGCTAAGTAAGCCTCAGGCATGAACTGAAGTTCCTTCATTTAAGCAGGAGACAAACTTTAGTACATAGTAAACAAACAGTTGTTTCGGCTTATACTACTTCAGATTTTTACTTACTAAATCAATCTTTCAATACTTAATTTTGAATGCAGATGGTGAAGAATGAAATTATACAAATTAATAAAGGATTTTTTTTTAGTTTATAGATGATACCCTTTAGGATGTTAACTGTTAGCAGTTAAGTTACTCTCTTTATCGATGATTTTAAACATTAATTGTCACAAGAAAAATTTTAATTTTTTATGAAATTTGGGGTATTACAATATATCTCCTCTAGCTTCCATTGCTGCTATCAAACCTTTCCTGTTTGTTTTCCATCAAATTATTATAACCAGAGTTAAATAAAACATCAATCAGTCCATACCTTTAAGACTTTTCCACTTGTTTAGTTGGCTGAAAAAAAATCCCCTATCTGCAATTATTGATTTAAATCAATTATGAATACCCTCACCTGACCAAATCTTCTATGCTCTGCTACCTTCACATAGAATTATTTTTCTGTTGTGATACCACTTAACGGTATCAGCATGAGTACTCATAGAAACATATTAGACTTATGGTCTGATATCTCAACTCTGATGCCACATGATGCAGGAGGGAACTCAAAAATACCATATCCCAACTGTTTTCCCCAGGATATAGTTTTCTCTACATTTAGGAAACCTCTAAATTTAGCTTCTCAGCCAAGTATTTATTCTGCATGTTTGAATCATCCTCAAACAAATCAGTCTACAATTCCTTTTTCGCAACCTCTATTCCACAAACTAGCTTTCTGCAAGCTTGCTTCCACAACCTCAGTTTTTCCACAACTCAATATTTCCTCAATTTATTTTCCGCAACAACTTTTCTGCAATTCTCTTTCCTTTTGCAATTGTCTTTCTGCAAGATTCTTTCCGCAATTGCGGATTGCGGGTATGAAATTCTCAATTTTTTAAAAAATGACTTCCGCAATCATGCAACTACAATGGTCCATTCTGCAATTGGATTGTGGATTGCGGATTGCAGATACACCTTCCTACTTTTCCCAAAAAAAAGGCTTCCGCAATTTTCCTCCTGCAACTTCCTTTTCTGCAATTTCTAAGTCGTCAATTACTTGCGGGCTCCTTCCTGACCTTCAATCTGAGATCATATTTGGATCTCACCTTAACGTTGTGGATCTTCACTTTTCCTTTGCAGATCACTTATCTCCCGTGCAGGTTCACTTCGTGAATCTTTTCCCATCATCGATCCATCCTTTCTCCTTTAATCTGGATTGTCCAAATTTAACTATGATCTCTGCAACTCTATGTCGATTGATCAGAGCATCGATCAATCAGTCTTTGTCCAACTTCACTGAGCTTGTCTTGGTTCAATTCTAAACTTCAGTGTTCACCTCTGTAAAACGTTTACGAAGGAATATCGATATTGTTAGTGATTGATGACATAAGATTTATTCATGCATTTCATGCACAAAGATCCATCAACCAATCTCTGTAACATTCCACTCTCAAAATCCATAAATTCAAAATACAACACACATAGATCTATCAACCATTAACAGAGGTTAATCAAGCATTCAACCCAGAAAATCATACACTCAGACAGAGTTGCAATTACACATAGATATGTCGAAATAGGCTTTCCTTCATTCAATATAAGGAATCTGTATATTTACATCGACCTAGAATCCATGTTTTGTTCCTCTTAGTCTAGTACAACCACAACCAACTCTCTTGGCCTGATTTACATTGGTTTGGCCACTCCTTAGCCAGATTTACATTGGTTGGATACACCTTAGTTAGATTTACATTGTTTTTCTACACTTCTATTTCCTCGAAGGCTTACAGAATATATACAATAGGTTCATGAACCAATTTTGGTTTAGATCCTCAATACACCCAAACACACTCCTAATTCATAGTAACTGAAACCTAATTTTAGAAACATAATCAACCCTATCTCAATGACTCACTCATTAGATCCTTGACCCTTATAGAATGCTACCATTTGACATGGGATAAGTTACATGACTCATTTAAAGACTCATCACTCACTTAATGACTCATCACCTATCTAGAAGAACACTTGTAAATTCAATCATATTTACAATATTACATTAAAGAACCATTCATTCAGAAAAATGAAGACCGCTTTTAGGTCTGGTCTAAACATTGGACTTGTACTTGGATGGAGAGAAGGATGCTCCTGCATCAATTTTATATCAATCCAAATCAAGCATTCTAGTTATACTAGGTCAATGAAAGATTTTCTCACAAGTCCAAGTTCTATTACTCATTTGATTTCAAGTGAGTGTTTCCAAAAATATTGTTTGAAACATATGCACTACAATTATCCCTTAGAGAAAAGGTGAGCATATCCATCAATGAACAAAAATATGCAAAATTCATATTTAGTGGGGTGCATGATTTTTACAAAGGCAGGTTATGATTATCACATTGGAAGTATTTCTCTTTACAAAACGGAATTCAAAATAATTCACTCAATTGGTAATCTACAATTATTAAGAATCTAGACAAGGCTAGAAAAGGATCCCACTATTTATTCTAAAGAATATCATGCATGAGCTAGTGGGGCGATAACAAACATTGCAATATATTGGATGTGTGACTTCTTTCCTAAGAATGGATAGAGTATGCCAGATAGAGAAATCATGCACACTCCAGATAATTTCTCAAGGCATGAAATCCACAACTTGTAAAAGGCTTTTGTTCAAGAGGTTGAAGGAAATAACAATTTCATCAAATATGCATATTTTACAAGACTATGGAAAACAAAGTTCAACAATGTATGTATTCCTATGAGTTCAAGGATGGGGGTTTGTAAAGAAGGGATAAATAAGAAGGGATAGAAAGAGGTACGTCTCTAAAAACTTTCTTTTCTTGAATAAATATCAATTATAAAATATCATCAATGTTTTTATTTTTACTTTATTTGTAGATTCTGTTATCAAAGAACTTCAAGCACATCGCAATCAACAATCAATTGAACGACAAAAGATTTACAAAGATCACAAGAAGTGTTATGATGAAACACATAAGTAGATGGGTTTGATAATTAATGGCATGGATCAGAAAAAAAAACACTTTTTCTACATTTTGTTCATGTACCAAAGAATTTAAAGGAGGAAAATTTTGAGTCAGTTTCACTTGATTGGTTGTATGGTTTTTAATGGTCAAATGTTTCCAAGGGTTTAATTTACAACTCCAAATATTAATAATGATGCAAATATGACCATCACCATAATTCACCATGTGCTTACTTATTGGAATGGAAATCTTCCTCGAGTTCTATACCTGCAATTGGACAACACCAGCCAGGAAAACAAAAATCAGATCGTGTTTGGTTATCTAAACATGCTTGTTGAATTGAGAAATTTTCAGAAGGTTAAATTTTGTTTCCTTCTTGTTGGGAATACACATGGCCATACTGATAAAATGTTTAGTCATTTTGCAGTGACATTGAGAAGGGAGAATGTTGGGAGCTTGCCATCATTAATTGAAATTCTTAAAAAGACATACAATGTAACACCCCATGTTATAGTTGATTTTACCACACCATGTAGATCACACATTTATGGCCTTCCCTGTCCCTCTGCAGACTCTTTGGACCCCATGGACTTATATTATACTTTGATGTGCCAATATCATCCCCAAAAACTGCCTATTTATATCTATACACGACTTTTAAAGCAATACTTGCATGTATATGCAGCTTTTGACCTCAAAACCACGTACATCGGGATGTGTGCAAAATGGCAAATATTTTTGGAGTTTTCCTCATTTGAGTCCAAATAACTTAACTCTTGGCCTTCCAAATTCCTTGAGAATTCTCGGATTCAACCCTCCATTACCTCTTTGGAGTGCTATATAAGGAACCTCGTGGATACATTGAAGGAAGAGAAATCGAAGAGTAAGGAAACTATAGTCCATTGTTGCCTCAGTTTTGCTTATACTTGAGTTTGCATCCCTTTATCCCTTGGAGCACATAGTATTCTTCCAAAGATTTCCCTTTCTTTGTGAGCTTTCTGTCGAGAGATAGAGGATTGAAGTGGTGGAGGACTCAGTTCCTCTAGTTCGCATAAGTGCCATCAGAGTTTGTCATTATTGTATCTATGATTTATTAATAGAAATATCTTTTCCTATCCAATTTATGTGCATTTTCAATATGAATATTGAACCCATGGATGTATTTAATTTCTTATACATGGTTGATTATATATGCTATAGTATCTCTAACACATTTATATATATCATGCTTGCTTTGTTTGCTGTTGTTGAGAGCAAATTATAATTGCAATTGCATTGGAAAAGCTCAACGGGGATCTACTTCAACTGTCCAGAATAAGGTACGATTCTATATCCCTTAGTGTTAGATTCACTTACTATTCTTGCATATTGGAAAATATTGATTTTTGGTGTCATACTGTCTGTTGTGGTACCCCAAGCCATAGGAAGTTTCTCTTCGTACCAGAATTGGAGACTCTGCTGGGGAGGTTCCTAGTTGTTTTTTTTTCTTTGGGGATTGGGGCACAATGTACTTGACTTGATCTCTGTTTCTCCCCATTTCTGTGCCACATTTAGTAGTATGTTTATCCATTGACACTCCCCTAAAGTGGTTTGACCCTTGGCCTGATTTTTACCACTTTCTTCTCTGTATACGTAGGTTTTTGGATAAAAGTCGCGTATACATGTAGGTTTTTGGCCAAAAGTCGCGTATACATGCAGGTTTTTGGCCAAAAGTCGCGTAAATATGCTACTGTTCTTTGAACAGTCGCGTACATCCTCCCTTTTGGTTGAGTATGATGTTGTGGGAAGTTGCTGGGTGGGTTGTGAGTGTGGATGGGTCTTCCTGGGTTCTAATGTTGTATGTTGATTGCTTCTTTCATGACCAAAGACTGTTTTTTCATTGATTTTTCTTTGAAAGTATTTCTATTCATTTATCTCCTTTTTTGTTTTTTCGTTAGTACATTAGTGTTTTTGTCTCGGTGTCTTGCTTGGCTTTTGTTTTCTACTTGCTGCAGAGACTAAGGATTTTAATGAATTTTATTGCATTTTCATTCTTTTATATTGAAAATGAAAAATAGTTGCATTCTTACTTGCATTTCACATATGGATTTAAGGAGGTACTTGCATTGATTACTTGGATGAGAGTTGTGTTTAGGCTCTCATATAGGAAGGATTGCATTGACATTGAAGGAATGAATATGCATACATCTCATGTAGTGGCATACCCTATTTTTCATTTGACAAAATTGCACTTGGCATTGTCTATTAGGTGTGCATATTTATTTCACTACCGAGTCACAATATCATTAGTTGCACGAACATTTCCTTTTAAGTAATTACAACCATTAAAATCAACGCTTAATTAAAATGAGCTACACATTTTTCTTTTAAAGGGTTCACCAACAAGATTAGGATTTAGAGTCTTGGAATAGTTCATTGTGAGTCAATTCTCCAAGACTACTAAACACAACAATTAGGTGTCTATCCAGGTGAGAGAGATAAATCCTTGGTATAATTAGTGTTTCTCAAGACGCTCCTCTTACACGGGAGTCAAGCATGGGGCAGCGTGCACGATTGTGATTGGGATAGCCCTTGGTCACTTTTGTGAGCACCGGAGATATTTCCAGGATCGTATTCGTATATAGGGGCTTTTGAGGTACCGGTTGGTGCTTTTGAGCTTCGGGATTTTTTACCCTGCCCATACGGTCGATCCCACATGCGATCGCCCGCTTGAGCATTGGTTATATTGGGGTGACCTTAGTTTCCTTACCTAGGTATCATAGGGGGTACTTGCAGAGGTTATTTTGTAGGTGTCTTGTCCAGGTACAACACAGTATCTTTACGCGTTGAAGATGAGGGCCACTATAATTGGTTACACACCTCAACTTGTAGTGTATGGGAGTCTGGAGCCTCTCCTAGGCGAGACATACCTACTGCATTCAGGAGCTCACTTACCCTCCCCTTGGCTTGCTTGCATTTTGGATTCAGATTCTCTTAGGAGTGTGCTTTTTGTACGCTAGTTGGATGTTGGGTTCGCAATTACTTGAGTATATTTATGTTCTCTTGAGTTCGGGTCCTTTTATGTTAGGCATGCTTGATATCACTACTAATATCCCGTCACCCGCTCCAGGTCCTAGTGCGGACCCTGGTGTTGGATTGGGGGGCACCATGGCCCCTTATATTTCTCATAGATTATGGAGTGGTCATATTCCATCCTCTACTCCATTTGTGGAATATTTTCATTCCCTTCGTCAGGTATTAACACTAGCGTTCACCCTCATGGTGGTGGTAGTGGATACATGAATGTTGGGTCTACACCTTATATTCCTTTTTATGTCCCATCGTCCACCGCACTGTTTCCTTTAGATGCAGTTGTCATGATCAATCCTCCCTATCCTTTAGTTTGGACTCCTTAGTGACCATTTCCAGTTGTTTTGGACTAATATTGTCGTCATGTAGGGTCCATTTTTTTGTACACTCTCTCTGAGGATTTGACCCGTTCATGCCCATGACAGGTATAATGTCTGAATTGGCATATAGGTTAGGATTTCACATCCATCTGCATTTTTCATGACCTTATGACCGTTTCATTTTAACCTTAGGTACAAACCCATTCCATGATGTCACGGAACCTTCATGCTGCTGTTAGAAGTGGTATTATGTGAGTGGTAAAGATTTCCTATACATGGGTGCCCTAGTTAGATCCCTTTTTGCATTTGGTGCCCATGCTGAGTTGCCTCCTTTAGGTTGTGGGAGTCCCATTTTAGTCCTGCCATGTCCTTGAGAAAGAGATTCATACTCCTCTTGAACTTTATGCTGGATTTTCCCCATAGGGACTCCCTTGTATATGTCAAGTTGTAATTGCATTTCATGAGTTTTTCTTTCCTTCTTGATATTTACGTTGACTCCTTGACTTCGAGTTATCAACATATATTCGGAGCTTGTCTCATGTCTATCCAAGAAGAACCTTCTACATATCCTTTGCAGCTTGATCAACCCTTTACCGGGAGGAGACCTTCCCCCGAGTGTCATTATCCTGCACATGTTTCCTTGCATTGAGCATAGGTATGTTCCACTGCTTGGAACTATCTTCCATGTCCTTGACACCCATCTCCTCCTAGCTATGTACTATAACGCACTTTTATTCTTTTTCAAGCTTTTCAAAATATCTGAAAAAGTCCCAAAAAATAATAAAAAAACATAAAAAGCTGGATGGGAAAAGATGTTATCTTTGGCAGTAGTCGAGTTGTGTCTCCTTCGAACAAAGCACTGTATATCACATCCATTGGTTGGGTTATTAGTTTGAATTTAGGAGCTGTACTCGTTAATATGAGTTTATCTCCACCGACTAGTTACACTTCTAGTCCCCTTGGAGCCTTTGTTGATGCCTCATGTGTCATAGAGATGTCCCACTTTGCATATCGAGTCCATGCTTCCTACATTCAGTCACCACTTTCCTTATGCTCTTGTTTGAAGGAAGTTGAAGCTTGAGTTAGCCATTCCTCAATTATCTTGACTTTGCATGTCGGCCATTTCTGATACTCTTACTGATTCATGCACATCTTGTTCGTTGAGTTCTTCCACATTGTACATCTTTGCTGAGTACCTCGTGTTGGTTGATGGGGGATGCCTTAATTCCCTTCTTCCAGTGGATTCCATTCCATCGACATCAGATCATTTATTCTAGAATAGGAGTTTAGATTCATTTGAGTGCCTTGAGACTTACAGTCATTAGTGGTAGGTTCTCTCGCCATCGATAGTTTTGGGAATACATCAATGTCCCCTGATCGATGGGTTCTTTCAAGTGTTCAACCTCAACACATATATTCACACTTGTTAGATTGCACTTAGTACCTTGATTCTCGTTTTCATTATCGGTGGGTTATATTGCGTCTGTTAACGGTATATGTCAATGACCAGTAATCAGACGATGGACTACTATGTACGACCTCGACACATCTATTCACATAGTAGGACATGTACTCGTAGCGGTTTGTGTAGAAGACCTTCCAATTTGGTGGAATTTCATATATGCTACCTCCTTGATCATGCTAGTATTCATGAGATTTCAGCTCTCGTGATCATGATTCTAGTATTTCCAGTGTATATCAAATGTCTTTATCCATTATGGAGATCTTGATCTATTGTATATTGTACGTGGTGATGACCACACATGACACTTTGTATATCATGCCTATTGATGTCCATTATACTCTTATGTATCAAGGACTGCTACATGCTAGTTCTTCCACTTGGGTCTTCATTACTCCACTTCTGGGATGGATTTTATAATGTATTTTGGCCATCATGTTACCCCTCTGACCTCACACATTAGGGGGCATCTGTTATAGCTGATTTTACTACACCAGGTAGATCACACATTTATGGCCTTCCCTATCCCTCTACAGACTCTTTGGACCACATGGAATTATATTATACTTTGATGTTCCAAGATCATCCCCAAAAATTGCCTATTTATACATATACGTGACTTTTAAAGCAATACCCGCATGTATACGCAACTTTTGACCTCAAACCCACGTACATCGGGATGCATGCAAAATGACAAATATTTTTAGAGTTTTCTTGATTTGAGTCTGAATAAATTGACTCTTGGCCTTCCAAATTCCCTGGGAATGCTTGGATTCAACCCTCCATTACCTCTTTGGAGTTCCATATAAGGAACCCCTTGGATACATTGAAGGACGAGAAATTGAAGAGTAAGGAAACTATAGTCCATTGTTGCCTTAGTTTTTCTTATACTTGAGTCTGTGTTCCTTTATCCTTTGCTTTGTGAGCTTTCTATCGAGAGATGGAGGATTGAAGTGGTGGAGGCCTAGGTGGAAGACTTAGTTTCTCTGGTTTGCAGAAGTGCCGATAGAGTTTGTCACTATTGTATTTCTGATTTATTAATAGAAATATCTTTTCTTGTCCAATTCATGTGCATTTTGAATATGAATATTGAATCCATGGATGTATTTAATTCTTATACATGGTTGATTATATATGCTAGAATATCTCTAACACATTTATATATATCATGCTTGCTTTGTTTGTTGTTGTTGAGAGCAAATTATAATTGCAATTGCATTGGAAAAGCTCAACGGGGATCTACTTCAACCCTCCGGAATAAGGTACGATTCTATATCCCTTAGTGTTAGAATTTCTTACTGTCCTTGCATATTGGGAAATATTGATTTCTGGTGTCATACTGTTTGTTGTGGTACCCCCAAGCCATAGGAAGTTTCTCTCTGTAACACCCCATATTTTTACTAGGCATGTTTATCAGTTAGACTTATTACACTATATTTGCTTATTATCTGTTGGACTTAGCTAGACTGAGTAAACTATATTTTGGCATGTTAGAAATGATTATATATTGATTATGATCCTATGATGTCATCATGCTTATGGATATGCTCTGATTATGATCTTATGATGCTATCATTTTCATGATGTTACTATGCTTATGCGATTACTATGTTGTAGTCACCATGAGATTCCTTTATTTCATAACAACAATGTATGTTTGATTGTCGTTCTTGATATGTATGATCTGATACATGGATACGCACCCATGATGTGATTGATTTAATTATTTTATGTGCTGAAAGGAAATGGTGTTGATAATATGGACCAGCTACTGATTTAATATTGTTATAAATGTATGTTTGCAAAGTACTAACCAACATGGTAAAAGGGCTATGTAATAGTCGGGTACATGATACGAAGTGTGATGTAGTACATATATTGCAGAGAGCCTTAATTACCAAAGTGATGATACATTGACAAATTCCAATAATATCAATAGCAACACAATATGGTTTGATAGGGTATAGACCCAGTATGTTGAAAGGGATGGATGTATTTCCCACCCTATGCCACTATGATACCCAAGTCATAGGAGGGCAGTGCTGAGACATGCTCCCCAAGTTGTTGTGATGATGACGGTCGGATGCCAGCTAGGAGAGGCTAGGTCATCTAGTTAGCTGACACTACTGCTCTCAGGTTCTATGTGGTAAGGTCAGTATAGCTGGAATCCACTTTGTACTAAGAGAGGAAGGAAAGGGAGGATGCAGAAATCGGTTAGGATGGGAGGATATGATAGCCAGTACTATTGAAGGTTGGGTGTTTCCTGATATGGAGTTAGTGGTAGTAGGTACCCATCTTGTTTGACCGGTTAAGTTAATACGAACCCACATATAAGATATGAAACCATAAAAGGGAGTAGCTGTTAAATAACTGAAGATGTTAAAGCAATTATATTATATATGTATACTTGTTCTACTTGTGTGAAGGATTATTAGTATTAGTCAGCAATTAGGCTTAGGAAATATTATGTATGTTATCATACATGTTCGACATGTGCATGTACTGCTAATGCATGCACACCTTGCACATGCACTCTAGGAAAATATACAAATACATAAGATGTCGAATAAGCGTATAAATTGTAGTAGAAAAATATGATAGTTACACATTGATCAATTCAAATAATAGATGTTTAGTTGTTAGGGCATGTGTAAGAATAAGTCAACAAAAAAAATTGTTAATTGTATGTAAAATCGTAATAAACAACTAAAAGAAGTGTCGTCAATATGAAATATCATTAATAAACCTTAACTTTGGAAAGTTGTATGGTTAACTATTAATCATGATTAATTAAACAGGTAAATGTACCTTGTTCATTAAGAAAAGTGTACTAGATTAGTACTAGGGTACTTAGTAATGAAACAAATAAATGTTGACGTTATTAATTACAATTAATTAATAATAATAATATCATTAATTATTATTATTATTACTATTATTATTAGTAGAAATGTTATTAATTACGATAAATAGTAATTGATATTACTATTATTACTATTATGTTACCATTAAACTAAAATGAGTGTCCATTACAAAATCCATAAACAAATATGTTGAAATATCCAACTACTAGGTTCATATTATGAAAGAGATTTAATAAAAAACCTTGTAAAATATTATTAACTTATTGAATGTACTATATGCATCAATATAGGATTCATAAAAATAAATATAAAAGTACTGCCATATATGACAAAGAATTCAAGGTTAGATGTTATAATTTAATCAAACTGCCACTTTAATTTACGAAGAGTCAACCTGACAACTATTAATTATTAAACTTATTTAACATATTAAACAAATGATAAGGTTAATAATGGGTCCACTGTCATATATTGGATAGATCGAGAACACTTAAAGGATGTACATCCCATCCTTTAAGTAAAACTGAACTAAAATTAATATGACTTAACTTCCCGAGAAATAAGTACAAAATAAACAATATTTTAATATGAATTGGACGGTAAAACAGGTGATCGAAGTGAATGCTTAGGGGGGAAAGGCGGTGGAAGAAGGGGAAAGGCAAAGGAAGGTGGAAGAAGGTATAGAGGGAGGAATTTGAAGGGGTTTTCAGGGGGATGGATCTTTTGGGGAAGTTTACGGGAGAAAGAGAGATAGGAGTGTTGTAACAAAGGAGAAGAGAAATCTTGAGGAGGGGTTAACTCAAGGGTTGAAAATTCATCGAAAGGAAAGGAGTCTTCTATTGAGATTATTGGTATGTGGGACTAGGGGCTAAGAAACCCATCGGTTTCCTAGGTCCAACACGATAGTAGCTGATTTGCAGGGTGGTTTATCTGGTTTGGTAATGCTCAGATGGGAAGGGATACTGGAACAAGAGGGACTAAGTGCAAATTACATCAGTCTAGGTATTCTTCTTGTTATGTCATGTTTTATTAATTAATTTGTTTAATCAGTTAAATTCTTAGAATATTGTAGAAGTAAATATGCTTAGTAAATTTATAGATGTACATCTAGTGTAAATAGATATTGAAGCTTTGAACTGTTAGTATTTCCCTGTTACAATCTTACATCCTTTTAGATACTAAGTACTTCCAAACTCCTAGAAAATATTGGGCTAGAATAGAGGTGAATAATCTGATACTAGAACTTAGAAACTCATAGCACCATAAAAAAATCTTTCTTTTAATTGAAATTTAATTAAACAACTCACTCATTACAATAGAAGGCTTAGAGACATTTGAAATAAAACCCACATTTATCTAATGCATATGGTCAAATAAAACAATCTTTGCCATAAGGATTTTCAAGGCACCAATAATGCTTTTCCTTCCAGCAAGGGTTTTCAAGGCACCAACGATGATTTTCCTCCTAGCCAATATTTTCCTCCAAGTGAGGATTTTCAAAGCACCAATGATTAGTTTCCTCCTAGCCAAGATGTTCCTCCAAGCGAGAATTTTCAAGGCACCAACGATGATTTTCCTCCTAACTAAGATTTTGCTCCAAGTGAGTATTTTCAAGGAACCAAAGTTGAATTTTCTCCAAGCAAGGATTTTGATGGGAGTGATGATGTTTTTGTGAGGATGAAGGAAGCAATAATGGTGTATATGATTTTCCTCTAAGAGTGGATTTTAATGGCATCAATGATGATTTTCCTCCAAGTGAGGATTTTAATGAGACTGATAATGTTCCCCCTCAAAGTAAGGATTTTTTATCGCACTGATGATGATTTCCCTCCAAGTGAGGATTTTAATGGGACACATGATGATTTTGGTGAGGATGAAGGAACCAACAATGATGAAGATGATTTTCCTTGAAGCAAGGATATTAATGCGACACATGATGATTTTGGTGAGGATGAGTGAACCAACAATGGTGAAGATGATTTTTATCGAAGTGAGGATTTTGATGGCACCGATGATGATTTTCCTCCAAGTGAGGAATTGAATGGGACAAATGATGATTTTGGTGAGGATGAAGGCACCAATAACGGTGAAGATGATTTTCCTACAAGTGAGTATTTTGATGACACCGATGATGATTTTATTCCTAATGAAGATTTTGATGGTATAGATGATGATTTTAGTGGGGATAAAGGTAGCAATAATGGTGAATATGATTTTTCTCCAAGCAAGGAATTTGATGGAACTGATCATGATTTTCCTCCAAGCAAGGATTTTAATGGGGAAGATGATGATTTTGGTGAGGATGAAGGAAATAATAATGGTCAATATTATTTTCCTCCAAGCAAGGGTTTTGATGGCACCGATGATGATTTTCCTCCAAGCAAGGATTTTAATGGGACAAATGATTATTTTGGTGAGGATGAACCTTCCAGTGATTAAGATACAAATAGTGTTAATGATGTTGATTTAACCTCAAGTCATGAGAATTATATTGATGAGGATAATCAATCTCCTACTAAATTTGGTGATGAAAATATCAATGAGAGGGATGATATTTCTCATAGTGATGAGGAGATTCATTCTAATGAGGATGATGCAATGGTACATGAAACACAAAGGAAAATTGTACCAATGAGCAAGATTAAGTGTAGGACTAGACCATTTTATATCAACACAAAGCATTTTTGTTATACAAGGTCATGGAAATATTTTCTCAGAAGTCCAAGTTCTATTACTCATTTGATTTCAAGTGGGTGTTTCCAAAAACATTGTTTGAAATAGATGCACTACAATTATGCCTCGGAGAAAAGGTGAGAATATCTATCAATGAACAAAAATATGCAAAATTCATATTTAGTGGGGTGCATGATTTCTATAAGGCAGGTTATGATTATCACATTGGAAGTATTTTTCTTTGCAAAAGGGACTTCAAAAGAATTCACTCAATTGGTAATCTACAATTATCAAGAATCCAAACAAAGCTAGAAAATGATCCACCATTTCTTCTAAAGAATATCATGCATGAGATAGTGGGTCGATAACAAACATTGCAATATCATGGATGCATGACTTCTTTCCTAAGCATGGAGAGAGTATGTCAGAAGAAGAAATCATGCACATTCAATATAATTTCCCAAGGAAGGAAATATACAAATTGTACAAGGCATTTGTTCAAGAGGTTGAAGGAAATAACAATTTCATCAAATATGCATATTTTACAAGACTATGGAAAACAAAGTTCAACAATGCATGTATTCTTAAGAGGTCAAGGATGGGGGTTTGTAGTATATGTGCTTCTCTTAAACAAAGAAGGGATAAATAAGAAGGGATAAAAATAAATACGTCTCTAAAAAAAATCTTTTCTTGAATAAATATCAATTATAAAAGCTCATCAATGTTTTATTTATTTTATTTATAGATTCCATTATCAAAGAACTTCAATCACATCGCAATCAACAATCAGTTGAACGAAAAAAGATATACAAATATCGCATGGTATATGGGTTTGATACTTGATGGCATGGATCATTAAATAACACTTTGTCCACATTTTGTTTGTGTACCAAAGAATTTAAAGTAGGACAAATTTATTTAGTTTCACTTGGTTGGTTGTGTGGTTTTTAATGGTCAGATGTTTCCAAGGGCTTACTTACAAATATAAATATTCATAATGATGCAAATATGACCATCACCATTATTTAACATGTGCTTACTCATTGGTATGGCAATCTTCCTCGAGTTTTATATCTGCATTTGGACAACACTAGCCAGGAAAACGTTTCACTTGGTTGGTTGTATGGTTTTTAATGGTAAGATGTTTCCAAGGGTTTACTTTACAACTCCAAATATTCATAATGATGCAAATATGACCATCACCATAATTCACCATGTGCTTACTGATTGGTATGGAAACCTTCCTTGTTATATATCTGCAATTAGACAACACCAACCAGGAAAACAAAAATCAAATTGTGTTTGGTTATCTAAACATGCTTGTTGAATTGAGAAATTTTCAGAAGGTTAAAGTTGGTTTCCTTCATGTTGGACATACACACGGACATATTGATCAAATGTTTAGTAGTTTTGTAGTGACATTGGGGAGGAAGAATGTTGGGAGGCTGCTATACATAACTAAAATTATTAGAAATGCATATAGTCTAGAGCCTGTTATGATAACACTGGAGGAGACTATTGACATGCAAATATTTATCATGGGATCGCATGGTGAAGAAAGATGCATTGAAAAACTTAATGACATTAGCTTCCAATATCAATTTTGTATAATCAAGATTGATGGGAAAACACTTGTATGGGGTAAGAAGTACTCAACAAGTGCAAAATGGGGGCCTACATCAGGTTTAACATTTCTAAAATTCATTCCAATTCGTTAAATTTATGCTTCAAAGATATTGTAATTGAAATCAGTTGTTCAGATTCAAAATGCAAGTCAACACAATAGAATGCTGATTATTCTCAATGCTCAGAAGAAATCAAAATTCTGTCAGAGATACATATGACTATTTTGATGTTGTTGATACTGTTTGGCGGGAGTCCTTTTTCATGGAGCAAAATGACATAATTTCAAACTCTAAAAATGGAAATATTTTTTTCTAAAGACTCCATTTCATTGCCACAAAGTATGTCAAATGAAACAAGGAAAGAAATGTTGAACCTTCTCAAGCAAGGGAAAGGGAAATGTATATCGGGTAAAGGAGATCATTTTCATGATGCGAGGTGATGGAAGACCTTTACAATGTATGCTTTCAATTTTGGTTACAGAAGATGCACACGGTTACCCATTCTGGATTGCAAAATTTATGAAGGTAAATAAAGAAAATCAAGAAGTTATGTCCATTGAAGTACATTGGTATGCAACAAAGACACACCCATTTGATGGTGTGTACAAGACAGAGAAGGTGGTTGAGAAAAAGGTTTGTAAAAAGATAAAAATAAAGGTTCAAAATGTAAATCATCATTGCATTGAAAATTTTAAATTAGAAGATGTTGACATACTAGTTTATGATTTCCAACTGACAAAGAAAGGCACTCTTCGCACCAAGACTACAGAGATTATCAAAATATTGTTGGCACATGAAATAGTTACATGGGAGTCTTCCAAGCCAAGGTGTAGATCTATAAGGAATATGGCATATGAAATGTTGGGCATACATGAAGACTTAGATGATGTCCTCATTGATAGTAGAGAAGAGTACGTGTCATCTACATCTTTATCCAATCATTCATCTGAAGAAAATGTAGGATATGATGGTGTGTCAGAATCCATGTGTTGATTTCAATATTTGCACATGAAACATTTTATCTTTTTTAATAAGATTTCATTCTCTGTGTGGCAACTCTAAAGGAGTGTTTCAATTTTAATATGGGTCACTTTTACGTCTTATGGTTTACTATATGATTTTATTATGAGTATTATCATAAATTCCTTTATTTTATATGGAAAGAGTGGTCTAATAATTTCATGAATAATTTTTGTTTAACTTAGTGCAAGTTTTATATAGTGTTACAAAGAGGTTTAATAAATACAATTTTAAATTACGATAAAATGATATAATTATTCCATTATTTGAAATAGTGTGCTACCAGTAGCATCAATTTGCAATTTAGGGATTGATTTTAAGGTTATTGTAAATAAAAATAAGGCCCTTGTTTTGTTCCATGTCTATATTTTTATCCCCTTGCACCAATTTTTGATTTGAAGTTGTTTTTTTTAGTTGTTTTCACAAAAATATGAGTTTTAATGGCTAGAGTTCTCATTTTGAGTATAAAGTTCTCATCAAGTTGTATAACTTGTTTCATAAAAGAAAGGACAAGTGAGGTGAAACCACTCCTTGGAACTAGAGTGGAATGTATTCGATATATTCAATGGGTAGAATGGAGAGCACTGGGGAAAACGATTGCTTAGAGTTCAGGCCTCCGAGATGGATTGATGACAAGGGGGGTTTTGTGAGAGAATAATCATTCAAGTTTTTGATCGTCAATGGTGGTCCAAGGATTTGTTAGGGTAAATTTTTTTCTTATGTCTATATGAAGTGGATTTCGACAATTGTCATCTCGGGATTCTGTCTACATTGGTTGTCAAGCACGTGGTTGAGCTGGCTCTCATAGTTCACATGAAAAATAGGTTTCTCATTACGTTGCAACCTGAGGCAAGGTATTCATTGCCGAATACTTCAAACTAGGATTCCATTGATCATATTCAATGCAACATTTATATTTTATGTATCACGTTGTTAGGCTCTTCTCGTTGGATTTGGTTTTCTCTATCAAGGGATTTAGCATTCAACTTTGATACCATGTAGAGATCCGAGGATCAAATCAAATCATGATAATAAAATAAATAATCTATTAAAATGAATGATGTAAACTACAAGAGAGAGAATCAATTTATACGATTAAGGAGGCCAAACAAACCCCTAAGAATAGTTGGTCGATTGAGAGTTCCTACATAAGCTTACAACTCACATAGGTTTCATACATTGAAAATACCAACAATAACACCCCCCAAAATAAGTGAAATATAGGGTTGATCCCTAGATCTCTACAATGTTTTTAGCACATCGAAATTTTTAGGATAATGTTGATGTTTCTCTTGTATTTGCTGTAAACTTAAAAAAATGGTTCATAATTTGAGGAAACTTGCGGTGAAGTGGTAGTTTGATATTTTTTTTGTTCTTTAAATATACGTTAGATCGATTTTTTGTATGTGAAAATTTGATTATTTTTCCATGTTTAAGTTGTTATTCCTATTGTTTTAACCAATTTCCCAATATTTGTTTGAGCCTTATATTTTGATACAATTTCTTGTTGAAAATCATGACAGAATGAGTTTTTCATCTTGTATTTTAAGGCTTATGTGATGTAAATAATCTCAATTTGGCTAGTTATTTATGATCTCAACAAAATCATTTCATGTATTTTCAGGAAATCAATGTTTACATTATATATTATTGTGGTCTTTGAGCTCTTAAAATGGTTTAAATTGCACAGTTGAACATTTTTCAATAATGGTGTTTCCTTCAACTAAGCGATGTGTACTTAAAAATAGGTTACAATATATTTTCTCAATATGTAGATACTGCATGCATTATGTATTTCCTTAAAGTAGAAGAAAAGGATTTCCTTTCATCCTAACATAAAAGTAAATACATCTTAATATTAAAAATAAATTAAGAGCAGTATATTACTTCACTATAATTTTTCCAGAATTTACTTATTTGCATGTGATAAGAGATGGCGTGCATCATATTCATTTCTTAGTATGGAAAGATAATAATAATCCTTTCAATTGGATTTCAAATCACAATAGAGGAACCTATATTAGTTCCAAATGTAAGGTAATTTTTTATAAAATAAAAAAAGGGATCAAGAAGGGAGCAGGTTTTTGAATGTCTCTTGACGACAATTAATTCCTTTAACACTTTGATTTTACAATGGAAGCAACTGATTGGTTATAGCCAAGGAGAATTTTGGAGGAACATTGTTTGACTGATGGGCATGTTGTTTAGTGCTCACAAGGAAAACCGGTCTAGTGTGTTAAGAGGAGCAGGTATGGTCAACGCCTGGTAGTAGTGAAGGAATTTAAGGCCTTGCTCTCCATTTTCAACCTGAAATCTCTTCCCCATACTTGAGTTTCTTTTTGTTAAAACATATTTACAATTCGATCTCTACCTACATAGAGATTGAGATTCCGAAAAGGTGGGAGATGTACATTTTTTTGCAGTGATTTGCAGTCTGATGTCACTAAGAATTTCCCTTGATTTTCCCATCCCAAAAAGTAACAAAATTCTCTACAATTTATGTCTATTATGGGGGGTATAACCTTGCTTTCATGAATAACTACCATATGATTAATAATAATAAAAACTCCATTTTCTTTAATGTGTCATTGGAATTTGACCCCTGAGACTGCAAAAAAGGTACACTGGGGAAAATTGCTTCACATGGCAAAGGTGAAACTGCTTCCAATATGTACTCTTTTCATTCTTGTTGCTATTCTTTTTTCTTTCCAAGGAAGTATTGATTCTCTATTCCTGAATCTCATGTTTGTGTAGGCTTTAGGTAACTCATGCATGTCATATGTCCCCTAATTCTACTAAGAACAATATATTTACTATGACACTTCTCGAAGAAATCAAGTCAATAGAAATAGTTTTTTTTTAGTGATTTTCTTTGTTGCAAATTGGATTTTTCTTTTGTTGGAACAATTCTCAAAATATAGGTATGTGCAAATTGTAATAGTGTAATTGTGATTATATTAATACTACATCAAGAACTTTGATTTATTAGGATTCATCTAGTGATCCTATCTCCAAGATAAAAAAGACAAAAATAAAATAAAAATAAATAAAAAAACTAAGATTGTATTATATAGTTTTCCACATTTTCAAATCCATAACAAACCTGGCCCTTTGTTTGTCACTCATGCATTGGAGTCTGTCTTTGAATATTTTATGAAAGATGATATAGAAAATGACTTTTAATAGGATATATGTTTAATCCACGCTTAATTAGTGTAAACAATAAATAATTCTCATGCATACTCTTTCTCCATGTATATACTCTTCTTTTGATCTCTTAAGTTGAAGTCTGCATAAATACTCTATTTGTTTTTGTCTCTTATGGTTTTTATAAGCAAAAAAAAATTGGTGAATAAATTAAGCATCCAGTCCAAATGTCCAAATGTCTCTATGGGTCATTTAAACATTTTTCATTTGTTATTCCATTCCTCTCACTTTTGATTTGGGAAACATACAAAAAAAATATGATTTTTTTTGTTATTGTTTAGATACCTTGATGTATTTTTATTATGCTTTGTAGATTTAATCCATCTACATAGCTAATGTGCTTCTAGGATTTCATGTGAATGTTTCTTCCATGGAACAAGGGTTTCTTTGTCCAATGATTTGATGAGAAAATTGTTTTATTATTATTTACCACAGATTCAGTTTAGGTATAAAAAGGTGAATTAAATGATTGCTTGATTGCGAATATTCCATACTAAAAAGTGAATTAGGTCAAGTTATTGTATTTAGTTAGTAGAAGACAATTATCATACAAAGTTCTTTTGAAGAATATGTATGTGCAATTTATTAGGTTTTGAGACATAGAGGGACTAGAGATAAAAGGTATCGTGTTGTGCACTGTAAATTAGATTCCAATGACGTATATTGGGGGAGATTTCATTTGATCCAAAGGCCACATGAGGAATGTTGCAAGATGTGCTTGCACGTTGAAGAATCATCCAAAAGACCAATGTAATCATATGTTTATTGGTACATGATACAAGCATTGATTTTGGTACATTATGTATAATCACATAATATATAAGTTTGAATGAATCCATGATCATATTAGATACGACTAAGACCGTTGTAGTACACAAATATTTTCTTGTTTCCAAGTAGTTTTTTAATATTTAGGGTTTGTTCAAGTATTTTAGATTTGAGTGTGAAATAAAATATTATTAATTAGTCATAAAGGAATCATTAGAGTAAATTTCAATTCAAAATGGGCCTTTGAACCATAATTCAAATTCCATGTTATCATGTGCTGCCCAATGAAATTGCTTTAAATTTTAAATACAGTATAGATATTAAACAAATTTTTAATATAAATTTGGGGATAGGTATCATAAAAAAACTATTTTTTTGTTCGTATTTTCGACATATCTCTTGTGTTTTTACTCAAATTTCGATCAGGAGAGCTTGTTGGATGAGGAATTAAATTCTGCATCCAACGAGCACCCACTCTGCATACTTTTGACGAACCCCCCTACCCCAAAACAAGAAATACGTGAGAAAACATTATGATGACGTCATTATCATGTTTTTCGAGGTATTTCTTGTTTTTGGGGTAGCTAGATCCATCAAAAGTATGCAGAGTGGGTACTCATTGGATGCGGATGTGGAATTTAATTCCGCATCCAATGAGATCTCCCAATCAAAATTTGAGTAAAAACACAGGGAGATAGGTCGAAAATACGAACAAAGAAAGTAATTTTTTTCTTTTCTTCCTCCAAAATTAATAAATATTATTTTATTATTTTAACTATTATTTTATTATTTTCCTTAGGAGGCCCATTTTGAGTTGAAATTTCCTCTAATGTGTGTGTAACTAAAATGCATATTAATGAAAGTTGCATATTGATGTGGAAGTATGAACTATAGACTATTGGGGAAGTGCACATTTTCAAAGGTGTACAATGTAAGAATCACAAAGACAAGAGAAAAATGTAGCTATCTGTTGATGCCTGGGAAAATCCCAAGTATCGACAGTAGGGATTCTCCTCGGTGAACAATCCCAATTAGATCATACACTGTTTAGTGTGGGGAATCCGTCCGGTTCATGACCGTAGATTAATTTGTTTAAATATTTTACTGGTTATGGCCCAGTCCACCATTTACATAATATTCTTATTTAAAGGATGAAATGAAGATGCCTAAGCTAAATGCGGGTCTAATCTAAATCTAAAACTAATATATTCTATCCATGTAGGGATCAAATTTAGAGTTCAAAGTAATATGCTTAAAATGTTCATATAAGTCTAACAGATAGTTGTACCAACACAATAATCACATTCAAAACAGAAAGAATACCAAAGGTAGATCTGATATAATTAAACCATTTATAACCCTGTCATTACATAGACATTTATACAGACAATAGACATTCACGACCAAGGAAATAGTTCCAAGAGGTTAAAACAATCTCACTGTACGATGTACAAAAGCAAGAAGAAATAATTCTACACAATGCATTCCACATATTCCAATCAAATCTTTGTGCATGCCTTTGTTCTAGCAAATTGATCCTTCTTATTGGTAAAGAGTCATCTCTTTTACAAAATAGTCCAGTATTCTCATCACCAGCCAACAAGTCCATGTTTCCTCTCTTGAGGCTGTATTTATAGTGTCACGGGATCCCAAGACCAACCACGAAACAGAACCAAATTCAGTTACATCGTGGGGATAAAAACCGCACAAATAAAATCTTAACAAATTTCGACCTGGAAAACTCGCCATGATCACGAGCAAATCAGAAAGCACGTTGGGTTGCACATGATGGATAAAATGGAGAACTAGACACCTAGGACTCAATCCTACTTGGTGAAAATGACTGGTTAGAGGATCTTTAAATAACCGGTAGCAGTTTTAATCATCCTTGCATATTCCGCATGCGAAATAAACCTCAGCCGTAGATATTGATGTACGAGACATCTTAACCGTCCAATGATGCAACCTTTAGCCAATTTCGCAATCCTCCAACTTGATAAACTTCTTGCTTGTTCCCATTGCGAAATTGATGTGGTCTGTAGATCAAAAAGTCACCTAGATCCCCGCCGTTGAAAAAGTGTGGGGTCTATAGGATTTTTCTGCCCCAAAATATTTTATCTTCCATGGATGTTCTGGCTACGAAATTCACACCCACCATAGATCTGGTGTTGCCTTTGATCCGAGCCGTTGAAAGCTGTCGGGCCACTGATTTCATATTCAACCATCTTGATAAACTTCCTGCTTGTTCCCATTGAAAAATTAATGTGGTTCGTAGATCAAAAAGTTTCCCAGATCCCCATCGTTGAAAAGGGTGGGGTCTATAGGATTTCACAGCCCCAAAATATTTTATCTTCCGTGCACATTCTAGCTGTGAAATGCACACCTATTGTCGAAAAATGTAGCCCTTTAACTAGTTCTGCATATTTCAAAAGTTATTTTCTACGAGCATGTTGAATCAACGGAATTCACCTCCACCGTAGATCTGATTCTACCTTTTATCACCATCGTTAAAATTCAAAAAATCCTACGCCATCTCGCCAATATGAGAAATTTATTTCTCCCTGCCTGTTAAAACGACGGAATTCTTCAGGACCATATATCTTGATATTCCATGAATATCATCCATCCAAAGATGCAACCTTTACCCAATTTCGCAATCGCCCATCCTAACTTGGTGAACAATAATACCTGTTGAGGTGAACTTGTCGAAGCGAAAATGTCGAGGTGAACCTGTCGAAGCGAACATGTCGAGGCGAACTTGTTGAAGCAATCCGAGTAGTCGAAGCTGTCAAAGTGCTAGAATTTGTCGAAGCTTGACAAAATACCAACTGTTGGTTGGATCATTGCTGCTGGCAGAGTGCAGAAAGGACAGGTTCAGTGCGAAAGAGGTTTTCTGGTCACAGAATGGATCTATCAAGGGAGGGACGATTGTTACAGTGATGTTACGTCTGAGAGGGAAGGTTGATGAGTGTGTTAATGACTCGTGCCCTGTGTATTAAAAATAAGAACAAGGGTGCTTTAAGAAATTTTTAATTCTGCATGGCGACCGAGGCATGGGTACGTGGAATTTTTTGCCAAAATGACACTTCAGGCTTAGGAAAACCTTTCTGTTCAAGCTTCTAGGAAATACTAGATATGTAGGGAGGGCTTATCTGAGTTGGGAAACTAGTGTAAGCATTCTTTCATAATAAAAGATGGAAGGAGGGGCCCTAAAATGTAATTTTTTTGGGGGAAACAGTTGTAGCAGCAACAATTGGCGACCCCCTGGTGAACACAGATCTATGAAAAAAACTTCTTTGAAGAACAAGATTGCCATATGGTACTGCACTGCGAATGTTCAATGATTACTCAAATGTATTTCCCGGGACTTCTTTAAACTATATGTATTCAGGGATGCAACTTTCAAGCATCACATTTGATATCATTTCTTTAGGAGTAAGGTAACCAAGAGTTCATTATCTTGATAACTATCCTGGGGTCAGAGTATGAAGTTCATTTTACCCCCTGTATTTAAGTTTCCTCCAGATAAAACTCCATGGGATCGTAACAGAGTAAGACAGAAGTATTCATTATTTTCCTCATTCCCATGCTACAAGCATTCTTTTGATGCTTTCTTTATGATTGAAAGAGTCTTTTGAGTCTTCCTTGATTGCTGTTTTTTTTACTTTTAGAATTTGGTAGAGGTTCTTCAATCCACAATGTCCTTTTGTGTGAGTGACATATTTGTTTTCTCATCATGCTCACAAGTGGAGAAGAACCTGGTTGATATTTGTTGTTTTGACAGCCATTTTGGTCTGATGATTTATTTCTTCAGCATCATTTCTGTAATTGAAGATTTCAAAAAATTGACTTTTCAATCTAATCCTTTTGGCCTCTTTGATTTGTAGCAATGGGATCATTTTGAATACCATACAACCACTAGACCTGCTTCCGTTTCATGGGTCCATCATGATATGCTTCTTGAGACAGGTATTAATGTGAGAATGGATGAAACCCCAATATAGTTCTTCAGACCTCATGAGTTTTGGTTATTTCATAGGGGTTATAATGATTCAAATGTGGGCTTGAATACTAGCTTCCATTTCCATCATCCGTGAACAGTTAAAGATTCTCATTATGATTGAACTTTACCATTTTCTCTTTCCCATAAGCAATTCTTGACATCCAAAGATTTTAAGCTTAATCAGATGCCTATACTTCCAAGCACCAAAAATTGAGTTGGTTTATTAAAACTAAACAAATGAAGGATATGAAATAAGGTAAAATAAACAAGCATGAAACAAACTAGAAAAAATCAATAAAAGTAAGTTTATTTATGTACAAAGGGTTTCTAGATCCTAGGTAAAGTAATGTTTGAGACAAAGGCCATTTATAGGAAGACCTTCTTCTAGTCCTTGTAAATATTGCAATTTGTAAGTTGCAGGGCCTAACGTTTCAGTGATTAGATAAGGGCCAATCCATAAATGTTGGAACTTTGTGTGTTTTCCCTTTTCTGCATGCGAATTATCCCATTTCAGAACTACGTCTCCTACATCAAAGTTTCTTGTACCATATTTTCTTTTGTTGAACCATCTTTTGATGATAAATTGATGTTGATTGAAATTATCTTTAGCCTTTTGTCATAATTTCTCCAGTTTTAACAAAGTGTCAATTCGTGCTTGTAAATATTCGCTACTGGAACCCCTCGAGGCTTGAGCTAACTACGAAGATGGGAGCAGAATGTTTGGGGGAAAAATAGATTCTTTTCCATATACCAAAGTATAGGGAGAAAATCCTAAGG
This sequence comes from Pseudotsuga menziesii, assembly GCA_001517045.1. Taxonomy (NCBI): domain Eukaryota; kingdom Viridiplantae; phylum Streptophyta; class Pinopsida; order Pinales; family Pinaceae; genus Pseudotsuga; species Pseudotsuga menziesii. The sequence continues at coordinate 56,731 of LPNX011142080.1, read as the reverse complement.
AATTCTTTGGAGTGACCCTATCTACCCATAGTGCATTTGGAAGGGCTAAGTGCCAATTTCTCTGATTTTCAATAACGGTTTTCTTCAAAATTTGGATAAAGATCTTATTTGTTGATTCTGCTAAACCATTTCCCTGAGGATAATAATTTGCTGAGTAATGTAACTTAATTCCCTTTTCATAAAACTCAATTATTTTAACAGATGAGAAATAAGATGCATTATCAAAAACAAGGGAAATTGGAACTCCAAACTTGGTCATAATGTTATTTTGTAGGAAGTTGATGACCCCATCCTCGTTCACTTTGCGCAATGGAATCGCTTCCACCAATTGGGTGAAATAGTTTGTAGCCATAAGGATATACTGATGTTGTAATAAAGAATTCACATTGATTTCCCCAATAATATCTATGCCCCACTGTTTGAATGGCTTTGAAATAGTAACAGGTTGTAGAGGTCCTGCCGCTTTTGACAGTTTGCCACCACTTCTCTGACATACATCACATTTTCTTGCATACGCATGGGAATCTTTAAACAAAGTTGGCCAGTAATATCCAGCTTTGAGTATCTTATGAGCTGTATTATCCCTAGAATAATGTCCTCTTGTAGGTCCGTCATGCAATTCTTTGACTATTTTAGAGGCATCCTCTCTCTCCAAACATTTGAGAAAAAATCCATCCTATTTTTTTCTTCTTCTGAAAAGCACTCCATCCATTATTTGATATGAGTCTAACTTCAAACGAAGTGCCCTTCTCTACTTGGAGTTCCAATGCTCCGGTATATATCCTTGTTGAAGATAGTACACCAGATCATTGTACCAAGATTCAGGAGCAGTAAAGATAGGACATACATCAATCAAATTCACTGCAGCTTCATTCTCACACTTAGAATCTTTATCAGCGTGATTTTCATCTATCAACTTGCACGACCCTTGACATTTGATGATGGTAGTTGGTTTGAATTCCAGGTCATACTCATGTAGGGTAGTCACCCAATTCCCTCTTCGCTCACCCAATTCTTTCGACACAAAAAGAGACCTAACAGCTGAGTGAGGAACTACCACTTTTATTCTATTTTTTAAAATATAGGGTATGCATTGCTTTGCTTCCTTGAAAACTGCATATGCTTGTTTGTCCATGATTGGGTAATTCAATTTATCCCCTCATAATCCTGTGCTCATGAATGATATTGGGTATTCGTATCCCAATTCTCTTTTCTGCATAAGCACCATTGCGAGAGAGTTGTATGAAGCAAAGGTATATAAAATAAATTCCTTTTCAATGTATAGACTCCTCAAAGAAGGTGCATGAGCTATTATTTTTTTGATATCTTTAAAGGCAACTTTCCCAACGTCAGTCCACTTGAACTGTACACTTTGATTCACCTTTTTTTGTAGAGGTTTCACAATTTGAGCAAAATCAGGGACAAACCTCTGAACAAAATTTATTGTGCCCATAACTAATTGCATAGCTTTCTTATTATGGGGCATGGGAATTTGAGTTATAGCCTCAACTCTCTCTGGATCTATTGAGATTCCATTATTTAAGATGATGTTTCCCAACAATTTTCCTTCAAGAACTGCAAAGATGCTCTTCTTTGGGTTTAGAGATATACCATATTTTCTACAACGATAAAAAATCTGTTTCAATTGAAAAACACGGCCTTCTCTTCTCTAGGAGAAAATTGTTCCATCATCTAAATACACTACTACATAGTGGACACTTAAACCTTTGAATGCAATGTCCATGTCCCTCTGAAATGTGGCTCCCACATTCATGAGGCAAGAAGGCATTCTTCTATAAGTGAATGTTCCCCACTTTGAACGAAATGTTGTCTTCAATCGGTCTTGTTCGGCCACTAATACTTCATTATAACCTGAAAATCCATATAATAGGGAGAACATTTTTTAGCCTGAAACCATTTGTAAAATCTGTTCCATTGGTGGAATTGGATAGTTATCTTTATATGATGCTCTGTTTAAGTTCCTCAAGTCAACACACAACCTTATCTCTCTTGACTTTTTCCTCACTGGGACTATATTGGCCACCTATTAAGAATGTCAAACCTTGAAGATGATATTTGTGTCCAGTAACTTCTTTACTTCGTTTTGGATCAGAGGTTCTAACTTTGAGTGCATCTTTCTAAGTTGTTGCTGAAACGGTTTTTCCCCTGTTTTGATGGGAACCACATGCTGTATGATGTGAGTGTCATAAGTCTTCAGATCTTCATACACTCAGGAAAATATGTCTTTATATTGTTAAAACAACTAAATGAACTTACATCTTTCTCCAGGAGACCAACATTTCCCAAATTGACATATTTGGGTTCAGCTTTCGATCCTAGATTAACCAGCTCATGTTGCATTGATGAATTGTTCGTCTTCACATTGGATGGTTTCCAGAATTTACTCTGCAAATCAAACATCCCTTCGAGGGTTCTTTCAGCTTTAGGCATGAAATTTCCCTTAACTGCATCGTCATCTTGTAATCCTAACAAGTTTTCTTCTTCATCAATTATTGCTTCTTTAAAAGATTCTTCATTCGTAAAAAAATTGATAATCTGCTCATAGTCATCGAATACTCTCATATTTGTAACATTGTCAGGTACTGATGGCCTGAAAATCAATTCAATAGAACACTTGTTATTAGTTGGTAATAATCTAGATGCAGAAGTAGATAATAAATTAGTTGCAACATTTTGCAATCTAGGTACTGCATTTATATTGAAAGCATTCAAGTGCATAATCAAATTCCATACCTCAAACTGGTATCCTTTAATATATGGAGATAAACAATGAATGGTGTTTCTTACTTGTCTAACAACTATCTCAGAATCACCAAAAACTTTCAACTTTTTTACTCCTAACCCAATGGCTTTCTTCAGACCTGGAACTAGAGCTTCATATTCAACAGTATTATTTGTGCATTTGAACTCTAGTCTACAAGAGAGAAAGTATTTTTTCTTATCTAGACCATTAGGATGCAACCTGCCCTTGATCCCTCTTGGGTCTTAGAACCATCAAAATACATAAACCAAAATCTATCCTCTAATTCTAATTGGTTAGTATCATCTCCTATGTTAGTCACTAAGTTTACTGTATTGCAATAAATATCATCAGCACGTGAAAATGGAAGGATATTGGACCGTGTGTCTGATTCACAACTAGCTTCTTCATCTTGGTAAGTTCCTCGTTCAAGATCCAAAAAGTAATATCCCAAAACTAAAGACGAGAAGTTCAGAGGTTCATTCTTCCCTTCTTGTTGAGTTACATTATACTTCATATGTGGTTCCCTCAGTATTTTAATTTGGTTTTGACTATTGTTGTATGGCAGCCACATGTGAGACTAGTCGGTTGCAAAGTAACCATTTAGTTTTGTTGACCAATCCCTACTTAAAATTAATCCATAAGATTCTGGTATATCAACCATCATAATATCTATAAACTGAAAAACTCTGGGATCTGCTGACAAATGAATCAAAACATCTTTCATTTCCCCTATGACTTTAACAACAAATGATTTGTCTAGTTGAATTATCTGAGATGGAGATGGTGTGGGTTGGCCATTAATCCTTTTACATATTGAAAGTGGCATAACATTTGATGAAGCCCTAGAATCTACCAAACAATTTTTTTTCCCTGGAAAAAGGCGTAATTTTATTTCATCATTCGAGAACAAAATTACATTCTATATATTCAAATAAATGTGAATTGATTTTTCATAATATGGATCTTTTGATCAGGTTTATGAGTCTTCTTTCAAAATTGCAATACAAATATAGTACTTTGCTGCTGATTACAAACAAAATTTTACAACAAATATGGTTGTCCAAATACACCATAATTTTCTGATATAAAAACTGTATAGTTCCAAAAATATGATCTAGTAAATACTGTAAGCCTGAAACTAATAGCATAAAGTAAAGAATAGATGCTGAAAAAAAAGTTCAGTTGTAGATCAATCAAAGAAGGGCCTATGGTAGTATTCCTGGGTTAGGCCCTCCCTGAACTCCTTCACTTTTCATGTCCCCATGGGCATTTGCAGTCCCTTTTTTGAGGCTTGGTGCGCCTTCTAGTTATTTTCCCTGTAAATATGATAGTAGGAAAAATAGTCAAATCCATGAAGGAACAACCTTATCGAAGATGATAAATTGGCAAGTCTAAGATTCCTGCATTGCTGTATGCCCCTTTTCCAATTAATCACATTCATAGAGTCACCAAAGACATTAATAATCTTGCATCATTTCCCTGCTATGAAAATTAAAAGCATTTTAAGGCTCTTAAGTTCAACAAAATTGTTTGAACCCTCCCCCAAGCCAATAGTAATCTCAAAGAAATGCAATTCAGATAGAAATAAGAGAGCTCCCCCCCCACAAAGATCATTTTGTGTTGCCCCATCCAAGAATCCCCACGGATTCCCCTTATCAATCTCCAAATCAAGAACCTCTCGCTGATTTGCAGCCCTTATGTGCTGAGGGAAGGATGAAAATATGTGAACAGTCAGTGCATTGGTGATTTCAGGAGTGCACCCTTTATCATGAAAAATAAGAGTGTTATGAGCCAACTAACACCCCCAGATAACCAGAATAGGTAGGGGTTTGTCTTTTTTTTGAGCAGTGGAAGCCCACCACAACTCCCATTCTTGGTCCACGGTTAGACCTTCCCATTGACAGGGAAATCCCAGTAACCTAGAGCATTCCAACCACACCTCTTTCAAGTAAGGGCAGTTGAGAAAAAAATGATTGCACGATTCCAAATCCAATTTACATGGGACACGCCAACCAGGCCCTTGAAAACTCCTTTTCTGAAGATTGTCCCAATTAGGGGCCTTGTTTTCCAATACACACCACATAAAGAGTCGGGTCTTTGGTGGGAAGTTTAGTTTCCACAGTTTCTTCCACCACTATACCTCATCCCTCTGAATACCATTTGCACTAAACTTAATGTATCCTGCTTTGGGAGTATAGTACCCCAATGGATCAATGTCCTAGACAAGTTCATCCTCCCTTTCCCTAAGTAGGATTTGAGCCCTGCTTAATTCTCCTAAATACATATCCAAGATCCTCTCATCTTGTTCATCCAAACCAAAAGAGGAAGCCCTCCTCCAATTATGGGCCCAGAGCCTCCTAGGTGTCAAGTTGGCTAGTTGATAAAGAAAGATGATCCCCCTCAGTCTGAGCTCCTTTATCGTGCACCCAGAAGAATGTGATGATGAACAATGCCAAGCCAAGAGTCCTCACCAATTCTTAACTTCCCGCCATTACCAACATTCCAAACCAAATTTTATCCCAGAATATGGAATGAATTAACCACTGCCTTCCATATCATCGACCCTCCGCCATGAGAATTCCTAGGATTCCTAATCCAATCCTCAATGGAATCTGGAAAAAAATTTCTGAGCTATCACCTAGGTCCAAAGTCTGTTTGAATAAATGAGCCGCCAACCACCTTTGGTAGCCAGGGCCTATGCATAGAGAAAGATGTTTTTCAAGCCCCAACCTCCCAACCCTTTTGGCACAATACTCCTTTTCCAACTTACCCAAGGGCTAACTTGGGTTTCCTTCTTCCCACTCCATAGAAATCTGAAACAAATTCGACAAGCTGCTTCCAAAATGCCTTTTGGGATCCAAGAAAGAGACATCCATTAAATAGGGATTTCCTCTAAGACAGACTTTACCAGCACCAATATTCTAGCTCTTGAAAGCCACTTGTGACTCCACACTTTCAACCTCAAGTTTCCATCTTTTCTAGCAACCACTTCCAATCCAACTTTTTATAATTATTTGGTTTAAGGTGAAAATCCAAATATTTTAAGCCAAGATCCAAACCAGTAGGATTAAAATGGAAAATTTTGTTCAGTTCCAACTACTCCTCTGCCCTCAGATGATGAGTGGTAAGGGTTGAATTTCCAACATTAATATCCATCCCTGTAGCCTTCGAGAAAAGGTCCAAAATATCCCTTAGAGTGTGTGCATCCCTTATAGAGCCTGCACAGAATATTAACACATCATCCACAAAGAGGAGATGTGTGATAGAAAGGTTCTAGGAAACTTGGACACCCTTCAAACTTCCTTGTCATTTGGCCCTGCTCTAACCCTCCGCTACCAGCAACAACAGAAGGGGAGACAAGGGGAAACCCTGTCTAAGCCCTCTTTCAGCACGGAAAAAGGGGGATCCCCCCCCATTAATCAGTACTGAAAAGGAAACAATAGTTATACAACTCATTATCCACCTGATAAATCCAATACCAAAACTAAGGTGGGTTAGAAGCATCCGAATATACAACCAACTTACCTTATCATAAGCTTTGGAGAGGTCAATTTTTAAGACTGCCCCTTTAAGATTCTTTGTTTTCAAGCTATGGAGTCCTTCCTAAGAAACCCCAATAGCCTCATTGATTTTCCTACTTTCCAGGAAGTCAAACTGTTCTGCTGTGATATGGGCAGAGAGGATGACCTTAAGCCTTTTATCAATCACCTTTGACACCACCTTCTAAATACAGTTGCAGAGAGAGATGGGCTGAAATTCATTCAGGGCGTTGGGGTTGTCGATTTTCGGAATACGAGCAATGAAAGTAGAGTTGAAACAATCATGGATCCACCCTAAAAATCTGGTATCTTTGACCACTTTTAGCAAGTCCAAGCCAAGCAAATCAAAGAGATCCAGAAAAAATTCAACCGACCACCCATATGGTCTCGGGCACCTATCTTCTTGAAAGCTATGCAACACAGCCTTTAGCTCCTCTTCTAACAACTCTTCCATTAAATCCAAGTTGTCCTCCTCATCCACAAACCTAGGAAACAACTGAGCAACATTTATGACTTTAGCAATAGAGGCCTGAACAAGAGATGTGAAAAGGGCCTTGAAATGGTCAACACCAATCCTCGCCATTTCCTTGAAGGAAGAATGTCCAATACCTAAAGTGTCAATCAAAATCCAGATAGTATTAGTAGATTTCCTTCCTTTAGCATAGGCATGCAAAAATTTGGTATTATTGCCCCTCCATTCCAACCAAGTCGCTCTATTATTCAATATCCAAGATTCCTCCTTTTCCAACATGAGGGTGTTCCTTCTTCCTTCCAAGCATACCAGATCCTCCTTAGCCACCACCGTCAACAACCCCCCTCCGTCCCCTTCATAAATCAAGCGAATTCAGATTCCACCTGCTTTTACTCAGCATCCTCCCACTTCCTTTTCTACACAAACCACTCCTTGATAACATCCTTTAAACGTTTTATATTGTCAGCAAACTGGAAGGAAACAGAGTGGGGGTTCTTTGGGATGAACGGGATCCACCTCGAAATGATTAAAGTCCTGAAGGACTCATCCTTGAGCCATGTCTTACTGAACTTTAAGGAGTTAGGAGGATTTTGTGGCCCCTTTTTGAGTTCTAGAATGATGGGAAAGTGATCAGAGGCACCACCACTTCCCACCCATTGCCTAAGTTAAAAGATCTTATCCACCAATTGTTTCTCCACCAAGAAACGATCAATCCCCTTGGCCACTCTGCCTACCCCACACCTATTATTCCTCTAGGTAGGCATGTTCTTGATAGGTTCAATATCCAACAGATTCTTCTACACCAGTTTTCGGGTGAAATAACTAGTCAAAATATCTGCTTGAGCACATGGCCCCCAAACCTCAGAATGACCCAGAGAGAAATTGAGATCTCCCACCAAAATCACTGAGTCCTCTTGTAATAAGGGGTTATTGAAAAGAGAATCCCCGAAGGGGATCCTATTGAGATAAGGCCCATAAATATTTAAAACAGTAAAGTCTCTCGTAACTCCAACAATAGGAAATTTATTCCAAGAACCGACTCCATTCCCCAATATTTCAGGGACTTCACAGTTCTATCATTCCATCCCACAACCAATCCACCAGAACGCCCCCTAGCGTCCAGAGTCTCAAAGTTCCACCCGGAAACCAACATTCAAACCTTTCTTTAACAGTCACTCTTACTCCTAAGGTCTCTTGTAAGAGTATAACATCCAACTTTGAAGAGTAACCACCCTTTTGAGAGCTAATCTTTTGCGGGGATCAGCAAGACCCCAAAATTTAAAGAACATAATCTTCATCTATGACCCTTCTTCTTGCTGATGTATTTGTAACTTCAGAATGTATTCACTTGTATATTTTATGTATTATACCCCGATGTTTATTCCGGGAAGTATCTGTAATGTAATTGAGTCATGTCATGCCTCGATGTTCCTATCGAGAGATTCAATAATGTAAACAAGTCATGTAAAGTCATTGTGGGTAACCCTCCTTATTTATCAAGGGTTAAAGTCCTCGTAGTTATGGGGTCCTAGGGTTATTAGACTCTCCTAGAGAAGTCGGCCCTATTGAGTTATTGTCAAGTCAGAAATTAGTGTAAATAGAGAGTGAGCCTCTCTATTTATCACACATTCACTCACACTCAGTTGTAGTGCATAACTGAGAGAGAAGAAGTATCTAGGACAAGAGAGACAGACTATTGCTGTCGGGAGATTGTTGGGTTTCGATCCACTAATGTAGATTGAACCTTGAGTTTATGTCAATCCGGAGTTTGTAGACTTAGAGGCATATCCAAGTATAAGGACTCAAAGCTAGACCTAACTGGAAATCTAGTTTACTTATGAAATAAACCTATTAAAAGATTAAGATACTATGACTTGAAAACACAAAAACTCCCTTACAAAAGTAGCTTCATTTGATCTTTCAGTTACACAACAGTTTACATGTAAAATCTCTGAGATAATAAAAAAACAAATTAAACCTAACTGTAAAATATGGATTATGAGACTCAGCCTGTTATCTCAACATTGAATAAACAATTAAACATCAATTTCCCTTACATGAAAGCATTCACAATGTGTAACTGTTCTTAATACTCCATCATTGAATAAGCAAGCAATATACAACAATGTGAAATAGTAGTCTGAACCATTTTGTACAGTGTATAACTAATGAAATAACAGAGTTTATAAAATTGATTTAAAGCAATCTAACTCGTTCTGGAGTAAGAAAATCGAATTCTACAGGAACTAAAACATACCACTGTCAACAATCCAAATCGTTTACTGGCAACAATCCAAATCGTTCACTGGCAATAAAAAGGTGTGCAGACTTGACAAAGGGGGCCCTCCAATGCCTCGTTCACACACACAAAGAGAGAATCACAGAGCTTAAACTTCAAGTATATTCACCATAGTAAATTGAGCATACACAGTAATAAAACAACGCAGTCCAGAACAGTATGCGTTTTCTCTCTCAAAATCGTGATGCGTCTCTCCTCTGTCTTATGAAATACTTATACAAACTTTAAAAAACTAGAAATTCTATTAATCTGGAAGCTAATAATGACATACAGTCCTCGAGATCCTCTATCAGATCCACAAAAATAAACAAAATCAGAATTGCCTTGCTTTTGTGCTGAGTGGTAGCACAGGTGGTCATCTTTGACCGACATTGACTCGACACCTGTGAGAGCCACATCATCTATTCGTTGGAAGTTTATCCATCCTTGGACACTGAGGATCCTTTCCCCATATTTCAGTTCACGCCTAGCTGGCCTGCAGGTATCCAACCTAGGAGATATTACGGGAAGTTAGCACATCTTGTAATTCTGAATAAAAACCTTAGTTTAAATGCCTTAAAAATATCAAAATTCAATTTGTTAAAAAGCAATGACATTTATACCTTTTGACCAAAGTTTGTGGGTGAATTTAAGGCTTTATAAATCAGTATGAAGGTTTTATGGAGGAAATTGGAAGATATTTAGATGACAAAAAGAGGTCAAAATGGTGCCCAACAGAGATCATCTTACTATTTTGGGGTTTTACTTTGGTGATGATTCTATCTCTGAGGAAGTTGCGGGGATTTCTCCTTTATGGTTTCCCCGAGGAAAATTTTTGTGTCCATTGTCTCTTATGTTTGATTGTTGTACTTGTTATTCTTTTAGTTAAATATCCTAAGATAATTCTAGCTTAAATGATAAAAATCTAACACTTCTGGGTTTGCACCGCTCTAAGTGACTGTTCAATAGACAATTGCTTCCCTTCTTGAAGGTCCTTTTTAGTCTTGGACTGAGCCTTGGCAAAAAAATATGTTCTACCCCTTCCATCTTTACCTAGGTTCCTTCCCTTCCCTATCCCTCCTGAGGCTTTCTTAGCACTAGATCATAGAAAATAACTAGAATCCGAAGACTCTGGTGGGGAGAGATAAGGGCCATTTTCGGGAATAAAGGGATCAGGGTCCAGAGAAAGTAGTAAAACCTTCATGGAGGCAACATGTAGGATAGTGAGGGGGGGCGAGGAACAAGGAAGTCAAGGAGAAAAGGTTAGATTCTTTAAGCCCTCCACCCAGTCCAAACCAGATAAAGTAACATTATTGAGAAAACAATTGAAGGATGAAGAGAGGAGAAGAGAGGAAATACCTAGGAAGGGAGTCCCCACCAGACTTTGGACTTCCACTGTTCGACCTCCATCCACCACCGGCTGAGAATCTAGAATGTCCTCCTCATGACTGTTGTTATCCAACTCATCACTAACTGGTTCACTGTCAGTATCCTACGAGGAAGAAGGATGAGACGAAGGTAACCTGGTGCCCTCCTCCACCCCTAAGCCTTTCTTCTTATTGCCTCTTTGTTGATGGTTTTCGTTAATAATGTGTAGAGGGAGTCACACACTCAGAGGAAGGATGACAATACGCATGTCATCTTCGACATCTAAAAGGAACATTTTCATAATCTAGCACCTGTTTAATCACATACACCCCCAACGGAGATTCATATATTCAATAAGCCCCTCCCTGACATTAATATTGACTAGAATTCTTCCTACTTGCTGCTGTTTGGTCTCCACAATGGAGAGATCAAATTCAAGGAAATTTCTGAGAATATTACCAATATTGCGAAGATGATATTCTGTCTAGTAGTGAAGTGACAAACCAGGAAACCACACCCATAGATGAAACGTATCCACCCTTTCTCTACTGGCATCAAACAAAGAGTACCAAGGTTTAAGAAGGAGAGGGGTATGGTCCAGAGACCAATTATGGTTCAGCACCCACTGCACATGATCGACTTTCTAGAAATTGAAAGAAAACCACCCCCTCATGAGAGTCACAACCTTTGGCACATAACCAACAGCCACACTCCAATTTGATTCTGCCCACCCAACCACAGTGTTGAGGGAAAAGTTCCTCCCCATGCACCTACCCACCAAAGTCCTGTTCTTCATAAGCCTCACTTGCTCCTAACCAATATCCTCCCCCAAGATGTAGTTGACAGCCATCTTCTTCAATTTCATCCAGCTCTTCCTACTTCTCTTCCATGGACCCCTTCTTGGATCCTTTCCCTCCGAATCACTACTAAGGACTGAGCCCTTTCCACCTACACCCCCAGGGCTAGGGAAACCATGCTACTCAGAAAACCCAATGTTCCTAGCCAAAGCACCCAATTATTATGCCCCAGATGAACCATTGCTTGAGCCACTCCCTAGCAACACAAAACGCTCTAAACCTCCAAAGCCACCTACACCAAAACCATCATCAGAGGCCAGCCCTCCCTGAACCCTCGTAAAAAAGAAGGAAGGCGAACCATACCCGACCTGACTAGGGTAAAAAGTCTCCTCCGTGCTCCATCCTCGCCTCCCTAGCAGTTCCATTAAATGGGTTTCCCCTGAAAAGTTCTAAAAACCTTCTTGAAGCACGAGCGGAGAATACGGGAAAGCCAAAAAATAGGAGGGTGAGAAAACAGTTTCCCTCTGAGCAGGACGAGGGTGTACTAAAAAAATTTCTTCAATCCCAAGAGGTGGAAGGCCTTCCACAATCTCCAAAACCTTTCCACCTGGAAACCCCTAGATGTCCCTCTCATCCAGCTGGTTGCTGGAGTAATCCACTAATTCAAGTATTGCCATATTGACAGATGAAACAATAGCAGCTAGAAACAACCACCAGAAGGTCAGTAAACCCTAGCAGAAAATATGAATGATAGAAACTATCGGCTGAAAATGCAAACAAGAGAAACGATCCAAACCCTAACTCCAACCAAACCTGCAGAAGAAAACAAACCCTGTAGTGCATGCATTTCGAAGCCAAACCACACATTCCTCCAAGGTAAAAGGTTTAAAACAAGCCGCGCATGCCAATAGTGATAGGAAACCTAGCCATATCTAGGCCCTTGTCAGCTGCGTACGACCTCACAGACTCCCGAGAACCCTAGCAGAGGCTTCATCCCATTCCTAAACATCATCATATTCTACCAAAGAGTTATGTACATTTTGATTAAAAATTTCAAATGATAGCAAACAAATTAAAGTCTGAGATTTATACTTTCCTCCAATGCTTGCTTCATTTACTTCATCATCAGATTCCATGGCTTCTAGGATACTAGGATACTGTTGGTCTGTGGATCAAAATATTCTAGAAGTTTCCTCCTTTGTTGAGGAAAATTACATACTACAAATAGAGAAATATTTGTTTTTTTTTCTTAATATCATCTACAATATCATACCCCATATCATGTTCTACCAAACCTTTTCTGGTACCTTCTAATTTATTTATCACTGTCTTCATTGGTTTGTTAACTACTGGGATTGCCTCTTTTATATTTACTGAATTAGGCTTAGGTGTTTTTTGGGTAGTACTGAGAATTTTATTCATGTTTTCTTTCAACTTCTTTATTTTGGGCAGTATTAAACTTTCATCTACTACTGGTCCTTTACTTCTAGTCGTAACATTAACTAATGACACTTGAATTTCCTCAATAGGTTCATCTTCACTAAACCCCAAAGTAGGTGCCCAGTCCCATAATACCATAGTGGTTTCTTCGTGTGTTTGTTTTGGGTCATTAGTTTGGGCTTGCTCTTCTTCAGGATCTGCCAACTGGGTATCTAACAATTGATTCATAACAAGAGTCATTGAATTAATCTACTATGGTTATTTTTTTCCAGAATGATGTTCTTGCTGAAAAGTACAGAAGTAATCCATGCATACTTCATTAAAATTTAAAACAATAGAATTATGCACAGGTGGTTGGGGATGTCCACTCTCTTCCTTTTTTTTGTAATAAGGGTTGAATGGATTTCTATAAGAACTAGATCCTTTATCCTTTTCCATTTCTACTATTTTGTTTGACAATTTTTGCACCATTTTCACCACATTTTCTAGCTCATTAGAGTGTTCTTCTTTGGGCTTAGTTAACAACAAAGGCCTTTTGCTTGTGGTATGTTTCAACTCAGGTTCTGGAGTATGCTTTTCTATAATACTATTCAGATCTGCCTCTACTTTCTTGGCTTCTTCATAGTTTTCTACCAATGTAACTTTACCAGCCCTTTTTACAAACATTGCTATTGGTGAATCAAGTGCTGTAGTATAATATTCTATTAGAGACTCATTAGTTGGTTTCGTTGTAGCATTGAAGCTATTCAATAAAGTGGTGAATATCTTATTAAGGTCTTGGACCTTTTCTTTCTTTTCCATCCTCATAGACAATAATTCTTTCATGAGAGTGGATATAGTTTTCTGGTTGCCCAATTTCCCTAAGAATGTCTTTTCAAAACCATCCCAATTTACTATTGAATTAGCTTGCAAACTAAAGTACCATGAAGAAGCTTTAGGTTCAAAATTATATGGAAATATTCTGCAAACAACATCTTCATGGTCAACATTTAAAAGATTCAAAGCCATATAAAAACTTTTTAAGTGATCTTCAGCCTAGACACCCTTTTCCCGAATCAAATTTTGGTAAGACTCTTTCTTGGTGCTTAGGTAAATCATGCAATGGAGCAGATGGGTTGAGTGGCCTTCTTGCTCTCCATGCGGGTTGATTAACATTTCCAGCCATAATTCAAGGTGGAGATTGAATGAATACTGAAGTTTCAGGGGATTCTGGATCTAATTGATCAAGAGGCTGAACAATTTCTTGGATGGATAGATCTACTAGTTCTTCAAAATTTCCCACAAGAATTGAATCCTTAGTGTATGAGGATACTTTCTTGGAAGCTTTCCTTCTAGGTAACACAGGAATAACTTTTAGCCCCCAAAGTTTCTTGACGTTGGATCTTGTATGTCTCCAAAAATGATCTACTTCCTCAAATGGGACAACATACAAATGTTTTGATTCTTCTTCCCCAGAACCTGTCTGTTCTTGTTCTTTGAGTACATGAATAAAATCTCTAGGGAAAATATTTTCAGATGTTGTTCCAATGCAATCTTCTCTGTAAAATGGATTTCCTCTACCAGCAATGCACTGGAAACCCTCCTAGCATCAAAATTGTTGATTCCTGGAAAAACCCCAGGTACCGACAGTACGGATTCTCTTCAGTGAACAAGCCCAATTATATCATACACCGTTTGGTTTGTGGAATCCGTTCGGTTCATGGTTTCGGCTATCATAGATTAATTTGTCTAAATCTTTTACTGGTTAAGGCCCATTCCACAGTTTATATAATGTTCTTGTTTAAAGGATGAAATGCATATGCCTAAGGTAAATGCAGGTCTAATCTAAATCTAAAACTAATCTATTCTATCCCTGTAGGGAGAAATTTAGAGTTCAAAGTAATATGCTGAAAATGTTCATATAAGTCTAACAAATAGTTGTACCAACACAAAAATCACATTCACAACAGAAATAATACCAAAGATAGATATAATATAATTAAACCATTTATTACCTTGTCATTACACAGACATTTATACAGACAACTGACATTCATGACCAAGGAAATAGTTCCAGGAGGTTAGAACAATCTCACTGTATGATGTATAGAAGCAAGAAGAAATAGTTCTATAGTATGCATTCCACACATTCCAATTAAATCTCTTTGAAGGCCTTTGTTCTAGCAAATTGATCCTTCTTATTAGTAAAGAGTTAGCTCTTTTACAAAATAGTCTAGTATTCTCTTCACCAGCCAAAAAGTCCACGTTTCCTCTCTTGAGGATTTATTTATAATGTCATGGGCTCCCAAGACCAACTTCGAAATAGAGCCAAATTCAGTTACAGCGTGGGGATCAAAACCGCACATACACAATCTTAACAAATTTCGACCTGGAAAAATCGCCATGATCACGAGCAAATCGAAAAGCATGCTGGGATGCACGTGATGGATAAAATGGAGAACTAGACACTTGGGACTCAAGCCTACTTGGCGAAAACAACTGGTTAGAGGATCTTCGAACAACCTGTAATATTTTTAATCCTCCTTGCATATTCCCCCTGCGGAATATACCTCAGCTGTAGATATTGATCTATGAGACATCTTAACCATCCAACAATGCAGCCTTTAGCTGATTTCGCAATCCACCAAATTGATAAACTTCTTGCTTGTTCCCATTGCGAAATTAATGTGGGTCGTAGATAAAAAATCCTCCTGGATCCCCGCCATTGAAAAGTGTGGGGTCTATAGGATTTCACAACCCTGAAATATTTTATCTTTCGTGCATGCTCTGTTGAAATATTGTAACTTCAAAGAATATTCTATATGTATCTTTTGTGGTCCCCGATGGTCCTACCGGGAGAACCACTTGTATTATCTTGTACCCCGATGCTTCTAATCGGAAGAAGTAATAAGAGTCATGAGGTTTTCCCCTCTAATTGTAAAGGTGGGTCATTAGCACCCCAGTGTGGTTACTTGAGCCTACATGTGTAACTCGAGCTGGCATGATTAACTCGAGCCTACATGTCGAATGAGTTAATTGAAGTGAATGGATGAATATAAATAGAGGTGTAGCTCTACTCATTTGAGCACACACTCTCACTTGTGTAGCACATTAGTGGAGAAGAGAAGTAGCTGGAGAAGGAGGAGGATCAGGCTTTGATCTCCTTGCTGGTTTTATCTTTTATCTTTTTGGGACATCTATATTGAGGAAGCTTTTGCTGGGTTTTTCCCTTTAGGGTTTTCCCAGGATAAATCTTTGTGTTCCTTTTGTATGGTTGTGCTTGTCTATCTTTCAGTGATCCTGTTTATATGCATTTGTTATGAAAATTAAATGAAATACTGATGTCTTAGCTAAGCATATGAAAATTTAACATGTTCTAGCTGCGAAATGCACACCCATCGTAGATCTGAGCCATTGAAAGCTGCTGTGCCTACCGATTTCACAGTCCACCATCTTGATAAACTTCTTGGTTGTTCCCATTGCGAAATTAATGTGGGTCGTAGATTAAAAAGTCGCCTAGATCCACGCCGTTGAAAAGCATGGGGTCTATAGGATTTCACAACCCCGAAATATTTTATCTTCCATGCACGTTCTGGCTGCGAAATGGACAACTGCCACAGATCTCCAACCTTGATTGATCTCCTCCATTGAAAAATGTATCCCTTTAACGAATTATGCAGATTTCAAAAGCTATTTTACATGAACATGTTGAATCAATGGAATTCACCTCCACCATAGATTTGATTCTACCTTTGATCACCATCGTTAAAATTCAAAAAATCCTACGCCATTTCGCCAATCTGAGAAATTTATTTCTCCTCGCATGTTAAAACAACATAATTATTAAGGACCATAGATCTTGACCTATCATGAATCTCAACCATCCAAAGATGCAAACTTTACCCTATTACACAATCACCCATCCTAATTTGGTGAACAATAATACCTGTCGAGGAGAACCTGTTGAAGCGAACATGTCGAGGCGAACCTGTCGAGGAAAACCCATCGTAGCAGTCAGAGTAGTCGAAGTTGTCAAAGTGCTAGAATTTATCGAAGCTTGACAACCTGCCAATTGTTGGTTAGATAATTGCTACCGACGGAGTGCGGAAAGGACAGGTTCAATGTAGAAGAGGTTTTTTGGTCACATAATGGATCTTTCAATGGAAGAATGACTATTACAGTGATGTTACACCTGAGAAGAAAGGTTGAAGAGTGTGTTAACAACCCATTCCTTGTGTGTTAAAAAGAACAAGGGTTCTTTAAGAAAATTTTAATTCCGCATGGTGATCGAGGTATGGGTACATGACATTTTTTAACCAATATGACATTTCAGGCTTAGGAAAACCCTTATGCTCAAGCTTCTAGGAAATACTAGGTATGTAGGGAGGGCTTATCTGAGTTGGGAAACTAGTGTAAGTGTGCTTTTATAATAAAATATGGAAGGAGGGGCCCTAAAATGTAAGTTTTTTTGGGGAAGCAGTTGCAACAGCAACACTATCAAATTAATGGACAAAGAAAAAGATTCTCAAAGTCGACATGATTGATGAGATCAAGAGATAAATATCTATGAAGATGTTAGTGAGACATCCCAACATTGTTTATCTGTATGAACTCATGGAAAGAAAAAAAAATATAATATATTTTATGATGGAGTATGTCAAAGGAGTTGAGATATTCAAATTTTTTCAAAGGAGGGTTAATAGAGTTGTTTTCCAAAGGAATTTTAGGCCAAAAGAAGAAACTTATTTTATTTGAACATGGTAACCTCAAAGTATCTACTTTTGGTTTGCGTGCAATCTCACAATGACTTAGGAAAGATGGTCTGATACATACCACTTGTGGTATTCCCATGTATGTTCCTCCGTTAGTCATAACCAAAATATACTATGATGGTTCCAAGGTAGATATATGGTCATGCATGGTGATTTTTTTTGTTCTAATGGTCGATTATTTGTCTTTCTATGATGATAATATGATGGTTATAGAAATATTTTCAAGGGATAACTCAAGAGCTCACCTTTGTTTTCCACTAATGTGAAGATATTTTAACCTAAGCTTTTGGATCCCAATCCCAAGACATGGATCAATATTCGTTGTCTCATGGAGGTTACATGGTACAAAAAAGATTTCAAACCCATGAGCTTTGATACAGAAGATGTTGATGCTGCTATCAAACTTGGTGATGTGGGTTCGATGTTTCATACCTCTATTAAGAGCACATAAAAGAACTTGTCATGCTTGTTGGAAATATACCAAAGCATACACCATCTCTAATACCAATTGTTGGATACATGCAGACCTAAAATCACCGTGCCATAAATAAATGCACACACTGTTGATGTAATTGTAACTTCGGAATGTATTCACTTGTATTTCTTATCTATTGTAACCCGATGTTTATTCCAGGATGTATTTGAGTCATGTCATGCCTCGATGTTCCGATCAGGAAGTTTCTATAATGAGAAAGTCATGTCAAGTCATTCTGGGTAACCCTCTTATTGGTCAAGGGTTAAAGTCCCCATAGGATTGTTCTCCTCATCAAAACTGAAGTTTAGAGACCTGGATCAAGAAATTTGGTTGGGTGAAACTCTAGGAAAGTCAAATACGTTTTGGTACATTAGCTATATTCCTATATTGGTGAAGGCTCAAGAGAGGAAAATTGCAAGAACTGAAGATAAAACCCAGAAGAACAATGTGTCCAAAAATCAGCCTTAGATTCGCTACCTTCTGGGAGATATGATCCCTCCAAGTTAGGGTTCCAGCCTCTTCCAGAATTCATCCCTAAACATGACACCTGGGGAGAATTGAAATATATTGGGATACAGAGGTCCAAATGTAATTCCTGAAGATGTTCCAAAAAGGGCAGGGACTGTAACTTAGGTGGTATAAATATAAGACTTAGAAGATGAACCAGTGACACGTGGCATGCCGTACAACTTCATTGTTCTGAACAGTCCTGTAATAGGTCACCTTGGGAAAAGGATCATAAATCCTAAATAGTGAAACAAATTCTGATGAAACCTATGGTGTTGGATCAGGGACATGTGAGGTGACCGAAGTGAAAAATTTCAGACATAGAGGAGTAGTAATTTTGGAGATATCACAGAAACAGTAACAAGAATTTATGCATAAGAAATTGGAAAATTAGGGCTTCCTGTTCTGGGAGCTTCCCTCCATTGTTTTCAGAAAAGGAGTACATTGGACAGCTCCATTTGAAGAGATATATCTGTCTATCCAATCAGATCTGAAAGATTCCAAGTTTTGAAAATTAGGGTTTCTGTGACAAACCCTAGATTAGCCAGCTCCAGAACCAGGACGAACACCTCAAATTGGTAAGATCTAATCCTTTGCTATTTTCATTTGAAGTTCTCATTTCAAAGTGATCTATCACATCAGATTGGTGAAGCTCAAAACTTCCAAGCATACAAGTATATGATCTCTCTGAAGAAAATGAATTGGACACCTACATGAGTAGAGAGGTTCCAGTTCAGAGGGAGATGAGGCTAGAAGCCTTACACAAGAAGAACTTGGTCAAGGCCAAGAAGATCATGATTAATTCAGTCACGGATCAACTTGTACCACAAGTGTCTTCCTTAAAGACACCAAAGATGTTTGATTCCTTAACCAAGCTATTTGAAGGGAAGAACAGAAATCAAAACATGACCTTAAGAAACCAGTTGAAGAATGTGAAGATATAGAATGCAGAGACCATGCAGTCATAAGAGTCTCTCAAATCAAAGAACAACTTGAAGCGATGAAGAATGCAGAAGTGGTGATGGCCACCTTGAATGGCCTCCCAGGATCATGGAATTCATTCATTCAAGGAATGTGTTCCAGAAGGAAGTGATTACTTTCAGAAGACTCTGGGAAGAAGAAGAAGCTCGACTCATAAGAAGAGAAGAGAAGATGGGAGAAATTGAAGATCAAGCTCTCACCATCCAAAGAAGATCCCTCAAGCAATGAGGAATATGAAGAACTCAACTCTTGAGGAACTTCTTATCCACCTTAGCATTTGGATAAGAAACGATGCTATCATGAATGAAGAAGACGATGAAGCTGAAGACTCAAGAAGGAGTATGCCCACGAAACAAATAAAGATAAGTATTAAATTGTCATTTCATTGTTTTGCATTTGTTTATATTCAGTTGATGTATTATGCATGATAGGATGTTTGCATTAGTATACTACTAATATGCATGTGATGGGTAAGTATCTCATGGTGGTATACAACTCTCCATTGCTACTTATCTAGAATGAAACCTCTTTACTGACATATTGTATTAGTGCACAATCTCAATGTTGTCCTGGTAGAGATGGAAGGCATCTAGAAAGTTTCAATGAGATATGGATGAATGTTGTATTGGCTAAAGTAGTTGCATGATCATATATTTATGCATAAGTATTTGCCAGTATGAATATTCCTTATGAAATGTTCTAACCATACAAATGCATTTGACTTGTGGGAAAGACCGCATACATAATCGCCTACAAGCAAAGAAGAATGAAGACTTGTTCCAAAGAGGAAGTGATGACATTTCAAAATGAAGAATAATATGACGAGTGCAGTGACATCATTGATGCAGAACCTTCCAGCCACCAAAAAGAAAGGGAAGACTAGTTCAAGAAGAATGATGTCAAGGCGCAGTATCGAGACCTGAAGAGAAGTTCATAGTTCCATCATGCAGTAGATGGAAACATCATGGGATACAAAGCAAGATTCATAGCACGAGGCTTCTCACGAAAAGAAGGCGTAGACTACGAAGAGACATTTGCAACCAGTAAGAACTGAAACACATACATGATGAGATTGATGAAGATCTCAAACTTTGCTACAAGGTTGAAGATGAAATTCTATACTGGTAGCATAGGAAGCTACTTGTCACTCCGGTACAGAATGTTTTCAGTGCATAGAGCACAGAAGACAGAGGGAGTGACTACATAATATCTTGAGGTTCGACATGGTACAACAGGATGGATAGATTACTGATGACTCTAGGCTTTACCAAGAGTAAAGCAGATTCCAACCTTTACAACAAGGTTGAGGATGAAAAGCTAGTGATGCTTCTACTATATATAGATGATCTATTTGTGACAGGTACAGATGGGTTGATTGCTGATACGAAGAGAAAGATTGCTGCTGAGTTCGAAATGAAGGACTTGGGGATGATGCATTACTTTCTAGGTATGGAGGTGTGGCAGAGTACAGATGGAATCTTCCTTGGACAAGGGAAGTATGCAGTAGAGATTCTGAAGAGGTTTCGGATGATGGACTGCAACGCTATGACCACACCTATGGCATCGAACCTGAAGCTATTGAGTGATGCTTCATCAGAATTGGTTGATGCTACGATGTATCATCAGATGATTGGGTCCTTGATGTACCTGAGACCAGATATTTTCTTTGCTGTGAACACATTGAGACAGGCTCACTTGATGGATGCAAAGCATGCAGGGGTACAGTTGATTATGGGATCAAGTACGATGCGAATCAAAAGATTAACTTGGAGGGTTATGTTGATTCAGATTGGGAAGGCAGTGCCATCGATAGGAAGAGCACTTTGGGGTGTTGCTTTAGTATGGGATCAGGTGTGATCTCTTGGTTTAGCAGGAAGCAATCCTGTGTGGCACTGAGTACAGCTGAAGCAGAGTATGTCTCAGCTTGTTCAACTAGTTGTGACGCAGTATGGCTGAGGAAGCTACTGTCTTATTTATTTGATCTCCAGATGGATGCTACTTGTATACATTGTGACAACCAGAGTTGCGTGAAGTTGTCAAACAATCCAGTGTTCCATGACAAGTCGAAACACATCGAGATCAAGTATCACTATATCAGGGATATGGTGGTGAGAGGAGCAGTGAAGCTCCAGTATGTTGCGACGGAGGAACATATAGTTGATGTGTTAATGAAGCCATTATCCAGAGTGAAGTTTGAGTACTTTAGAGAGAAGCTTGGTGTTCTCCAGATCGAGGTTTCCTCCAAGGGAAAGTGACGAGTCCCAAAGCCATTCTTAGGAGCAGGTCAGATGTAAGGGCTGAGCCATTCTATCATGGTGAGAGGATTCAGTTCCTTCCATGTCAGATATGAGTGCTGAGATGCATAGCCATTCCGACGAGTAGGTCAGATGTAAGGGTTGAGACATCCTGTCATGGTGAGAGGATTCAGTTCCTTCCATGTCAGATATGAGTGCTGAGATGCATAGCCATTCTGACAAGTAGGTCAGATGTAAGGGTTGAACCATTTTGTCATGGCTAAAGGATTAGGTTCCTCCCATGTCAGGTGTGAGTGTTGGCCATTCTGTCGAGTAGGACAGATGTAAGGGCAACTGCCACTCTCCAGGAGAGTGGAGGCACCTGGTCCGTTACCAGGTAGCTCAGTCTGCGACTGGGGGCCATTCTGACGAGGGTGTAGGATTTAGTTCCTACCAGGTCAGATGTGAGTGCATGCCCTTCTGATGAGTAGGTCAGATGTAAGTGCAGAAATCTTTCATCATTGTGAGCAGGATGTGTTCCCGCCTGGATGAGAGTCTTTCATCATTGTGGGCAGGATTTGGTTCCGGCCTGGGTGGAAGAACAGAATTCTTCCATCATTGTGAGCAGGATGTGGTTTCGGCCTAGATGAAAGTGAGGAAATATTCCATCCTTGTGAGTAGGATGTGGTTCCAGTCTGGGTGAAAAGAACATAGTTCTTTCATCATTGTGAGTGGATGTGGTTCCGGCCTGGATGGAAGTGCAAAACTCTTCCATCATTGTGAGTAGGATGTGTTCCATCCTGGATGGATGTGAGTACTATGCCCTTCTGACGAGTAGGTTAGATATAAGTGATGAAGCCATTTCACAGATGGTAGTAGATGTGCCTACCTTGCTGGTGAATGTGACTGTTGGCCCTTTCTGATGTGATTGTAGTTTACTACATGATCAAATGTGAGTGTTGGGCGTGCCTTTCTGACGAGTAGGTCAGATGTAAGTGCTGGGAGTGCCTTTCTGACGAGTAGGTTAGATGTAAGTGCTGGGCGAAGACCTACATGATGGCTAGGCCTAAAACCAACATGAAAGAAGGCTGGCTCTGTAGAACTTCCTATGATGAGATAGTACACACATGATGATGACCAGATCCAGATCGAGCTATGATCCAGATCCAGTTATGATGACTCCAAGAGATCCAGATCGAGTGATGATCCAGATCCAGCAGTGATGATCGAAATTGAGAGATGATCCAGATCCAGTGATGATGATCCAGATCCAGTGATGATCCAGATCCAGTAATGTTGATCCAGATCAAGTGATGATCCAGATCCAGTGATGTCGATCCAGATCGAGAGATGATCCAGATCCAGTGATGATGATCCAGATCCAGTGATGATCTAGATCTAGCAGTGATGTTCCAGATCGAGTATGATCCAGTGACGATGTTCCAGATCGAGTATGATCCAGTGACGATGTTCCAAATCGAGTATGATCTAGTGACGATGTTCTAGATCGAGTATGATCTAGTGACAATGTTCCAGATCGAGTATGATCCAGTGACGATGATCTAGATCGAGAGATGATCCCGATCTAGATGAAAGATGACTAAATATGAAGATGAATTGAAGATGAAGATGACGAGAACTCAATGATGATTCAGATGATACAAAGAAGAAGACTTGTGCTAATAAATTGTGTCGAGAGAATACCTTCCTAGTTAAGAGGGAGTGTTGATGTAATTGTAACTTCAGAATGTATTCACTTGTATTTCTTATCTATTGTAACCCGATGTTTATTCCGAGATGTATTTGAGTCATGTCATTCCCCGATGTTCTGATTGGGAAGTTTATATAATGAGAAAGTCATGTCAAGTCATTGTGGGCAACCCTCTTATTGGTCAAGGGTTAAAGTCCCCATAGTTGTGGGGCTCTTGGGTTATTAGACTATCCTAGTGAAGTCGACCCTAGGTGAGTCATTGTAAGTCGGGGCAATAGTCCCCACCATTGTGTTATCCTCCTATTGGTCAGAGGAGGCAAAGTCCCCACAAGTGGTGGGGCACTAGGGTTATTAGACACTCCTAGAGATGTCGGCTCTAGTAAGTAATTGTTAAGTGAGCCCAACATGTTGGAGTGCACTTCAAGTGAACGAAAGAATATAAATAGAGAGTGAGAGCCTCTCTATTTATCACTTGCAATATACACACTCACTCATTGAGGGTGCATGAGTGAGAGAGGAGAAGCTCTCTCAGTGAGAGAGAGAGAGACTGCTGCTGTCGGGAGTGCATCTTACTATTTTGGGGTCTTACCATTTTGTGCTGATTCTATCTCTGAGGAAGTTGTGGGGTTTTCTCCTTTATGGTTTCCCCAAGGAAAACTCTTTGTGTCTCTTGTCTCTTGTGATGTGCTTATGTTTTATTGCTGTGCTTGTTATTCTCTCAGTGAAAAGATCCTAAGATCATAATGCTAGCTTATATGATGAAAAACTAACACACACAATAACAATATACATAGAGCACACAATGGAAAAACCAAAACAATAAATGTTATTCATTTCTCTAACCAGTAAATAGATTACAAATTCCCAATTTATACAGATGCGTACAATTTTCTCAACAAGATTCTCTAAAATCTCCTTCCATTGCCTTATTCAAATCTCAAAGTAGTTTTCCTCTAGAACTTTTCTTTGTGTTCCAACAACTAGCTTCTTTAGTGCTCATCCTTCTACAATTACTGTGCATTCATGGTGAGCTCCTTGAGCCTCACCCAACTTTAATTTCCCATGTACAAGAGGCATCCATTCTATATCAAATTTCAATTCCCTGTATTGATCACATTTACTTTTTCCATTAATTATATCTTCTTCTAAAGTATTCCATCTCCTTCATGCTCTTCTCTTCGATCTTCTCTGCTACTAAGAATATGTGTTCCACTGCAAATCATTTTGGGGGATACAATTCATCTTCTCTCACCATCCAATGGTGCTTCTTCATTGTCATATATTATTTCCATGCTCTTAGGATCAATGATTTTGATCCATTCTCAATTCATCATCTAATATATTTCAATATCCCTCTGATCTCTTTTATCAGCTTCTTCTATCGACGCTCCCAAACTATGCGTTCCACTACACACACTGATCAACATCTTCGATCTCTTCTCATCGTTGTACCATTGCCACTTGTTTTTCGGCATTAGCAAAGTGTGGGATGCAATGCAACCTCGATATGCACCATCGATGCATGCTCATTGATGATCTATCGGTCCCTTCTTCCATCCCCTTATTTGGTGCACTCTTTTGGCACCAACCATATGGAATTGGTGTTGGGTTTTCATCCCTTTCTATACTCACATCCATTCTAAACTCCATTGGGTGAAATATGATATGTCACCATTGTTGAGTATGGTTTCCATTGATGTCAAAATATTTCATTAATGCAAAAGGAAATTCCATGACATGTATGATGATGTGACATGAGTGATGAGGTTGCAAAGTCATATGATGACGTTCTAGTGATCCCATGCTATTGAGAATGGTTGCCATTGATGTCAAAGGAGTTAATTAATGACAAAGGAAATGGCATGACATGTATGATGATGTGATATGTGTGATTAGGTTGAAAATTCATATGATGATGTCCTAGTGCTCCCATGAAGTCATTTTTACAATTTGACAACATTCTGTAAAAATATGTCAACTTGTTGAAACTCTTGCTGAAACTCTGAAAATTGACTAAGTATAGGAAAAATTAGAGTTCATTAATGACAAAGGAATAACAAAGGAAGTGATGACATGGCATGTGGCATGCGTGATGAGGTAAATTCATATGATGGTGTTCTAGTCCTCTCATGAAGTCATGTTACAATTTAACACCATTCTGTAAAACTATGACAACTTGCTAAAAATCTTGTTGAAACTCTGAAATTTTGACTAAGTATAAATTCTTCTTAATCAGCCTAAGAGGCCTCGTAAAATACATGCCATCTTTTGTAATTGATGAGTTAAATTATTACAAGGATACAAAAATATATATTTTTGTCTTATGCATCTAACCATATGATTGGTTTGTCAAGACAACCTCTGAAGATGAAGTTATTAGTCTGCCAAGTGCTTTTTGGCATGATTTTCAGTGTTTCAGTTCTGGTCTATCTGCTTAAGTGGCCTATGTAATATGCTTGACATATTTTGTAGGACACTACTAAAAATTATATGAGACCATCCGTTTTTATCTTGTTGATGTGTGCATCTGACCAGGGTCTCAGTTCCCCTAAAATGCGCTTGAAGAAAAATTTACAGGTATGCCAAAATGATGTTTTAGACTGTTTTGGGAAATTTGCTGAAAATTGACTAAGTACTAAAAAATCAGTCTAATTTTCCCTAATAAAATTCCCTCCATATTTTGTAGAAAAATGATAAAACTAATCTAAGACCATAAGGATGTAGCTTGTTGATGTATGCATCTGACCATGGTCTTGTTTCTCCTAAAGGGTTCTTGAAGACAAAGTTACAGGTCTTCCAAAACAGGGTTTTAGGCTGTTTTGCACTAGTTCATGATAAGGCATGTTTCCATGATGAATAGATGCATCAGTGAAATGGTTTTAATGAAGAGACACAATGAAGAAAATACACAATGGTTCAACGACACAATGAAAGAAGTATTTAAATGAAAGTTTGAAGTGGAAGAAAGATGTCTCAACAATCTAGATCAATGTAACAGTAAGAGAAGATAGAGACCAATGAAGTGAAGAATAATTAGTAACAAAATTGAAGAAAAATACCAAATTAGTGGGGTAGGGGGGTTCTAGGGCAGGATGCAAGCATGCAAGGGGGTTGTAGCCTCCTTCCAGTAGTGGCTGGAAAACAGGGTGTTGTAGCATTATTGTTTGTTGGAGAAGGAAGAAACCAGGGTGTTGTAGCATCCTTCAGTTGTAACAGAAAAAATTGGGGATTGGTGTCTCCAACAAGTTGTAGCTTGCAAAAACAATTGTAAATATAATTTTACAGTTATAGAAAGTGTTTGTGGTTTTCCCAATTGCGTTTCCACGATAAATGTTGTGTTCTGTGTATCTTGTTGATTCTGTGTTTTAATGAATAAGTTAAAAGTGGTTTTAAATTGTTAAAATTTATCATACTGATTCACCCCCCCTCTCAGTATTCTCCAATATTCCAAGAATCAATATCAGAGAGGGATCCTTCACTACAGTCTAAACCAATGGAAGGAATTTCCTATTAAAAACCACTATGGATCATCAAGAAGGGTTAGTTGCTAACACACCTCTATTATTTACATGAAATAATTATGCATTTTGGAGTGTAAGAATGAGATGCCATCTAATGTCTCTTGGATGCAAAATTTGGAGTTCTGTTGTGAAGGTTATAAAATACCAGAAAACCTACCTATAGATAGAGATGAACTAGATGAATATGAATCAAATGCAAAATATTTGAATGCAATTTTGAAAGGATTAGCAGATTCAGTGTTTGTTAAAGTCATGCAATTTAAGACAACCAAACATGCTTGGGAAAAATTAAAAACTACTTATGAAGAGGCTTCTAAAGTAAAAAATCCAAACTTCAAACATGTAAAGGGTAGTTCGAAAGTCTAAAGATGATAGAACAAAAAAATATTGCAGAATATCTTCTAAGAGTAGATGAAATTGCCAATGCTATTAAAGGTCTCGGAGGAGAAATAAAAGAGAAAGAGGTAGTTGAAAAGGTACTCAGAACCCTATGTTGGAGGGATTTGTCATTTATGTCAAAAGAGTTTGGTACTAACAAAGGAATAAGTGACGGCAGAGCAAGTGATGGAATATGTGATAAGGATGGAAAGACACATGAGAGGATCCAATGAGGTGATCAAGTCAGATGAAGTCCGATTGAGCTTAATTGATCAATTATTTGATCAATCAACGCAAAGTCATTGAGTTGCAGTCAGTTTATTTAGTAGAGTTTGGACGGATAAGATCATATCAAGAAAATATATCGATAGCAAAGAAAGAATATGCTAAGTAAATGTGCGTGGAAGATAACATTCCAGAGTGCCAAAGTGAAGTTCTGTGTTTAATAACTGATCAACAGACGAGGAGCATTTCTCAAAACGATTAACGATTCACATAAGTTGTGGAAAGAGATTTGCGGAATCCCATTTCAAGAAAAGTTGAAATGCATACCCGTAATCCGCAATACGCAATTGTGGAAGGAAGAAGTTTTCGATCGTGAAAAGGTCATTGCAGAAGCAATTTTCGAGAAAAGTCAAAATTCATACCTGCAATCCATAATCCGCAATTACGGAAGAAAGGAGTTTCTGATTGCGGAAAGGTAATTACGGAAGATATTTTCAAGAAAATAAAAAATGCACATCCATAATCTGCAACCCGCAATTGCGGAAGGAATGAGTTCCCACAAATTGTGGAAAGGTCATTGCAGAAAGACAATTGTGGAAATCTAGTTGTCGAAAGCTAATTGTGAAAGATAATTGTCCGCAATTTGGAATTCACAATTTCAGAAAGTTAATTTGTGGAAAGATGATTGTGAAAAAGTCGATGTGGAAAATATCTGTCATGGAGAGTTTGTTGTAGAAAAGAAACCGTGGAAGGTCACGACTGAGAAATTAAATAGAGTTAAAAATGACAAACAGAGAAGTAATTTCGAATTAGTTTATTTGTCTCTGAAGAGTCACGATGAATATATGTGACTGCTAAATGAAGAGATATGTTTGAGGGTATATAAACAATGCTTTAAACCTTCAAATAAGTGCCTCTGTACATTCAATTGACATATCGATTTATGTAGAAAAATCAGAGATCAAATTATCATATAAGGGAGGTTTGGAGGCACTACGAAAGGCAACGGGCCTGCAAGGGGGTCGTAGCCTCCTTCCGGAGGTAGCTGGTAAACAGGGTGTCATAGCATCCTTTCAGTAACAACTGATAAAACAGGGGGTCGCAGACTCCTTCTAGTAGTTGCTGGTAAATAGTTTTTAGTAGCATCCTTGTATGTAGTAGCAGGCAAACACTATTTGTAAATATAATTTTGCAGTAATAGGAAGTATTGGTAGTTTATCTAATTGGGCTTCCATGATTAATTTGTGTTCTGTATTCTTTTGTTGATCACATGTGTTAATAAGTAAATTAAAAGTGGTTTTATTTATTAAAAAGTATCAATGTTGATTCACCCCCACCTCTCAGTATTGTCTAGTATTCCAATAATTAGTATTAGAGCAGGATCCTTCACTACAGTTTAATCACCTAAAGGGAGATCCTATTAAAAACCACTATGGATCAACAAGAAGGGTTAGCCACCAACAAACCTCCTTTATTTACTGGAAATAATTATGCATATTGGAGTGTGTTATCTCTAGGGTTGTTTCACCTGTTTATTTTTAAATTTTTGATTTTTATTGTTTTTATTGTTTTAATTTTGCTGTGTTTTATATTTTATGTTTGATTGATCTTCATTAGGGTTGCTTTCATTACCTAAAAATAATCAAAAAACTTCATTCATAAGCCATGAGCCCATGTATGTGCAAGAAAGTATATGTTATATGGTGAATTCTTACAACTGGCAGCATATCCTGAACTGGCAGTATTTTAATTTCTGATGACAGAATGTCCAAATGGCATTCACATTCTCTTTGGTACTGACATAGCTGGGATTCGACTGTGACTAGGCTTTATGTTTTTACACACACAAATCTGCATGATTATATGTATACTGTTTTAGTTTGCGTTTGTTGTGTATGTTTCTATGAACAGCAGATTCAAGAAGCAATGGAAGCATATCTCGATGCCCATGCTCTGCAACCTCCAGAGGAGGTAGCCGAGTGTGCATCTCGACTGCAGCCAGTCCATATTGAAGAGGTTTCCTCGCCTATTACTGCAAGGAGGATCGAGAAAGAAAAAACTGTGCGGGATCTGTTTTGAAGATAAATACCCATTTGAATTTTATGATAATTTGATTTGCGCACACATGTTTGGTTCTTCTTGCATAACCCAGTATATCGGTATTAAGCTGCAAGAAAATTTGGTGTCCATTGATTGCCCTGAGCCCGATTGCAGCGATCATCTGACGCCTGAAAAGTGTATAGCAATCCTTCCCAAAGAAACTATTCAACAGTGGAGTTTGGCATTAATGGAAGCCAAAAGAGCAATCGCTAAAATGACCGAGATCCACGCAGGTTTTGAATGTGATTATTATGGGGTGACATTCCTGTTAGAGTAAAGAATCCTTACAACCCGCAAGCTCCAGGCACTCTTATCATGAGAACAAGGGATGTGAGCATTAGACCCATCAAAACTGTTGGAAAGAGAATTCATCAAGCAGGAGCTGGACCGAATGGTAGAAGAGTTTGAAAATGTTGCTGTTGTTAATCTTCTACAGAATAGATCAATCATTTCTTTGATTGGAAATATTCAACACTCCTTTCTCATATTGGAAAAGTAGAGCAGAATCTTGTGTCAAGGCCCTTCATTCTGCATTCTTTAAAGGCGATCTCTTAAATAAAAAATAAAACAGATGGGTGAAAACGATGAGGACGCCAGCATAGAAGAAGGATCAGATTTCCAGATAGCAATGTATAGGTGGCAGAGCATTTCGAATTGGAAGGCAGCACTGCCAATGATTCCAGATTTCAAGGAGTTGAGTTAGCAATTTGATCTCATCATCCCCAGACTATTAGGGATTTGGTCAATATCTTCCCAGCAGCATGTAAGCATTTAATGATACAAATGGATAGTTTAGAAATGGCGGTTTCTTCTTCTGAGTAAAGCGTGGTTGATTTTACCTTAAGTTGAGCACACTTCATCTCAACGAGCCGATGAAAATGCAAATTTCTCATACAGTTGTAGAAAATAATGGATATCTGTACAATAGGAGTCAAATCCCAATGCGATTCTGAAGGGCCAGATAAGCAGTAGTGATTAGATTGCCAATGAGGGTCAGATATTTTTAGATGAGAAGGAATTTTCATTCTCTTTAAGTTTTCTATTTAAAGACTTTAACATGTTTGTAAAAGGGGGGAGAGTTCTTCCTTTCAGAAGGAAGCAGGGGACTGCAAGTTGGTAGTTTTGGAGTAATGCATGATTAACTGTAAGCACATCTGTGTAGCATGATCACTTTGCAGCTTCAGTGACAGGTTCTGTTTATGAATGAAACTTGATGATGATTTTCCCTTGTGTTATATAAATTGTCTTTCTGATAATTCTCTTATGTATATGGTCATTCATATTCCATTGCACTAATTCTTATCTTGAAGAGACAATTATCTTTATATTTTATAGACAGTGGCAGTTTCACTTCCTGATTTCAGGATCATAGTAACCTGGATATTGAACTTTGTGATTGATTCTATGTTATACAACACTTGTTTAACTCTCCTACAGTTCTGATTTCATACCAGCCTTCTCTTTAATGCTTTGATCTTCTTATAAATACCTGTATTTACCAATCTGTGACATATACTAGCTTTGATTATTGTATATTGTGTGATGCATTTAAAGCTTTTTGATTTCATACCAGAATTGTGTAAGCTGTACAAACAATTATACTAGGCTAGTTCCTTCTAGTGCTGTGAAGTTCCATTAGCCTTGTTTGATACCAGTTTGTGTTTTTAGTTTGATTTCATTTAATTTATACATTTTTGAACAAATATTTCCTTAAGCTTGAATCCCGTAGTCTCGGTTCAACTTTAGGGATAACAGAGTGTAAGAATGAAGTGCTAGCTAATGTCTCTTGGATACAAAGTTTGGAGTGTTGATGTATTTGTAACTTCGGAATGTATTCATCTATGTATCTAATGTATTGTAACCCGATGTTTATTCTGGGATGTATCTATTATGTATTTGAGTCATGTTGTCATGCCCCGATGTTCCGATCGGGAGGATCAATAATGTAAACAGGTCATGTCAAGTCATAGTGGGTAACCCTCCAATTGTGTAAGGGTTAAAGTCCCCGTAGTTCCGGGGCACTAGGGTTATTAGACTCTCCAAGTAGAGGTTAGCCCTAGTAGAGTATTAGTCTTGTCGGGATTAGTATAAATAGAGAGCTGGGATCTCTATTTAGCACACATCACTCACACATTCAAGTGTAGCACATAGTTGAGGAAGGAGAAGACACTTGGGCTAGACAAGAAGAAGATTACTGCTGTCGGGAGTGCATCTTACTATTTTGGGGTTTTACATCTTGTGCTGATTCTATCTCTGAGGAAGTTGTGGGGTTTTCTCCATTTATGGTTTCCCCGATCAAAAACACTATGTTCATTGTCTCTCCTGTTTGATTGTTGTACTTGTTATTCTCTCAGTAAATATCCTAACATAATGCTAGCTTAATGTTGAAAAACTAACATGGTATCAGAGCTAACCTGAGACGAAGACACTATGCAGCTGTGGGAACTAGGGATTCCTAGTTTGTGGATCTTCCTTCACAAATTTTCAGCAAAAGTAAGGTGGAAAAACTCTCCTCCTTAGGGCGCATCTTTCTATCAAAGAAGAATCCAAGTCTGAGGTTTTTCAGTTTTGGACCTGTCACTGTTGTCGGAATTTAGGGCTTTTCATAGAAGAGGAATTTTTCAATGAGCCCAGGCTTGGATTGATCTCCTCCCCAAAATCGAAGTTAGGGACAAATTTTAAGGCATTTGGGTAGACAGAACTCCGAAAAAGCAAAACCTGAATTTGCTCCTGAACCAGCTCTACAGGATTTCAACTCAAGTTTCAGATCCGACATCTTGAACCTGGTAAGATCTAAAATCTTTTGTATTTCCATTTGAGGTTCTCGTTTAAGATGTCTCATCATACCAAGCTTTATGAAAAGCTTGAGGGAGCTGAAAACTTCCGAGCCTAGAAGTGTAGGATCTCCTTGGTCCTGGAAGAAAATGAATTAGACTCCTACATTTATGAGGAGGTTCCAGTTCTAGAGGGAGATGAGGAAAAGGCCTTACACAATAAGAAGATGGTTATGGCAAAGAG
Source organism: Pseudotsuga menziesii (assembly GCA_001517045.1). Taxonomy (NCBI): domain Eukaryota; kingdom Viridiplantae; phylum Streptophyta; class Pinopsida; order Pinales; family Pinaceae; genus Pseudotsuga; species Pseudotsuga menziesii. The sequence goes on along the minus strand of LPNX011142080.1, from coordinate 24,172 downwards.
GATCATTGGTGATTCTATCAAGGATCACCTTATCCCACAGGTGTCATCTCTCAAGACACCTAAAGCTATGTTTGATGCCCTAACCAAATTGTTTGAAGGGAAGAACATCAATCAGAAGATGACCCTGAGAAACCAACTAAAGAATGTGAAGATTCAGAATGCTTAAACAATCTGGTCTTACTTCACAAGAGTTTCTCAGATCAAAGAGAAACTAGAAGTAGTTGATGAAGAAGTGGAAAATGCAGAGATTTTAATGACTACATTGAATGGCCTTCCTAGGTCATGGGATTCTTTCATCCAAGGAATCTGTGCTAGGAAGAAGTTAGTCAAGTTCAGCAGACTATGGGAAGAGTGCTCTCAAGAAGAAGCTCAGATAGCAGCTCGAGAAGAGAAGATGTGAAGTGAAGACCAAGCTCTTACGGTACACTCCAAGTCTCACTCCAAGTTAAGCAAGAGAAAATCTCATGGTTCTAGAGGTAAGCACTTTCACAAAAGTAATACTAGAAGAGATGTATCTAGGAGCATATGCTATACTTGTGAAGAAGCAGGACACTATGCAAGGAATTTTCCTAACAAACAGAAGATAGTAAAGAAGAGCAACAAAAGAAGATATCATGCTCATGCTGCAGAGGATGATGAACCATCCAGGAAGAGATCTAGATATGAAAGTGAATATTCTTCAAGCGAGGATGAATATGTTCTGATATCAGCTCTCACAGGTAACATTACTCATGGTCGTGATGATTGGCTTATAGACAGTGGGGCTTCCAAACATATGACTGGATTCAAGGAATCCTTTGTTAGACTATCAAAACATGAATCACCTCACAAGGTAAAGCTAGGAGATGACTACCAATATCCAATAAAGGGTAGTGGGGAATCTTCATATAAGTTAGAATCTGGAAAATCTCTAACAATGAAAGAAGTATTGTTTGTGCCAGGACTCAAAAAGAAACTTCTCTCCATATCAGCATTAGATGCAAAAGGAATACGGGTTGCATTCATAGATGGTCAAGTCATCATGTGTCCAAAAGGGAAGACTATCGATGATGCAGTAGTGATTGGAGAACAAGAAGGAGGATTGTACAAATTAAAGGGCCATCCAGAACAAGCCTTGGTCAATGACACAGTAGAGCCAAGTGAACTTTGGCATGGAAGGCTTGCACATGTGCATTACAGAGCACTACCTATTGCAAGCAAAGCTGTCGAAGGTCTTCCAAAAATACAAGCAAAACATGATGGGGTTTGCAAAGGATGTGCGAAAGGAAAGAATACAAAGAAGACATTTCCAAGTAGTGAAAGCAAAGAAAAAGGAATCTTGGAAATCATCCACTCCGATGTATGCAGTCTTATGTCATCAAACTCTCTAAGCGGGTATGCCTATTATGTTTCTTTTATTGATGAATTTTCTAGGAAGACATGGGTTTACTTCATGAAGAACAAAGACGAAGTATTCAGTAAGTTCAAAGAATTCAAAGCCTTGATCGAAAACCATACTGAAAAGAAGATCAAGACCATTTGATCAGATAATGGTGGGGAATTCACTTCAAATGAATTCAAAGAGCTATGGAAAGAATCAGGGATTAAGAGGGAGTTGTCCACTCCTTATAATCCACAACAGAATGGGGTTGCAAAACAGAAGAATAGAACTATCATGGAAGCTGCAAAAGCAATGCTTCATGATCAAGACCTTCCTATGCATCTTTGGGCGGAAGCTGCCAGAACAACGGTGTATGTACATAACCATACTCCACATAGAGTACTCAAGAACAAGACTCCTGAAGAAGTCTTCTCTAGCAAGAAACTAGAAGTCAGCCATCTCAGAATATTCGGCTGTCCTATGTACATCCACATTCCAAAAGAGAAGAGGACTAAATTAGATCCTTCAAGAAAGAAGGGTATATTTGTGGGATACTCTGAAAAGCTCGAAGGCTTACAAAATATATCTCCCAGGATATAAGAAGATTGACATTAGCAAGGATGTGACATTTGATGAAGAAACAGCTTACAACAAATCCAGAAAGAGACCTGCTAAAGAACCTGAAGAAGCAGAGGCACCCAGAATTCATGATACAACCATGAATGAAGAAACTCGAGAAGAAGATCAAGAATTTGAAGAACCACAAAGACTTGTAGATCCACCTTTGGAGAAGAATCCTCATAAGAGGAAACCTGCTTGGGTACGAGAACTTATCCAAGGTGCGGAAAGATATGGGGCTCTAGAAGAGAATCACAGAGAAAGAAAGAGAACTAGATCCTGTTCTGGGTATGTAGCTTTACTATGTGATTTCATTGATAAATAACTTTCCAGTTATGAAGAAGCGGTAGAATGGAAAGAATGGAAGGATGATATGATCGAAGAGTACCAATCGATCATGAAGAGTGATGTTTGGGATGTTGTCCCAAGACCAGACAGACATTAGAGGAAATTTCAACTCAAAATGGGCCTTTTAACTTTTATTCAAATTCCATGTCATCATGTGCTAGCCAATGAAATTGCTTTAAATTTGAAATACCGTATAGGTCTTAAACACTTTTTTAATATAAATTTGGGGATAGGTATCATAAACAAAACTACTTTTTTTGTTTGTATTTTTGACATATCTCCCTATGTTTTTACTCAAATTTCTATCGGAAGAGCTCGTTGGATGCGGAATTAAATTCCGCATCCAACAAGTACCCACTCGGCATACTTTTGATGGACCCCACTACCCCAAAAACAAGAAATACCTAGAAAAACAAAATGATGATGTCATCACTTCGTTTTTTCAGGTATTTCTTGTTTTTGGGGTAGCGGGGTCCGTCAAAATTATACCGAGTGGGTACTTGTTGGATGCGGAATTTAATTCCGCATCCAACGAGCTCTTCCGATCGAAATTTGAGTAAAAACACAGGGATATATGTCAAAAATACAAACAAAAAAGTAGTTTTTTTCTTTTCTTCCTCCAAAATTAATAAATATTATTTTATTATTTTAACTATTATTTTACTAGTTCATTTTAGGAGGCCCATTTTGAGTTGAAATTTTCTCTAATGAATTCAGTTGTAACTTCCAAATGGATCTACAAGATCAAGCATGCTGCAGATGGTAGCATTGAAAAGTATAAGGCAAGATTTGTAGCTCGAGATTTCTCTTAGAAAGAGGGAATAGACTATGAAGAGACCTTTGCACCTGTAGCTAGATACACTTCCATCAGATCAGTACTTGCTCTGGCTGCAGTGATGAAATGGAAGATACACCAAATGGATGTCAATATTGCTTTCTTGAATGGTGTAGTAGAAGAGGAAGTGTATGTAGAACAACCACTCAGTTTTGAGACACATGACAGGGAATCTCATGTATGCAGATTGAAGAAAGCCCTGTAAAGTTTGAAACAGGCACCCAGGACATGGTATGGCAGAATTGATAGCTTTCTATCCAGTTTGGGCTTTACCAAGAGTAAAACATATTCCAACCTTTACTACAAGGTTGAAGAAGGCAACCCAGTGATGCTTCTACTATATGTAGATGATTTGTTTGTGACAGGTATGGATGGGTTGATTATTGATACAAAGAGAAAGCTTGTTTTCGAGTTCGAGATGAAGGACTTGGGTATGATGCATTACTTTCTAGGTATGGAGGTGTGGTAGACTGTGGATGGAATCTTCCTTGGACAAGGGAAGTATGCAGTAGATATCCTGAAGAGGTTTGGGATGATGGACTGCAAGATTATGGCCACACCTATGGCATCAAACCTGAAGCTATTGAATGATGCTTCTTCAGAGACGGTTGATGCTACGATGTATCGTCAGATGATTGGGTCATTGATGTACCTGAGGAACACGAGACCAGACATTTGCTTTGCTGTGAACACCTTGAGCCAGTTCTTGACAGATCCGAGAAATGTTCACTTGATTGCTACAAAGCATATTCTGAGGTACTTGAGGGGTACAATTGATTATGGGCTCAAGTATGATGCGAATCAAAAGATTAACCTGGAGGGTTATGTTGATTCAGATTAGGAAGGTAGTGCCATCGTTAAGAAGAGCATTTCATGGTGTTGCTTCAATATGGGATCAAGTGTGATCTCTTGGTTTAGCAGGAAGCAATCTTGTGTGGCACTAAGTATAGCTGAAGCAGAGTATGTCGCAGCTTGTTCAGCTAGTTGTGAGGCAGTATGGCTGTGGAAGCTACTATCCGATATATTTGATCTCTAGTTGGATGCTACTTGTATACATTGTGACAACCAGAGTTGTGTGAAGTTGTCAGAGAATCCATTATTCCATGACAAGTCGAAGCATATCGAGATCAAGTATTACTATACCAGGGATATGGTGCAGAGGGGAGCAGTGAAGCTCCAATATGTTGCGGCGGAGGAACAGATCGCTGATGTGTTGACGAAGCCATTAGCCAGAGTGAAGTTCGAGTACTTCAGGGAGAAGCTTGGTGTTCTCTAGACGAGGTTTCCTCCAAGGGAAAGTGATGAGTCCCAAATCCATTCTAATGAGCAGGTCAGATGTAAGGGTTGAGCCATTCTATCATGGTGAGAGGATTTAGTTCCTTCCATGTCAGATGTGAGTGCTAGCCATTCTGTAGAGTAGGACAGATGTAAGGGCTACCACCATTCTGATGAGCAGGTTAGATGTAAGGGCAGTGCCATTCTGTTCATGGCTAAAGGATTTGGTTCCTTCCATGTCAGATGTGAGTGCTGGCCATTCTATAGAGTAGGGCAGATGTAAGGGTTTCCACCATTCTAACGAGTAGGTTAGATGTGAGTGCTAGCGATTCTGTCGAGTAGGACAGATGTAAGGGATACCACCATTCTGACGAGTAGGCCAGATGTGAGTGCTGGCCATTTTGTCGAGTAGGATAGATGTAAGGGCTATCGTCATTCTGACGAGTAGGTCAGATGTGAGTGCTGGACATTCTATCGAGTAGGACAGATGTAAGGGCTACCGCCTTTCTGACGAGTAGGTCAGATGTGAGTGCTAGCCATTCTGTCGAGTAGGACAGATGTAAGGGCTACTGCCTTTCTGATAAGTAGGTCAGATGTGAGTGTTGGCCATTCTGTCGAGTAGGACAGATGTAAGGGCTACTGCCATTCTGACGAGTAGGTCAGACGTGAGTGCTGGCCATTCTGATGTAGGATGAGCTCCTACATAGATATAAGGGCTACCGCCTTTCTGACGAGTAGGTCAGATGTGAGTGCTGGCCATTCTGATGTGACTGTAGGATTAGGTCCTATATGATAAGATATAAGGGCTACCACCTTTTTGACGAGCAGGTCAGATGTGAGTGCTGGCCATTCTGACGAGTAGGTCAGATGTAAGGGCTACCAAAGACCTATGAGGAGGTAGGCATACACCTAGCATGAAATAAGGCTGGCTCTGTAGAACTTCCTATGATGAGATAACACACACATGATGATGACCAGGTGAGATCCAGATCGAGCTATGATCCAGATCCAGTTATGATGACTTCGAGAGATCCAGATCGAGTGATGATCCAGATCTGGCAGTGATGATCCAGATCCAGATCCAGTCTAATGATGATGATCCAGATTGAGTGATGATCTAGATCCAGTGATGATGATCCAAATCGAGTGATGATCCAGATCCAGTGATGTTGATCTAGATTGAGAGATGATCCAGATCCAGTGATGATGTCCCATGATGATCCAGATTTGAAGGATAAAGATTGCTTGAAGATGAAGATGACTTGAAGACTCAGAAGACTCAAGATGTAGATGACAAGATGATCCAGTTGATAAAGAGAAGAAGACCAGTGCTGAAAATTGTGTTGAAAGAATACCTTCCTAGTTAAGAGGGAGTGTTGATGTATTTGTAACTTTGGAATGTATTTATGTATGTATCTTATGTATTGTAACCCGATGTTTAATCCAGAATGTATCTATTATGTATTTGAGTCATGTTGTCATGCCCCGATGTTCCGATCGGGAGGATCAATAATGTAAACAAGTCATGTCAAGTTTATGAAAGGGTTAAAGTCCCTGCAGTTCTGGGGCACTGGGGTTATTAGACTCTCCAAGTAGAGGTCGGCCCTAGTAGGGTATTAGTCATGTTGGGATTAGTATAAATAGAGAGCTGGGATCTCTATTTAGCACACATCATTCACACATTCAAGTGTAGCGCATAGTTGAGGAAGGAGAAGACACTGGGGCTAGACAAGAAGAAGATTACTGCTGTCGAGAGTGCATCTTACTGTTTTGGGGTTTTACATCTTGTGCTGATTCTATCTCTGAGGAAGTTGCGGGATTTTCTCCATTTATGGTTTCCCCGATCAAAAACACTGTGTTCATTGTCTCTTGTGTTTGATTGCTGTACTTGTTATTCTCTCAGTAAAGATCCTAACATAATGCTAGCTTAATGTTGAAAAACTAACATGGAGGTCCGTTGAAAACGAATATGAAGCACTAGATGACGTACCTATAGATGAAGGAGAACTAAGCCAATATGAGGTCAATGCAAAATATATGAATGCAATTTTGAGTGGGTTAACACATTTAGTGTTTGTAAAATTCATGCAATGCAAGACATCCAAACATGCCAGGAAAAACTAAAATGTGTCTATGAAGGAGTGCCCAAAGTCAAGGAATCCAAACTTCATATCTACAAAGGACAATTTGAAATCCTAAAAATGAAAGAGGAAGTGACTATTGCAGAATATCTTCTAAGAGTATATGAAATTGTTAGTTCCATTAGAGGCATTGGAGGAGAAATAAAAGAGAAAGATGTAGTCGACAAGGTACTAAGAACCCTTCCAATGAAATATGATTCAAAGGTGTCCACTCTAGAAGAATGAGATGATCTTAAACTCATGAATATTGATGAACAACAGGGGATCTTCACTGCCTATGAGATGAGAATAGGGAAAGATGGATCATCAAAGAAAACAACAGCCTTTAAAGTCGTTTCCAAGATCCAATCTGAGGACCCATATGATGAGGAATATTTCTTCATAAAGAAACTTGAGAGAGGCATTGTCAAGTACAAAGGGAAGCTACCCTTGAAATGCTTTAAATGTGTAAGGATTTGACATTTTTCCAGGAAGTGTCCTTACCCAAGACAAGAGGTTAGTGATGATGAATAACCCTTGTTATTATATTTCTCTGTAGGGACAAGTCTACAGCGTAATCTAACTTTCACTGCAGGGAGGTGAATCCTGATCGACAAAATACATGCAATAATTGAAAGATTCTTGAAATTTCTAAGTCTTTTCAAAGAGGAGAGAGGGGAGGAAGAAAGTAGATTACCTCTTGAAGCATTCCATTTTTGGAATATCCCTCTGCTTGAGCATCCATGGCCTTTAGGCCTTCATTCGCATCTAGCTTACTAGTTCCTTACCTATAGCCTTTGGAAAACTTAAAAAAAAACTTGAAATCTACCTACCAAACATTGAAAGAAACATATGAAAATACATAGATTCAATCACAAAATTTGGGGGAAATTGGAATTGTATCATATTAAAAACAAGAGGAAAGTGATTACAACCCAATAATAGGTGAATCTATTTCTCCTTTTCTCTAAACCATCCTTCTCCATCAAAGCTAATGATGACAAGAACACTTGATATGAAAAAAAACTCTATCTAGCCTCCAAATCCTCCAGTGTGCTTTTCTTTTCTCAGTTGTCTTCCCTCCTTCACCTCATATGCCTTTCTTATATAGCATTCAGATTTTGTGTCCCCAATTACTAACCATGAATGTGGGTTTGATATTTTTGAATATTTTTATTCTTTCCTTAAGAAAACCCAATTTCCTTAGTTTTTAGGCATTTTACTTGAATTTCCAGGGTTTTAGGGTAATTAATACATATGACATGTATTCTTTCCACTCTAGGAGTTGTGGTAACTAGGTTTTGACCCTTAAGTAGTCTTGGTCTTGAATTCATTAGAGAAACCTTTGTCTTCACATCCTTCTTCATTTGTGGAATCAATGGTCCGATGAGAGATCAAAGCTCTCAATTTGTTCCAAATTCTAGTCTTCATGTTACGGGCGAAAAGAAGATATGTTTTCAGACCATCATCTTCAAGGGTGTTAATTTTATTATTTACACTACATATTAAATTGCAAGGAAGTATAAAGTAGTAAAGTACTTAAGGGAAAAATTATTAGACTTATGTAAGTTAGGAGTACTCTTGTGGGTAGGGGGGCGACACCTTGTACCTTTTCTATGATAAGGAGAGCCCTATACTCAACATTTCATTGTTAATATATAAACTATACTATACTAGGATTGATCATAGTGACCCGCTAACCGTGAAGTAAATTCAATTAGTATTATTGAGTAAATGTTTCTAAGTTAAAGGAAACTATAATATGCCAATCCTGTGAGAGGTGGTCCATGGATAATATCAATTGAGATACAATAGGAATAAGAATTCAAGTGTAATTTGATTATAATTAGTAAGATTCGAAACGAGGATATAAGGTTCTAGCTAGTGGTTAGCTAAATGAGTTATGATTGCAAATGATAATTTTATAAGAAACATGATAAGGGTAATCCAGTAAGAGAAATATTTCCTTGCATTTACTAAACTATGAGTGGTAATAAAATAAGGGTAAGAACATAATCAGTGATTACAAGCCATGAGTAGTCATACCTAATACAATAACCACCCTAGGTGATAATGGATACTCATAAGGCTTGAACCAAATAACAAGTGGATAGCTAGAACCCATTACTAAAAGAATTGTATTCGAATGATACCTTATGCACGTAGTATGCTGAAATTTGTTACAGGTGAGATTTTCTTATGGATCACAATACAAATGAATGTACAATTTATAAAATTTAGATAGGATGTGCCTATGAATCATGCTAAAGCTTAGTGGGACAAGTATATCCTAGGTTATTCTACCTCAGAGGATGCACAGACTATGCGTTGAGAATTTCCCTCACTATTTTGACCATAAATTTGGGACGAAGTTTTCCGAAGGGTGGGTGTATGTAACACCCCATAGTTTTACTAGCCATACCTACTGCATTTTATTTTTGCTTATTTTCTTTTGGACTCAACTTGACTCAGTGATCTTTATTTACGACATGATTTTCTGAGATTATGATGTTACTATGCTTATTATGACACTATGATTATGATGTTATTATGCTTATGATGTCATCATGATTATTATGTTGCTATGTTTATGCGGCTACAATGTTGTTATTATCATGGGATGCCTTTATTTTATGAAGAAAGCATATGTTTAAATGTTTTCTTTGAGAGGGATGGAGATATTTCCCACCCTATGTTACTATAATACCCGAGGTCGTGGGAGGGATGTGTTGAGACACACTCCCCAATTTGTTGTGATGACAATGATCAGATGCTTACTAGGAGAGGGTAGTTCCTCTAGTTAGCCGACACTACCTCTCTCAGATTCTACATGGTCAGGTTAGTAAAGTCGGCATCCACATAATTACAATAGAGGAAGGATAGGGAGGATGTCGACGTAGGTTAGGATGGGAGGTTGTGCTAGTTGGTATTGTTGAGGGTTGGGTATCCCTTGATAGCAGGTTAGTGATAGTAAGTACCCTTCCTTGTACTTGATTGATTAAATTAATGTAAACATAAAAATAATGATATGAAATGTAATAAGGTTAATTGTTAAAATAAACCACTGATGTTTTAAGTAATGTTATGTTATGTGTATACCGGTTCTGTTTGCATGAATTATTATTAATAGAAGTTATAAGTTATGTGTAGGTAATATGGTGTATGTTTATAGTACATGCCCAACCTGTGCATATGCTGGCCACGCATGCACACCTTGCATGTGTACACTAGTTTCGTTATACAAATACTTTCATTATGTAGGTTGTTGTGAATGAGTAAGTTTATTGTACATTGAACCTAAAGAGATAATGAACGCTAAGATATTAAGATATGTGTTGAACAAATGATTAAGTGTTCTTTAATTATAATCGACCACCGTAATACACAAATGAATAAGTGTCGTCAGTTTAAGAATTGTCACACAGAAATTGCCATTATAATATAATTTTAGTGTTTAAATTATCTTCCATGATGTTTTAACCTTGAAAGGTACTTTGTTTAATTCACCATCTATTAGTATTTTATTACTATTCAATTATTAATATTTAATTAATTTCAATAATGATAACACGACCCTTTGTCATACCCATTGTTGTATTTTCAGATCTTGAATTGAATAAGATAATAAAGACAACTAACTACATGACTTGAAGTGGTCAACCTCCTCACCAATAAATTATTATTTTATTCCATCAAATTAATGTTTGAACGGTGAGTGGGACTTGTAATCAACCCACATCTCGAGAAGATCCCAAATTGAGCATTTCAAGAAACATAATAAATATTGTAAAGTCAATAGTTTCAATTAATCATAATGACATTTAACTGCTCAAGACAGAGGGTACGCAATATATATTATTTTATTGCGATTTAATATTTTAAACAAGAAAGGAGATAAAAAAAAATTTGTGGGATTTGATGGGGGCGGTGGAGTAAATAGAAAGGCTTGAGGAGGAGGAAATTTCTATTTAGGTGTGGAGTATTGTGGAATTCAAGTGGGGTGGGTTTCATTTACTTAGAGGAAAATAGGACTTAGTGATGGAAAGGAGAAAGGAGGAATTATCGAGGAGGGGGTTAACTCAAGAATGGAGGAGGTGGGAAACAGAAAAGAAGAGGGAAAACTGTACCAAATTCAAAGGTTTTGAAACTAAGGAATGTTGCTATTTGAATTATCAGAGTGTGGGCTTGGGGGCTAGAAAATCTATCGATTTCCTAGGGCTAACATGATAAGTTGGTTGGAAGGGTGGTTTATCTATTTTGGTTGCTAAGGTTTGGTGAGGCACAACTACATGAACCTAATGAAGCCTACTAAAATACACATAAAACTAGATATTATACTTAATTATATATTTCTAAATTTCAGTACTAAATGCATTTCATGTTATTTTGTTTCTAATGTTGTTATAAATATGGACTGAATAAAAATTCTCATGCTATTAGAAATTTCCAATCAAGTTAAACTTATGCAAAAATATTTTAGATGACGTTAAAGTGAAGAAATTTTGATAGACAAAATGGTAAAAATTAAATTATCTTTATTTTCACAAAAAAAAACTCTGTAGGAGCTAGATGGATACAAATTAATGACAACAAAGAACTTAGGTGCACATCCTAAGTAGATGGGCAGTGCACTAATAGTTGTTATTGAACTTAAGCTAATAGTTGTAGAAGCATTGGAGTGAAGTTAATAGTGAAGCTAATAATTAATTTAAAAGTTAATATATTAGTCATTATAAGTAAAAGTAGTGATTTGATTTGTTAGTTAAGTTAAAGTTGTGTAGCATCATTGGAGTTAAGCTAATAGTTGTATCTAATAATATAATAGCTGTATTATCATGATTGGAGTTTTAACTACCACATTTAAGTTGAAATGTTTAATTTTTCTTTACAAATATCACTAGTACTTATCACATGTTCATTTTCTTGAAGTGGTTAATTATGAATTTTGAACAACAACTATAGAATTAATCTTGAAAGTACAATTGTGTCATTCTGTGTAAAATTTACTCATAGGCGAGGAACTGGACGGAGGTGCAACGAAAGAGATGAGAGGGATATTATTTATATGTTTGGGGCATTGATTAATTTTGTAGCTTTTCTGTTACACCGCCAGAGAGAGTGGGTTCGTTTTAAACTATCTCAAACTCGTCTTCCTCAGACTAATATGAATTTAAATGGTAGAATTTGCATAGTGTCCATGGCCTGGTGGATAGACAATAATTCCAATGTTTGAGCTGATTCTGTCTTTTCTTTTTCCAAATTTTCATGCCTTATTTTAATTCTCTAATGTCAAACTCGTCTTTCTCAAACTAATATGAACATATTTGTTTGTTTAAATGGTAGAATTTGGATAGTGTCCATGGCCTGGTGGATAGACAATAATCGCCATATTTGAGGCGATGTTGTCTTTCTTTTTCCAAATTTTCATGCCTTATTTTAATTCTCTAATGTTTTGGAGTACTTCCATCATTAGTGATGAAGAAACCAACCGAGTTACAGCGACGGGGGTGACAGAATTACCTTAAACATTTTTGATTTAGCTGCCAATGTGTAAGCTGGCAATCTGGATGAAATGAACTCAAGAGGCATTATGCCTTTCAAGTTAAATACACTAAGAGGAAGCAGTATACAATTTCACCATGGATGCATAGGCTCCATCTCTATTTGCAAGCAATTCATCATGCCTTCCCTGTTCAGCAATAACTCCATTCTTCACAACGACTATGAGATCTGCATGTTTAATTGTTGAAGGGTGATGTCCAAACAAAAATAGTGGTTTTGTTTACTATTACATGATCCAATGCTTCTTGAACTATGCGTTTGGATTCAGCATCAAGGGCACTTGTAGCTTCATCTAACAACAGTATCCTAGGGTTTTTTACTATTGCTCTTTCAATTGCTATGCGTTGCTTTTCACCTCCAGACAACTGCACCCCACGCTCCCCAGCATATGTGTCATATCCTTGGGGAAGGCCTGAGATGAACTTATGAGCATTGGAAGCCTTAGAAGCTGCTATAACCTGCTCATCAGAAACCATTCCTTCCTTTCCATAAGCAATATTTGCACGAATTGTGTCCTTAAACAAAACAGGCTCTTGGCTAACCAAGCCCATTTGTTGCCTTAACCATTAACTTGCAGTTGCTGGATGTCAACTCCATCAAGTAATATGTGGCCGGAATCAGGATCATAGAATCGCTCCAGAAATGAAATGATAGTTGATTTCCCACTTCCACTTTCTCCCACAAGAGCAACAGTCTGTCCAAATCAAACAAAAACCAACATGCCAACATAAGTCTTGCAAAAGAAGCATTGGTCAGTTATCCTAATTCTTCAAGAAATCCATCTGTCAATTGTGTAACTGCAATGAAGAATTTTTTTTCTCAAATCTACTAGGGTGAAAAGGGATCACCTTTCCAGAAGGGACGAAGAAGCTCAAATCCCGGAAAATTTGCATTTCTGGGCGAGTATGATAGGTAAAGCTAACATGCCGAAACTCAATGTCAGCTTTGACATTTTCTAAGGTAATCCCAGACATATCGCATGCATCAATTTTGGACTGGCGATCAAGAAGTTTAAATACTGAATTGACAGAGGTTTTGACTTTTCCAATATCAGGGGCAGGCCTGTTGATTCAGAAACCCCCATGGAAGCCAGTAAGACGGCAAAAAACACTTGCGTACAAACACGAAAGGTTAAAAATGGAATATGAGACCAATATATGTATTTAGCATTTAAACCAAATTGCAAACAAATTTCTTAGAGAATCCATCAAGTTAAATGCAAATTCTTTTCTTGGGTTCATAATATTATACGATTTTCATTATATTTACTAAATATTGCGTTCTCATTCTTAAAAGTTTCATACAGGCAAATTATTATTAAGTAGCCCATACCCTGAAAACTTGACGAAAAGTTGTTTCCCCGTCTTCAACCATCCGAGCCCCTACCCAAAAATTGATTGCATATGCTGAATATAACAGGAAATTTGAGAAGCCAAAACCAATTCCGCTTATAATTCCATGCTGAATACCAGTTTTCAAGGGAGCAGTGCATTTTTCACTGTAGAGGCTCATTACCTTTTTATCTCCACAAAAAGATTTAACCGTTCGAACGTTTCCAACGGCATCATTTGCAACTTGATTGGCTTCCTCATACATGACCTGGAATATTGGAATTTGACTGCTTTTAATTAGGAATGACATTTTGAAATGCTTGAGACTTGAAATTCTTAGTACAGAAAGAAAAAGAGAACCATCTGTTTACAGTTGACATTTACACTTGAATCACAACTTAAACCAAAAAAAAAATTATACCTTTTCATCTCAGAATTTGTTTACACAATTGCAGATTTACACAACAAATTTGAATAGAGAACAATCCAAACTGATTGTTTCACACAATTTCAGGTTCACACAACAAATTTGAACAGAGAACGATCCAAATTGATTCTTTAGTATCATTTACCTAGCCTTAATAAATGTGGCTTATTCATTGCAAATGATTAAGGTGTAATTATTGATTAAATTAATTAATATTAAGTCATAACAGCTTGGGTTTATACAATTTCTTATTATATCATGATTTTAGCAAAACATCAATTACTACAAATTACATGATTTCATTATTATATTATATAACCATTATTATATTATATAATTTCCAAATTATTTTAATATTTATATTAAACACAATTATTTGTTTCATAAGTTAATGAAATTGAATACATATAAACTCTAAAACAATTACAGAGAGATTCAGAGGAGGTGGCAATCGTAGAAAAATAAGTCAATTACAAGGATGCACCATTTGAAGGTACCTCTAGACTTTAGTTCGTGGGACTTAATTGCTTTGGCTTTTACCTAATATGCCTATTTGTTTTTTCCAATGAAACTCTTTTTTAAGTAGCTCTTAAGTGCATCTTACTTTCCAATAACTAAGGGCAGATATTACATAATGCAATCATATGGAACTTACCTTACCCTATGAGAGCCCACACCAGTCTCTTTATTCTCTTTCTTTTGAAAGTGGCTGGGTCTTCCGTCAACCGGCATTCAACCAGTGCCCAGTTAGGGGTACTCTCCCTTTAGGATGGACTTAACACGAGATTGGCCATCATCCATTGGAGTGCAAGCCCTAGGGTAGCGAGAACACGATATTTATTGTATTGGTGTGCTGTTGGTGTGCCAGATAACAATCTCGACCCGTCGACACACATCACATCGTTTGCAGTACTCCTTTATATTCTGATAACAGTGAAGGCCACCACAATTCTATGTGCAACACCTTTCTGGCAGTTGTTATAAAAGTTTACGCATTTACATGCATGCATGAGAGGAAGGGGTTTTTAAGGTCAATATGAAGTGACCAATAAATAGAGGTTCCGTAAGGCCACTCGACCAAAGGGAGAGGAAGAACTTCTTTGCAAATCACTTTTATAAAAGATGAATATGAAACAATGATAGTACCTTTAGGTAAATCACTCTGATAAAAGATGAATATGAGTGAGAGATGAGGAGCTCACATAAGTGAGAGAGAGAACAACTGTCGGAGATCATCTTTGTATCTTGGGTTTTACTTTTGCTTTTGGTGCTCATTCTATTTCTGAATAGTTGCGGGGTTTTCTCCTTTATGGTTACCCCGAGGAAAATTCTTTGTGTCTCTTGTCTCTTGTGATTATTGTTGTGCATGTTATTCTCTTAGATAAGATCCTAGATCATATTGATTAAATGATAAAAATATAATATGGTATTAGAGCTAACCTGAGAAGAGGACACTGTGCAGTTGCAGAAGCTAAGGATTCTTACTTTTTGGGTCTCTCTCCACAGATCATCAATAAAAGGAGGCTTGGCTAACTCTCCATTGAAGTGCACATATTTTTGTCGAAGCAGAATTTGATTCCGGGCATTTTCAGTTTTTGACCTCTCACTACTGCGGGAAATTAGGGATTTTCACAGAAGATGAATTTTTGAGTGAGCCCAGAATAGGATTTCTCTACTCCTCAAAATCGAAATTTAGAGACCAAGATCAAAATTTTTGGTTGGTAAAACTCTAGGAAAGTCAAACACTAATTTGACTCCGGACTAGAAAACCCTAAAAGACTAAAACTAGTCATTTTGGTGCATTTGCTATATCTCGAGATTCGAGAAGTATCAAGAGCCAAAATGTTTACAGGAGGAAGATAAATTCTTGATGTATCATCTGTAAAAGTTTTAGACTCATATTCGCTATATTCTTGGAGATATGATTCCTCCAAAACAGGGTTCCATCCTATCTCTGGATTCATCCCTAAACGTGACACTAGGGAAAATTGTTATATCTCGGGCTATGAAGGTCCAAATTAAATTTATCAAGATATTATAGATAGGGCACATAATTTACTTTTTGTGGTAAAATTTTCAGACCCTGAAGGTTAAAAAATGAAACGTGGCAGTCTGTACAAGTTCGTTATGCTTAACAGTACTTAAACAAGTCACCTTGGGAAAAATCTCATAAGTCCCAATTGGTGAAACCAGTTCTGCTCTAATCTATGGTGTTAGAAATAAGACAGACAAGGCTACCTTAGTGAGAAGTTTCACACATAGATGAGCAGTAATTTTGGAGATACCGTATAAACAATATCAGGCCTTTCTGTAGAAGAATTGAAAAATTAGGGCTTCCTGTTCCAGGAGCTTCCCTCCATTGTTTTCAGAAAAGGATTTCATTGGATAGCTCACCTTGAAGAGGCCCATATTTCTATCCAATCGAAATTTTGAGATTCCAGGTTTTGAAAATTAGGATGCCTCTGACAAACCCTATATCAGCTAGCTCCGGAACCAGGATAGACACCTCAAGTCGGTAAGATCTAATCTTTTGCTATTTACAGTTGAGTTTCTCATTTCAAAATGACTAGTCACACCAGCTTGATGATAACCTTGGTGAAGCTAACAACTTCCAAGTATGGAAGTATAGGAACTCCGTGATCCTTTAATAAATTGACTTGGATCAATATTTCAGTAAGAAAGGTCTAGGAGCAAGAGGGAGATGATGCTAAGGCTATAGCCAAGAGAATAATTGCAGATTCTATTAAAGATCATCTCATCCCTCATGGATTCATTCATTCGAGGAATGTGTGCCAGAATGAAGTAATTACCTTTAGGAGACTCTAGGAGGAGTGCACATAAGAAGAATCTCAACTCATAATAATACAAGAGAAGATGGGAACAACTAAAGATGAAGCTCTCACAATTCAAAGAAGATCCCTCAAGCGATAAGGAATATGAAGGACTCAATTCTTGAAGAACCTCTTATCCATCTTAGCATTTGGATAAGAAATGATGATGTCATGAATGAAGAAGATGATAAAGCTGAAGGCACAAGAAGGAGTCTACCCACGAAACAAATAAAGATAAGTATTTGAATTGTATTTTCCTATATATCTAGTTGTTTATATGACATTGTTTAGTTGTGAAATGTATTATGCATGATAGAATAATGAACAATATAATACTAATATGTATGTGATGGGTAAGTAGACCATGGTGCTATGAAACACTCCATTGTTACTTATCTCGAATGAAACCTCTTTGCTAACGTATTGGATTAGTGCACAATCTCAATGATTTCATGCTAGAGATGGAAGGCATCTAGAAAGTTTTCGTGAGATATGGATGAATGTCGTATTAGATAAAATAGTTGCATGATTATATCTTTATGCATAAGAATTTTCCATTATGAATATGCCTTATGAAATGTTTCTAACCATACAACTGGTGCATTTGACTTGTTGGAAATATCACATACAATCACCTACAAGAAAAGAAGGATGTGACTTGTTTTGAAGAACAAGTGACGTTAATTCAAGATTCACTCCAATAAGCATACATGAAGATGAACCTGAAGCTTCCATAGCGAAAGAAAAATCTTCAGAAGAATATAGTATGACAAGAATTCAAGAGGCCTTAGACACACTCTAGTTATGTGACAGTGTTGAGTGACATCATTGATGCAGAGCCTTCCGGCTATGAAGAAGTAGCCAAGAAGAAAGGAAAGGAGAGTACCAGTTCAAGAATAATGATGTCTAGGATGCGGTATTGAGATATGAAGGGAAGTCTGTAGTATATTCCATATGGATCTACAAGATCGAACATGCAGTAGATGGAAACATCATGGCATACAAGGCAAGATTCGTGGCATGAGGCTTCTCACAGAAAGAAGGCATAGAATATGAAGAGACATTTGCAGCCACTGGGAGATGAGACACATGACAGGTAGACTCATGTGTGCAAATTAAAGAAGGCCTTGTATGAGGTCAGAAGGAACCCATGGGATAACACATACATGAGGAGCTTGAAGATCATCTAGAGTGATGAAGATCTTAAAATTTGCTGCAAGGTTGAAAACGAAATCCTATAGAGGATGAAAAGCTCACAAATGGGTGCAAGAAGAACTTTTGAAAAGGTTCAAGATAAAGGATCTTGGTATCCAGTGACCCTAGATATATACATAGAATATTAGTAGCAGAGGAAGCTACTTGTCAGTCTAGTAAAGAATGTTTCAATGCATAGAGTACGAAGGGCAGAGGGAGTATGATGCTCCGCTTCAGAGGGAGCGACTACAGAAGATCCTGAGGTTTGACATGATACGATGGGATGGAAAACTTACCGATAGCTCTAGCATTTACTGAGAGTAAAGTGGATTCTAACCTTTACTTCAAGGTTGAAGGCGGAAGACCAATGATGCTCCTGTTAGATGTTGATGACTTTTTCCTAATAGAAAAGAGGAACTCATTAAAGTTGCAAGAAGGAGACTTGTTGCCGAGTTCGAGATGAAGGACTTGGATATGATGCACTACTTTCTAGGCATGGAGGTGTGGCAGAATCTAGATGGAATATCCTTGGGACAAGGGAAGTATGCAGTGGAGATCCTGAAGAGGTTCGGGATGGTGGACTGCAAGGCCATGACCACACCTATGGCATCGAACATGAAGCTATTGAGTTATGCTTCGTTAGAGTCGATTGATGCCTTGATGTATCATCAGATGATTGGGTCTTTGATGTACCTGATGAATACGAGACTAGATATTTGCTTTGCTATGAACACATTGACCTAGTTCCTGATAGATTCGAGACATGTTCACCTGATGGTTGCAAAGCATGCAATGAGGTACCTAAAGGGTATAGTTGATTATGGGCTCAAGTATGAGGCGAATCAGAATATTAACCTAGAGGGTTACATGGATTTAGATTGGGCACGCAATGCCATTGATAGGAATAACACTTTGGGGTGCCGCTTTAGTATGGGATTAGGTGTGATCTCTTGTTTTAGTAGGAAGCAGTCCTGTGTGGCACTGAGTACAACCAAAGCAGAAGAGGAGCTGTAGTGAATCTCCAGTATGTGATCCAGATAGAGATCTCTCGAAAGAGGGAGTGATGAGTTCTATCATAGGTTGTCCTCGGATTTAATGAGTCCTGGCGAAGCTCGTAGGTTATCCTTGGATGTAATCAGCGCTGATATGATTCTATGCGAGAAATGGATAGAGTGAAGTTTGAGTACTTCATAGAGAAGCTTGGTGTTCATTAGATTGAGGTTCCTTTTAAGGGGAATTGATGAGTTTGTGGGGCCTTTCTAGCACGGTGACAAGATTGGTTCCTCCCATGGTTAGATGTAAGTGCCGTGCCTTTCTGACATGGTGGCAGGATTGGTTCCTCCCATGGTCATATGTAAGTGCTGTGCCTTTCTGACATGGTGGCAGGATTGGTTCCTCCCATGGTCAAATGTAAGTGCTCTGCCTTTCTGACATGGTGGCAATGATTGGTTCCTCCCATGGTCAGATGTAAGTGCCGTGCCTGTATGACATGGTGGCAGGATTGGCTCCTCTCATGGTTAGATGTAAGTGTTGTACCCTTCTAACATGGTGGCAAGATTGGTTCCTCCCATGGTCAGATGTAAGTGCTGTGCCCTCTTGACATGGTGGCAGGATTGGTTCCTCCCATGGTCAGATGTAAGTGCTGTGCCCTTTTGACATGGTGGCTGGATTGGTTTCTCCCATGGTCAGATATAAGTGTTGTGACTTTCTGACATGGTGGTAGGATTGGTTCCTCCCATGCTTAGATGTAAGTGCTGTGCTTTTATGACATGGTGGTTATATTGGTTTCTCCCATGGTCAGATGTAAGTGTTGTGCCTTTCTGACATGGTGGCGGGATTGGTTCCTCCCTTGCTCAGATGTAAGCACTGTGCCTTTTTGACATGGTGGCAGGATTGGTTCCTCCCATGGTAAGATATAAGTGTTGTGCCTTTCTAACATGGTGGTAGGATTGGTAACTCCCATGGTCAGATATAAGTGCTGAAGATGTGAAGATCTATGTGGAGGCTAGGCATACATCCAACAAAGTTGGCTTTGTAGAACTTCATATGACGAGTAGAAGTGAGAGATAGCACCATTTGCTCAAGATAGAAGAAGCAGTGATGATGATGATACAACTTTGATGATGATCCAGTAATGAAGAATTGTGCTGGTGAACTGTGTCAAGAGAATAGCTTCCTAGTTAAGAGGGAGTGTTGACGTATTTGTAACTTCGGAATGTATTCACTTGTATATTTTATATTGTATTTCATTGTACCCCGATGGAGATGTTTGTTACTCCGATCGAGAGAGTCATTAATAGAATAAAGTCATGTAAAGTCATTGAGGTTAACCCTTTGTTGTAAGGTGGGGAAATAGTCCCCACAGTTGAGGGGTATTAGGGTTATTAGACTCTCCTAGTGAGTTCAGATCTATAAGAGTAAAATTCAAGTGGAAAACAAGTATAAATAGAGAGTGAGACTCTCTATTTGGAATAGACACTCACTCAATAGTAACACATGAGTGAGAGAGGAGGATCTCACACAAGTGAGAGAGAGAACAACTCTCGAAGATCATAATTGTATATTTGGGTTTTACTGTTGCTTTTGGTGCTCATTCTATCTCTGAGGAAGTTGCGAGGTTTTCTCCCTTATGGTTTCCTCGAGGAAATTTATTTGTGTCTCTTGTCTCTTGTGATTATTGTTGTGCATGTTATTCTCTCAGATAAGATCATAGATCATATTGATTAAATGATAAAAATATAATAGATTCATCATTATGGATTTTAAAATTAAATTTAACCACTCTCCCTTTAAAATCAATGGGCATCGGTGTTGAGGTGGAAGTCATATTTGAAGTGAAATGTCTTCTGCTAGTTGATTATTCGTATGTAGGTAGTGGTGGTGGCATACTCTTAGAATTATCCTTTAAATTTATCTCCACTATAAGTGGAACATTTTTATCCTCTTCCTCCCCCACCTCACTACCATCCAACACATCAATATCAACCTCCTCCAACCAGCCATGAGGTGCCTCCTCCATGACAAGCCTTTTAGTCTCCATCCACCACCGATCCATGGTGTTAATCACATCAATGAAATGGAATCTGTGTTAATTATTTATCAATCTAATTTACCCACATATTAATATTGTATGAAGGCCATAGTATAATCAGTAGGTGATGGGTAATAAATTAAAATTTTACATTAAATATTTTCAACACATTGTAATTATTGGTCATTAATTCTTTAAATACATTGTATTTGTTCACATGCCTTAAAGAACTATAAGGTTCATTGAGCACCTAAATTTCAAGTTTGTATAAACATATAACTCTTTTTCCATACTTTTTCTTTTATGCATCAAATTACCCTCTCTCCCTAGGAGAGTGAATCTTTCTATCGAAACAATTTTTCATTTTGAGGATTTTCACTTTTTGACCTAACACTAATGTTGGGAAAAACCAGGGCATCATATTTTTCAAGATTTTATCCTCATATTCCAGAAACGCAAGATACAATATAGCTCGCCTTGGGGAGGAAGATATTTTCTTCTTCACGGATCAATAAGTGATCACAATTGGAAAATTAGGGTTTCCTAGCCAAACCCTAGGTCATCCTGAAGCTGGTTCCATAAAAGGTACTCAAACTGGTAAGTAATATATCCTATATTTCCATTTGAAGTTCTCTTTATTTAAAGATGACATACAATACCAAGATTGATAAGAATATCGAGGGAGAAGAGAACATTAGATCATGGAAGTACAGAATCATACTCATCCTTAAAGAACATGACCTAGATGGTTTTATCAAGGAAGATGTCAAGGAACCAGAAGGAGAAGAGGAAAAGGACAAGCACAAAAAGGATATGATAAAAGTGAAAAGGATCATAGCTAACTCTATTAAGGATCATTTTATCCCCCAAGTATCTTCAAAGAACAATCCTAAAGAAATGTTTGATGCACGAGCTAATATGTTTGAAGATAAGAACATCAACAAAAGAATGGCCTTGAGAAACTAACTGAAGGATGTGAAGATACTGAAGATAGAAACCAGACACCACCAACACCCTTGCAGTTGGTCCTAGTACTTCCATGCAGATTGTACTGACTCAACTGCCTCCACCTGTACCTTCCACTCACAATGTCCCACCTGCCATACCCAGGGGCAGTGGCCTTTTCACTCACATTGTCCCACTTGCCATACCTAGGGGCAGTGGCCCATCCACAACTGTGTCACAAGTACCCCCAATATTCCAAGGACATCATGTTCTCATGAACCCCACTACCATTGCAGGTCCTTCCCATATTAACTTTAGGTCAAACCTTTCATGGCACGCCTCAACTTGCCTGAATTGGCTAGGTTAACCAATGACCCTCTTTGTCATCAAGATTTTTGGCCTCCCATGGAAACCAAGCTCCCCTCAGACATCCCTAAGTTTGAATGGAAGGCAGGGGAGTGCCCACAAAACCATATAATGACATTTCACCTATGGTGCTCATCAAACAACATTGTAGATGACTCGATCAGACTCAGAATTTCCCAACTCACCCTCATAGGTGCTGTAGCCAAGTAGTACATTGAGCTACCGCAATGCAAGTACCCAAACTTCAACTCTCTGGATTTCATGTTCTTGCAGTATTTCCAACTCTCTCTTGTCTCCAAAACACCGCGACCCACATAACCGACCACATCCATGAGTGGCAGCGACGTCGCAGCTTGTGCAAGATCAAGCTTGATGATAGGATGTTCCTTGACTGGTTCTTAAAAACATTGCTGCCACCCATAGCCAAGGATGTCACCTCCGAACATCCCCAAATAGAGGAAGAGGCCACTTGAAGGCCCAACAATTCAACCTCATTTACACACAGTTTGGATACCTCTACACCATCATTCCAGACACTCCCCATGCGGGCACCTCCTACTAGGATGCACCAGTGGCATCCCATGCTGCAGATGGCATCATAGGCTCTGTTTTCTACCAAACACAACATCACTCGACACCACCCATGATGCCACCACACCTAAACAAAACCCTCAGTGTTTCCTACCTAAACCAAGCTCTTGACTATTCAAGAATGATGTCTCAATTCAGAGCTACAACCTCCTATGCACAACCTGCAACACAGCAGTAGGCCCATGCACATGCTTAGATGACATAACAATATTCAGGACAGATGACTAGATTTGTGGTGCCCCCGGCCCCCCAAGTTTATTATGCACCACAAGTGCAAGCTGCTCAAGCCCTTTCCCCAGCTCCACCAGCACCTTTGGGAAAAGTTTTTGCACAACAAAACCATCCCAACCAACCAGCCCCCAACAACCAATAAGGGCAAGCGAGAAACAACCGAGCTAGGAATCAAGGAAACGACCAACCGCAAGGAGGTGGTTAACAACCAAATCCTCCCAACAACATCGGGGTGAACCGACCAACCCAAAATCCCAAGCAACCAATTCCACCTAGACGCAATGCTCTGTTACACACAAATCAACCATGCAAACTATGTGAGCTGTACGGGCACTATATGCATGAATGGCCCTTCATGCACTACTACATTTTGACCAAAAATCTGACGGCTATCATGTCGGATTTTCGACACTGCTCTGTCGCATGAACGACACTTTGATTTTTTTTTAACCGTCGGAAACCTGTCGTCGGTCATCCGACACCTAGGTAACCGTCGCTTAAGCGACACATAGGTAACCGTCGCTTAAATTGACAGTGTCGGTTAAGAGACGAAAATTATTCGACAGTACTGAATTTTTTTGATGAAAAAACTCTTCAGTCCATCGAATAAGCGAGAGAAGCTACGTCGGATAAGCGGCGGATGTCAACTGGGGCTGTCGTATAAGCGACGGGATATTCCATCTGGTATACGACGGATATGGACTATAACCGTCGATAAAGCGACATTAGGAGACGTCGATGATGCGACGGATAGAAACCATACCTGTCGGAAAAGCGACAGTGAAAAACGTCGATTAAGCGACGGATAGAAACCATACCTGTCGGAAAAGCGACATTAGGAAACGTCGAATACGCGACAGATAGAAACCATACCTGTCGGAAAAGCGACATTAGGAGACGTCGATTAAGCGACGGATAGGGGAATAGAGCGTCGGTGAAGCGACACGTACAAGAGACAATTAACCGTCGCTTAAGCGACGCTTGTTAAAAAAATTAAAAAATAAAAATAAAATTCACTAGTATATGTCACTGCCATTCAACTCAATGGTTGACTATCCACACTACCAAGGTTTGGCTGCCTCCAATATATTTCCAACCAGTCCAGTA